>OX387356.1:13099966-13499966 GCA_947563465.1 Archips xylosteana
CAACATCATCATCATCAACATCATCATCATCATCATCACCATCATCATCATCACTATCACCATCATCATCATCACCATCATCATCATCACCATCATCATCATCACCATCATCATCATTCATCACCATCATCATCATCATCACCATCTTCATCATTATCATTCATCACCATCATCACCATCATCATCATCATTATCACCATCATCATCATTCATCACCATCATCATCATCATCATCATCATCATCATCATCATCAATCACCATCATCATCATCATCATCATCACCATCATCATCATCATCATCATCATCATCATCATCATCATCATCATCATTCATCACCATCATCATCATCATCATCACCATCATCATCATCACCATCATCATCATCATCATCATTATCACCATCATCATCATCACCATCATCATCATCACCATCACCATCATCACCATCATCATCATTCATCATCATCACCATCACCATCATCATCATCAATCACCATCTTCATCATCATCATTCATCACCATCATCATCATCACCATCACCACCATCATAATCGTCATCATCATCATCACCATCACCACCATCATCATCATCATCATCATCACCATCACCATCATGATGATGACGACGATGATGATGATGATGATGATGATGATGATGATGATGATGATGATGATGATGATGATGATGATGATGATGATGATGATGATGGTGATGGTGCATGTTTGAGAAAAGCACTATACAAGCCTCGGCCGGAACAGGGGTTGCCGGCCTCGTATCATGCCGGCCTCGTGTACCACTCGGCCGTCAACTTAGATACTCGGCCGGCAACCCCTTAAGTCCCGGCCTCTATTTAAAAAATAACTTCTAACGCCTTTCCAACGCAATTTTGAACGTATGAACGTTTGGAACGTATCATTCTATGGGTTTGGATGAGAAAAAAATCGACCTTAATTTACGTTTAGAAGAAGTAGGTACTCTAAAAAATTGTTTTTCCCAAATGTTATTTTACCACTTGGGCCTCATGGTTTGTATTTATGCAAAAATTATAGCTTTCTAGCACTAAATATAGGTAATAGTCACTGGAACTAAGCCTCGGACGGACAGACAGACCAACTGACGGACAGGGCTAAACTAGGAGGACATATGATTCTGTAGTAATAACTACTACTGTCATTGCATTACATATACTTGATTCAAAGCGCGCATTTTACCTTCAAGCCTACAAATTTGAAAACAAATGCCTAGCGAAGCAAACTCTTCCATGTTTACAGATCTGTTCACCGTATTGACGTCTAACACAACAACAAGTATGAAAACCTAATTAAGAAGTCAAACAGAACCAGGGACCGCATCCACGGGTTTAATTACACTTCTCCAAGACTCGAGGGCGTCTTGTGTCGGTCTTAAGGCCTGGACTACGTGTGTACGGCGGCGCGGCGAGCGTTTTCTCTGTTCGTTGCGTGTGCTGGCAGGCAACCACTGTGCGGCGAGGCATGCTGCCTACGTTAATAGCCGGGTCTCCACCTGAGCGAGGCGGCCATTTTCGATTTGTGTAGAACAAAATCATGCCTCATGCGCTTTGCGAGGCGGCTCGCTCAGTGGAGACCCGGTTATCCAAGTGATAGGGGTGTGGTTTTGACTTTTATTGTCGACCTGACATCGTGCGGATTGGACGACCAGATGGCGTAGTTGTTAGAGAACCGGACTACGAAGTTTGAGGTCTCGGGTTCGATTCCCGTGTCGGAGCAGATATTTGTTTGAAAAATACGAAAGTTTGTTCTCGGGTCTTGGGTGTTTAATGTATTTATTTAAGTATCTATCTATCTCTATAAGTTTGTTTATCCGTTGCCTAGTACCCATAATACAAGCTTTGCTTAGCTTACTTTGGGACTAGGTCAATTGGGGTGAATTGTCCCGTGTTTTGTTTTTATTAAAAATTGGGTATACTCCTACAGTTTATTCAAATGACGAGTTGAATTAAAAGACCCGTTAAGTGCGAGTCGGACTTATGCATCGAGGGTTCCATACGGATTTGTTGGAATTATGTCAAAACGAGCTGCTGCCCGCGACTCCGTCTGCGAAGAATTCGTTTATCGCTATCCCGCGGGAACTATGCAATTTTCCGGGATAAAAAATATTTTATATGTTAATCCGGATTATAAACTATCTGTCTGCCAAATTTCATCAGAATCCGTCAAACCGTTTTAGCGTGAAAAAGTAACAAACTTCATCCATCCATCCATCCATACTTACAAACTTTCGCGTTTATAATATTAGTAGGATAATACGGTATTAACGGCCGTATCTATGAAAAATCCAGTGTCAGAAGAGCCGTTTCTGTTTCTAATCAAAATTTATATTGGTTGGATGGGACCCCCGTAATCTTGAATCTTTTTTGGTTTTCTAAATTGTAGCGACATTAATACGGTTCAGTTTGTCACCCTTCGGGTAGGGAACCCTAATAAATAATTGCGTCTGAATGAATTCATTATTTTTATATTCAATTACCATTTAAACAAATCAAAATAGCTTGAGTCGCATTCGTGGATTGAATTTTCCGTATAAATTTAGGCACCATCAAAAAAATCCTACTTCATAGTAATATGTATAGCCTATTAAAATTGGGATAAGTCCCGTTATTTATTTTTACCTAGACAAACAATATGGTTCCACAATGTAAATCATCTCTGCTTTTCATTTAAAATGGCATTTCATTTATCTTTCAGAAAATCCATGCAGGCAGGTAAAAAAAAAAAAATTGCGATGAAGCTGACGCGTGACGTTCTCACAGACCGTGCAATAAATTTTCAATGCACTGAATATCTTTTGTAGCATCCACACCAACCGCATATTTTTAGTTTTCTGTAGCTCTTAACTTAAGGTAGCATTTCGAGGGAATTTTCAATTTAACCTGTTAATTTTATTTTCAGAATCAGGTAATTTAGAGTTTTCTTACTCAGAAGCAAAAGCGCTATTGATTTTGATGATAAAAAAATGTCCTCAATTTTCGATATTTTTTTGTGTTGGTTTTGTGACGAGCCATAAAATCTGTAACAAAAAGTCACAACACTTACTCAAGAAATAAGGACAAGAAGTAAAAGCCGAAAAAAACACGATGCTTTTGCCATTTTTAAAAACCTTCTAAAGGCTCATTATTTGTCACTAACATTATACACACTTCTTTGTTCTTTTTGTTTTTTGTTTATATTGTTTCTTTAATTTCCTTTTTAAATCCTTTTCTCACATGCGGCCTTTTGACATTTTTCCATTGGTATTTTGTATTAAGTATATGTAGTGTATATGTATTATATTGAATATATGTGTTTATTTATAAAATTTATATTATATTTGTATTGATTTTATTGTTTATTGTCTATTAATACTAAGTTTCTCTTGTCTGTTATTTCTGCCACCTACATTAGTCTGTTGATATTTATTAATTTCTGAGTAATTGGTTGTCTGGAAGAGATCGCTTTTTAGCGATAAGACCGCCTATTGTCTACCTGATTTTTTTATTTTTGTAATGTTACTGTACTGTTTTTGGTGATCAATAAAGAATATTTGTATTGTATTGATGCTTGTATGACGACCCCCTTTTGTTTTTGACTTTATTTTATTTTTAGTAGGTATACATAATCGGTGAAAATTTCAAATGTCCTATTTCGGTTTAGAAGAAGGAGGCCTGTGACTGACGGACGGACGGACGGACAGTGAAGTCTCAGTAATAAGGTCCCATTGGCACCATTTGGGACGGAACCCTAAAAATTAAAAGTTACATTTTAAATTGAAAATATCCTCGAGCTTCGCGACAGACGACATCTGTAGACTTCGATGGTATTTGTTGTCGTAATTTGTAGGCAATCCATTCTCACACAGGTCGTATACTCGTACGGAACTCAAATATGCAGGTTGATTCTGGAAACGTGACCAGGATCAACCCTAACTTAATTATAGGCTAGCAGTAATTAGTTATATTAGTATTCTTTTTTAGGGTTCCGTAGTCAACTAGGAACCCTTATAGTTTCGCCATGTCTGTCCGTCTGTCTGTCCGTCCGCGGCTAAGCTCAGAGACTGTTAGTAGTAGAAAGCTGTAATTTGGCATGAATATATATCAGTCACGCCGACAAAGTGATTAAATAAAAAAAACTAAAAAAATGTTTTTTAGGTTACCTCCCATAGACGTAAAGTGGGGGTGATTTTTTTTCCTCGACTAACCCTATAGTGTGGGGTATCATTGGATAGGTATTTGAAAATAAATACGGGTTTTTTACAACCATTTTTTGATAAAGTGAATATTTTCGGAGATATTCACTCCGAAAGCTCAAAATAATGTGTCCCCCCCTCTAACTTTTGAACCGCACGTCTAAAAAATACTTACTAAAAATACTTAATAAAAACTTTCTAGGAAAATTATCTTCAACTTAACCAGTTGAGCAGTTTTTAAATATTTGTAAAAAAATATTTCTAAACTAAGGTTGTAATTTAACCGCCATTGCAAGCATTTTTTTTCTTTAAGTACCTATAAGATCACGCTAACAGTATCTTCTTTCAAATAAAAAAAAAATATTACATCTGAAAAACAATCAACATACATTACTAGTTCTAGTAGACTGCAGTTAGATTAGTTACCCAATTCACCGATAGATTGCACTGTACCGCCGACGTTGGGACCAAAATAACCACATTAATAAAGTATGCAAAGATTTTTTCGTACCTGCTACGGCACCCTATCTTGGGCGTGTCCGACACGCTCTTGGCCGGTTTTTTTTTCTAGTTTACTTCGTCGTGTAAGATTTGGGTTACTTCAGTAATATTCGTCGAAAAAAAGAATGAATATGTCCCATCGCAGGGCACGGGTCTCCTCTTAGAATGAGAGGGCTTGGGCCGTAGTTCCCACGTGGGCCCATGGTGGATTGGGAGCTCCACACGCGCCATTGAATTTCTTCGCACGTGTTTATTTTGTTCTATAGCCGATAAGCGAACGTGCGGTTCGGATGCGGTTGATGTGAAAGCGATTGTTAGAATATTTTAGGTATTCTTTAGTCAAGGTAAAATAGAACCCGTTCAACTCCCGTCTCCAATAATAATATTTTTAGATGAAAAGATCAGTGCTAGTACGCTTAGGATACGGTTTTTAAAAAAAAAAAAAAAAAAAAATATCACGGGACAATTCACACCAATTGACCTAGTCCCAAAGTAAGCTTAGCAAAGCTTGTGTTATGGGTACTAGGCAACGGATAAACATACTTATATAGATAGATACATACTTAAATACATATTAAACACCCAAGACCCGAGAACAAACATTCGTATTTTTCATACAAATATCTGCCCCGACACGGGAATCGAACCCGGGACCTCAAGCTTCATAGTCAGGGTCTCTAACCACTAGGCCATCTGGAAATCATAACATAATAAACTTTTTATACAAGATTTCGATTTCGGGTATTCTTAAATTGTGTAAATTTTTCTTTCAATATTGAAATTAAACAAACCATTTAAATAGTTTGTATCCACTATACCTAGGTACATACCTAGGTATAGTGGCACATGGGTTTGCAACGTATATTACGAGTATTCTTAAAGATTCTTAAAAAGCCGTGATGGCCTAGCGGTTTGACCTATGGCGTCTCAAGCAGAGGGTCGTGGGTTCGAGTCCGGGCTCGCACCTCTTGAGTTTTTCGGAATTTATGTGCTAAATTACATTTGAAATTTACAATGAGCTTTACGGTGAAGGAAAACATCGTGAGGAAACCTGCACTCAGCTGAAAATAAATTCTATGATATGTGTGAAGTTCCCGATCCGCGCTGGGCTCGCGTGGTAACTACGGCCCAAGCCCTCTTAATCTGAGAGGAGGCCTGAGCCCTACGTACAGTCGAACAAAAGGTCGCCTTGACACCTTAAATGTCCATTTTGCTTGCAGTGGCTAGACATCCCCATACCAATCCATACCAATGAACTTCAACGGCTGCAAACTTTGTTTTGAAACTGGTAAGCCGGCGTTTGGGCCGATTGTACGTATATATAGGTGGGAAGTATAATAGGTTGTGATGATGATGATGATTCTTAAAGATACGATGCTGATGGCATATCTAAGTTAAGAATTACGATAAGTATATACTATAAATGTATATAAGTACATTAGGGGGGACAATCTTACACAAATCGACCTAATCCCAAACTAAGCAAAGCTTGTACTATGGGTTCTAGACGACGATAAACATACTTATATAGATAAATAAATACTTAAATACATAGAAAACATCCATAACTCGGGAACAAATATTCGTGCTTATCACACAAATAAATGCCCTAACCGGGATTCGAACCCAGGACCTCTTGCTTCGTAGGCAGAGTCACTACCAACTAGGCTAAAGCGGTCGTTATTGCATTATAGTTCTATACAGCGAACCGTTAACGACGAGTAATTACCCATAAATTGAACTAGACGACTTAGTTGGGTCAGACCGCAAATATTCATTGAAATTGATATTAAATCTTCGGTCATCTTTCAGATAATTAATGGTATTTGCATTTGGAACTGTTAAAGTGGGCTCTGCGGTCTACATTTAGCTAAATACATTGATGTAATACAAACTAGATTTGTAGACAGATCGCAAACATGAGGAACCTCAGATGTAGACTGCAGTCTCGAACTCAACTGACAGCTAATCAGTCGTCGTTGTGACACCGACCGTTACATACCGGGCGAAAAATGGGGAAATACACGGTAAAATCTTGTGATTCCGCTATCAACACACACAATAAAGCAAGTGGCATTACTTTTCATGCGTAAGTTCAGTTTTCAGTTACTCATATTATTCTGTATGTGACCAAAAACTAATAAAAATATCTAATATCGAACTGTAAGTTCAGTGTGGCCAGTATAATCATAGTTTGGTTTTCCCAACCTTTAGGGGGAATTTCGCATATTGTATGGAATCTCTATTTAACCTGTGCTATTAAATTAATGTTGCATGTTTACTTTGTAGGGTACCGAAAGATGAAGTGCGCCGTCGGATCTGGATAGAAAAAATCAGATTACTAAGACGGGAAACCGACTGGCTACCTACAAAATCAACAAAAATTTGCTCGAAACATTTTCTTGATCAACATAAAAAAAAAACATCAACAGATGGTGGTTACGTTCACTCATGCATAAGTGAACGTGAAGCGAACTCGAAAGTGCGAGCTTGGATTCGAAACCAACGAACCTCTGGTTGAGACGCCATAGGTCGAACCACTAGGCTACCTCGGGTTTGAGTATAGGTATAATAAATAAATGATTAAAATAAATTGTACCCAGAAAAAAATAAAAACAAAAAAAATTAAAACGTCCGAGACAAAAATACTTACATATATCTATTTTAATGGTCGTTGTGTTTTCTATATTGCGGTTTTATTATATTATATTTGTGTTATGAAAAAAACTTTCGTTTTATTTTACGCCTTTCAATAGATATACTTAATTCGCACTAATATTATAAAATGGCACATTATGTTACTGTATCTAAGGTAAACGTACCAATGTTCGACACCTCAACGCCCTGTAGATGACAACCATCTGTCACTTCTCTTACATGACATAAGATTGAAGTTGCCATTTATTGGGTCAGTGTCGAGCACAGGGACGTTTACCTTACATTATAAACGAGGATGTTTGGAAAGAATTCCATGTGCATTGGTGATCCTTAACTTCAAATAACGTATCTAATGAGTTCAAATAATCTGTTTTTATTTATATTTTAACACATACCCACAAAGAAACGTACAAAAACTGCAAGTTAAATAGCTAAAAACTTATAATAACCCTTCTTTAGCAGTCGGGTAAAAAGACAGACAAACGTTTACGTTTACGATTGTTAAATTAAACAATAACTACAGAGAGACAGACCGACACACACACACACATAGCGGTCAAACTTATAACACCCCTCTTTTTGTGTCAGGGGTTAAAAACGTGAGAATTAGATTTTTTATATACTTAATCTTTTACAGCTGAAAACTCTTTAATCGTTAATTAGCATTTTATGGTGTCTTAGTTCAGCATCCGATAGATTACCGCAGCGAGCTTCGAAGATGTGAGGCGCGACCTAGTTGCTGATAATTAATAGAAATATGTAGCCACAGGGGCGGACTTGCGGAATTAGTGCAACATCTTGGCAGTTTGGCAACCTTCTATCAACTAACACAGTTAAATTAACACTTGGTAGGTATATACTTTTTAAATTGTGATTAAACTAGACTAGATACAGTATTATATGAAGTTTAACTATTGAGTTACCGTTGAAAATCTTAGGAATTTATTTAATAGTTGGGGAGATGGCACAGTTCTAAACTAGTACAAATGGGAGTAAATACTTAAACTAATTATGCCAATTTTTGTTCACAATTCCAGGAGTATTTATTTAGTAGCAAATTGATGTACTCGTGTGTATTTATAAACATTAATGTACAACATAATTCTGTAAAGTTTGTAAACTTTTTTTGGATGGTTGTTACTCAATTATTCACTAATGGCTGGACGGATTTAGATTATTTAGATTAAACATGGCGTAGATATATATTATAGAAAAATCTGGACTGAGATATAAGGTACTTAATATACCTTACCTTATATATGTTTTCCATGTACTTGTTTTCCTGTATTGTTTTCTTTGTGGTGGACAATAAAGAGTCATTGTACTGTATCAGTAATGCATTATCCTGAAATTTTAACTTTAAACAAGAATAGAGGGCGCTGTCCAAAAACGTTGAAGTACCTACACCGACTTTCAAAATGACGTGTTGCGCAGTCAATAGATGGCGATGTCCGAGCCAACGTCGAGTTTTAAAAATGTTACCGTAACCTTTTTTTAGTAAAACAGGTGTCCCTAACTAGACTGAAAAGGGACTTTTCCAACCAAATCATTTTGAATTTAATTCGTTGAAATAGGGTCAAATTCAAATTTATCATAGAGTTTAACCAAAGCTGCCCTGCAGACCCTAAAACGCAGTAAGAGCAAAAAAGCGATTAGACCATTATCTTCCTTACGTTGTGCTTGTTATAGTTCAATATTCAACAAACGTAAAAACCCTCTTACTGCGTTTTAGAGTCTGCAGGGCAGAAAGTATCTTACATTTCAATTTACTGGTAACAAAGACTGCTGCTATGAACGTAATTCTAATAACAATATCTTATAAAGTGATTAAATCTCGTAAATGGCAGCAGTATGAGTCAAAATTGCGAGAGTTTGAAACAATAACAGTACTTTATAAAATCTCAGCAACGCGTGAAATCTAAACTTACACCACATTATCCATTCATCACCGATGCCATATCTGGTCTCATTTAAATACAAATAGCCTCCGTACCCGATATGCAGCCTTCTAAGTGTTTGCCTAACCCAGCGTCTCACAAAGAGAATCCTTGTTAGACCGCAACAATGCCCCCATCATGTTTCTACATAAATGTTTATGATACCGATAAGCTAAACCTAAATAATGCTTTGCAGGTTAACATTTTCCCTGATACTGTTATAATAAGTATTATGCTGGAGGATAGCAATAACGGATTTTATCGGCTTTGTTTAAGAAATAATTTAAACGGAAATATTTAGCTGTTCATGTTATTAGTGATGATACAACGAAATACGGATGTTATAAGTTTGAAGTGTTATATTTGGCACCAACAAATATCAAACTATTTGTTGATGTAGAACATTTTAAAGCTGTATAGTAAGTCCACATTGCCGACAGTAATATTGAAGTCAACGTCAAATTCAAAATAACTTTATTAAGTTTAGGCTATTACAAGCACTTATGAATGTCGGAAAATACGCCCCCGGTTCGGAAAAAGTCTATCTTGAAGTGTTGAAAATGATATTTTAATTGAATCGCCAAAAAAGCACTGCCTACATTTTCAGCATCAAATCGTATCCTAGTTGCACCAACACCAATAGAGAGATACCATTCTTTATTATTAGAAGATACTTGTTTTTTTATTGACGTCACAAAATACGATCCCCTAACAATGATGTAACTATTTAGACGAAATTCGGCCACTAAAAGGTTCGGCCATAAAGTTAAATAAATGTCCTTCGGTCACAGATTGCCGAATAGAATTTAACACCATTTATTACCAGAGTCCGTCCCTGGTGACACATGAACATGACACGCCGGGGTACCGCTGACCTGTTTCCCTTGCCACCTGCGACCAGTCAATTTACCTTTTAAAAAAATCTGTAAAACCTCCGCCCCAAAGAAAAGCAGTATGTTGACTTAACTCACATACATGGCTTAACGGGAGCGCGCCCCCATTTCCACGTCCAAAGAAAATGTGTCTTTACCCCTTTGCCACCTTTGCTTTTTAGGTCTATATTGCTGTGTGTTTTTAAGGGTCGGTTGAGGCGTTTGCGATATGTAGATTTTGAGGAATGCAAAGGAATGGTTGAGACCTGAAGCGCGATGTTTACGGTATTCAAATTGCTGTCACATACCCGGACATAAGGTTTGTATAACGTGTGCTATTCGGAGGTGAGATTTAATTAAAATATTCTATTCACAGCTCAAAGTGAAGTCCTTAAGTGAGCGAGTTAATAACTCCTCGGTTCAAATGGCGCACCGTGACATCAAAGTCGTTCTAATAACGGTTTATTTTTGTATTTAGCTCGGTTTAATAGAGACAATTTACATTTTTTAAAACCTGCATGACTTATGACATGAAGTACAATGTATACTTATCTTATAATGAAAATAGATTTACATAATTTTATTTTTAAATCATTTTAACTGAATATCATGAGCAAATTATTTTTTTAAATACCTACCTAAAGCTGTTTGAAAATATCTATCTCAAAAACGTGTGAAATGAAATCACTCTGTACGTGTGTGTGTGTGTGTGTGTGTGTGTGTGTGTGTGTTAATGTTAACAGTGCAAAGTGTTTTACTTAATTTAGGACGTTTTTTTCTCAATATAATATCCATCCCGGTGCAACTACGTTTAAAATGATGATGATGTTTATTATCCAGTGCCCCCTCAGTATGTACGGCCATAAGGCTCGAGATAGGGGCTTCGGGATCCTATCAATGTTTCATCATCATCATCATCATTTCAGCCGAAAGACGTCCACTGCTGAACATAGGCCTCCCCAAGGCTCGCCAAACAGATCGGCCCTGCGCCATCCGCATCCAATGCGTTCCCGCTACCTTCACCAGGTCGTCGCTCCATCTTGTTGGAGGCCTACCTACACTGCGTCTTCCGGTTCGCGGACGCCACTCGAGAACCTTTCGGCCCCATCGGCCGTCAGTTCTACGGGCGATGTGCCCTGCCCACTGCCACTTAAGTCTAGCGATTCTTCGAGCTATGTCCGTGACTTTAGTTCTCGCACGGATTTCATCATTTCTAATGCGATCCCAATCAATCAATAACAATCAATAATATCAATGTTTAGAAAATTGTATTTCCGAAGGTTTAGAATCCCGAAAACTTCATTTGTCCGAAAGCATTTTTTTTTGAAACTGTAAATATTTCAGGATTTATTTCAAAAAACATCATATAGAACCTTTTAGGTTAGGTTAGGGTTGTTTTATAAAAATCCTGAAATATTTACAGTTTTAGAAAAAAATGCATTCGGATAAATGAAGCATTCGGGATTTTAAGCCATCGGAATTTTTTTTTTTCTAAATTTTGATAGGTAACCAGGGGCTTCTATGCATCACGGTCCTGTATTGCTGCATCAAGCTCCCACCAGTTTGCGGAGATCTCCTTCTATTGCTTTGGCCAATCAAAATTGCAGAGTGCAGATTAAACAATATCAATTGGAAACATGTTACATCAAAACAACCAACAAACTTCTACATAATGCAAGCAGACATTCCGAATACGGTCCGTTAGCAAGTGAAATGAATTATGCAGTCGAGTCGAGCTTTGAAGGTACATACTTGAGGATGCATCGGAAATCCGATCAATATTTTGCATGGGTGCGATTTTGATTCGGAGACGTATTTCGAGGGCTTTGCAACTGAAATAGAAGTGAGATTTAGAAACCTTAAACATTTCTGACATAGCTAACTAATGTTCTGTAATTAATATAGACCACAAAAAATATTATCGTTGCACCAAAAGCATGTTCTTTAATTAATTTCTATCTTTATTTACAGTTTACAATAAATAGTTTGACATTGATAATGCTTTCTGTGTGTTCTTTTAAAATATTGTTGTGGTTTACAACGTGTATCGAATTAATAAACAAATACTTACAGTCTTACATAATGCAGCAATGCAACAAATCATAGTCATCCGTGTAGGTATAAACAATAATTTGAAATATTTATCAATAAACAAACTAGAGATCACCAGGACGTGTCAATGAAATCTATAATTATACGAATAACAAGTAAAATTAGACATCCAATTGTAATTTTGCCTCATTATCGCATTATACATCAACCGTAAATATACGAGTTGTTGAAGTAAAAAAAATGTAAGTGTAAATAATACCTACACGATGGTGTAGGCATTATTTACACAGAAAAAAAAATAAAAAAAAACACAGAAATGTATAGTTCTGTATTGTATATGTTATATATGTATGCATAGGTACCTAGTATAAACACGGTGGCTGCGACCACCGTCCTTTTAAAATAAAGAGTGTGCCATCGTTGCTCGGTCTAATCACTTGCCTCCTCTCCGTACCCCTCTATTGAACAGTGGCGACGACTACCCGCGTGTGTTTTTATTAAAAGCAATGGAGCCATTTAATTTCGGTAGTTTTGGTAATTTTGACCACCAGTCTCAAGATTGGAAGACGTATAAGAGCCGATTACAGCAGTGGTTTATTGCGAGTGGCATCAATGAGGAGACCGATAAAGCGGGGATCAGAAGACGAGCGGTGTTGCTTAGTGCACTCACGGAGTCAACGTTTCAACTGGCTAGTAATTTAGCCTTGCCCGGCCAAATCGAGAACAAATCGTTTACCGAGGTTGTTAAGGTTCTGGACGACCATTTCACGCCAAGGCGTTGTGGGTTCGCAGAAAGATACAACTTCTATGCAGCGGCACAACAAATGGATGAAAATCATGCACAGTGGGCGGCGCGATTAAGGGGTCTCGCTGCACATTGTGCATTTAAAAATTTAGAAGATGTACTGCTAGATAAGTTCGTCATGGGAATGCGGCCGGGGCAAGAGCGCGATCAGTTGTTTGCGAAAAACATTACGGAATTGACGTTGACCGCGGCGGTGGAGTTAGCCGAGAGCGTGCGGTGTGCGCGTGCGGGCGCCGCGACGGCTGGCGCGCGCGCGGGCGTCGGCGCCCCCGACGCCGTGTTCAACATCAACAAAAACGACAGGATGAAGAAAACTCGCAGTTATTCGAATAGTGAAAGGTGCGCGATTTGCGGTTATTCGAATCATAAGCAATCAGATTGCCGTTTCGTAGACTTTAAGTGTAAATTGTGCAAGCGTAAAGGGCATCTCCGCAGGATGTGTCCCGATAGGAAAGTGAACTACATGGAACAGGAGGTCAGTTCTGAGAGTGAGGGCGACGACGGTAAGCCAATTCATAATATTCGGTGCTTCGAGGGTAGGCCTATGACGGAAACCGTTCAGATGCAAGGAAAAAATATTTTATGCGAAATCGACAGTGGTTCAGCCGTCACAGTCGTATCCGAGAAAACGTTTAAAAAACATTTTAGCGACGTTCCATTGTCACCGACGCATAAACGGTTAATTAATTATACGGGCGGCAGAATGAGTATCGCAGGTTGTGCCATGTTAAGTGTGCGGTACTCGGGCCGGTCGGCCACGTTGCGGGTGTACGTGGTGCGCGACGGCGGGCCGCCACTGCTAGGCCGCGACTTCATCCATGCCTTTCAGCTGCAGCTCGCGCCCGTACAGTACTGCGCCGCGCCTGCCGCGCCGGCAGCGTCAGCCGCGTCAGCCGCGTCAGCCGCGTCTGCCGCGCCGACCGCACCCGCCGCCTCTCAGCGTGGCGATATCATCACCGAATTAGAGACAACGTATCCGCGCTTATTTTCAGACCAATTAGGATGTTTTAATAAGTACGAAGTAAAACTTCAATTAAAGACAGAGTCTCAACCGATCTTTTGTAAAGCTCGTACGGTACCGTTCGCTTTAAGGGATAAAATTGAATCCGAATTAAAAAGACTTGTGGAGCTAGGAGTTTTAGAGCCAGTGACGTACTCCGAGTACGCCTCTCCCATTGTACCAGTACTCAAACGGGACGGCAATGTGAGAATTTGTGCTGATTACTCAAGTACCATAAATAAACAACTTTTAATTGAAAAGTACCCATTGCCCACGACAGCCGAGTTATTTGCTAAATTGCATGGCGGTAAACTTTTTTCAAAGCTAGACTTGTCCATGGCGTACAATCAATTCGTAATTGATAAAAAATGCCGTAACATTACTTGCATTAACACGCACCGTGGTCTATTTAATTATACACGCTTGATTTTCGGCTTGTCTAGCGCGCCCGCTATTTTTCAACGCGCCATAGAAACTATCCTGGGGGATATGGACGGGGTCCTGTATTTTTTGGACGACATTTTAATTACAGGTGTAGACACTGATCAGCATCTAAGTAGGCTTAAAACCGTGCTCCAACGGTTGCAAGAAGCGGGATTGGTCCTACATAAAGATAAATGCGCCTTTTTCAAAAAAAGTGTTTCGTATCTGGGATTCTTAATCGACGAAAACGGCGTTAGGAAAAACCCAGACAAAGTAAATGCTATATTAGAAGCATCGGAACCTAAAAACGTCAGCCAAGTACAATCATTCTTAGGCTTATTAAATTATTACAGGTCGTTCATTCCCAACGCATCAGCTATACTAAGTCCGATACATTTGTTATTGCAAAAGGGGATTAAATGGCAGTGGTCTGAAGCGCAACAGAAGGCATTCAATGTAATAAAAAAATGTCTAGCCTCAGACCAAGTTTTAGCGCATTATAATCCTAATGCTAAAATAATTTTAACGGTTGACGCTTCCCCGGACGGCCTGGCCGCCATCCTGTCCCAGGCGGACGCGGCCTGCGGCGAGCGTCCCGTGGCGTTCGCTTCGCGCGCGCTCAGCGCAGCCGAGCGGAGGTACTCACAGATTCAGAAAGAGGCTACCGCAATAGTATTTGGGGTGAGGCGTTTTCATCAATATTTATATGGCCGCGCCGAACCGTTCACGTTACGCACAGACCATAAACCGCTCACGACGATATTCGGTAATAATCACGGCATTCCGGAAGTAACTGCGAACAGGCTGCAACGATACGCAATTTTCTTGAGTGCTTATAATTATGACATAGAATATATATCGAGTGCAGCTAATATTGCCGATTACTTGTCACGTGCGATACCGGTTCGACAGGGGGGCGCGCGCGGGGAGCCGCGGGAGGAGGAGGCGGCCTACGTTAACTTCGTGGTGGAAGGAGCGCTGCCGGTGACGGCGGCCGAGCTGCGGCGCGCCACGGCCGCCGACGCGCTGCTGCGCGCGGTACAGCGCCACGTGCAGGCCGGCTGGCCTAGGAGTGTCCGTGACGTACAGCTAAAACCATTTTTTTGTTGTCGCAACCAAATATCGCTTGAAAACGGAATTTTATTAAGAGGCCACAAAGTAATAATTCCGGCAGTCTTAAGAGAAAAAATATTAATGGAACTCCACAGCTCGCACCTCGGAATAATTAAAATGAAGGCGGAGGCGCGCGCGAGATTCTGGTTCCCGGGTATCGACGCCGCGCTGGAGCGCGTGGCCGGCGCCTGCCCCGCGTGCGCCGCGCTTCGGCCCTCGCCGGTTCGCGCACCTATTTCGCCATGGCCTTATCCCCCACATGCATTCCATAGGATACATATAGATTTTTTTGGTCCAATGAATGAAAAAATGTACTTAATAATAGTAGACGCGTTTTCTAAGTGGGTTGAATGCGAAGTAATGAATGCTAATACTTCGTCAAAAGCAGTAATTGAGAAACTATTTGGCTTTATGTCTCGTTTTGGTATACCTAATATTATAGTTAGTGACAATGGAACTTCGTTTACCTCGCAAGAATTTAACCGGTTTTGTTTATTAAACGGAATAACGCATTTGTTTTCACCCGTATATCATGCAAACAGTAATGGACAGGCAGAATCATTCGTCAAAATTGTTAAGAAGGGGTTGAAATCAATAATTTTAGAAAACGGTTATTCAAAAGATATACAAAATCGCTTATCAAAATTCCTTTTTGACTATCGCAATTCGATACACAGTACCACAAATCGATCGCCAGCGGAGTTAGTTTTCGGTCATAAGCTTCGCTCTCGGTTAGACTTAATATCGGTTGCCGAGCCTTCGCCGGCGCCGTCGTCACAATCAGAACTGACAACCTTGGTCGAACATAATCAGTCCTTACAGGCAAAAAAATATGGTGGTAAAATTAGGAAAAAATTTGAAAAAGGTGATGTGGTATGGGTGCAGATGTATGAAAAGAACGGAAAAAAACGGTGGAGTAAGGGCGTCGTTGTACAGGAGATCGGCCAAGTCATGTATGTGATACATTTGCCTGATCTAGAGCAGAAAGTTACGCGCCATATGGATCAGCTGATTAAATACAAAGGAGATGATTGCGGGAAAGCGGAAAGAGCGGCTCAACAAGAAGCATCCACCTTTGAAGATATCGTTCCTGAGCCATCGAGTATCGGTTTAAAAGGTCAGACGAACACAGTGGTGACCCCTTCTGTGGACTCTGCTCGAGTTAACTCGTCGATCGATCCATCAGGGCAAGACACAGAAAACATAGCGGTCGAACAACCGCCCGTGCATGCCGAGCCAAGGACGCCACCACTTGCCGCGCGGTTCGAGGAAAGAGTGGACGTGGCAGAGTTCGCGACGCCAACAGGCGGGGTTATAGAAGACGCCGATCCGCTGCCGCAGACCACATCACCTCAAGACGATGAGATAACTTCATCTCCGCGTCCTCGCCGTTTTAGACCTAAGATCAATTATAAACAGTATTTTTAGGTTTGGGTTAATGGGGGGGGAAATTGTTATATATGTATGCATAGGTACCTAGTATAAACACGGTGGCTGCGACCACCGTCCTTTTAAAATAAAGAGTGTGCCATCGTTGCTCGGTCTAATCACTTGCCTCCTCTCCGTACCCCTCTATTGAACAGTATATAAACGAAATTAATAGATTAGACACGACAAACATAAACACCATCTAACATATTTCGTAACGGAATCTCTTCGAGTTAACCTCACAATAAACAAACTGTGATCTAAACAATACCCATATTGATATTTAACCAACAACTAAGTTTCACCAAAAAATACATCCGGTTTTTATTACTTACTTCTTTAAATAGCTCCTTCTGATTCATAGGAATTCTTCAAACCGAATGTCCGTTACAATTAATGTATAATCTACTTAACAGGCTTATTGCAGCGCTTCTCTTTACAAGAAGCCTTGTATGTGCAGATGATACGGTCTTACAGCTAGAAACAATACAGGAAATATGCGTAATATTATATGTCATGTGGAAATAAAAATATATTTGGGCGAATATTCGAGCGTTTCAGCCGCCTCGTTTATCTGGTCACATTTTTTAAGAAATGGCAGAAGATTCTGTTACAGTTTTCAAATACATATGGTAGACAGGACCTCCGACCGACAGGACGACGAAAGCCCCATCAATGTATACTGCCATTTCTTAAAAAATGTGACCAAATAAGAGTCGTTTTCGAAAAAATCTGCTGGTGAACAAGTCTGCTTAAGTACTTGTTGAGCGGACCACAGTGAAAGGGGAGAGTAGTGAAACAATAATTTAATACATTTCACTTCATCACTGTAAGCGTTCATTTAATAACTACTTAGGTACCTACTGCAGTGGATTAAAAACAAATTTTGACACAGTTTTGACTGTATCCATTCAAAATAAAAACACACCTCGTACTAAGTGGAACTGATCTGAGCCGTCCAAATTTGACTAATTACAGTTATGATATGACATTCAAAGCCGTGGTGGCCTAGTGGTTTGACCTATTGCCTCTCAAGCAGAGGGACGTGGGTTTGAGTCCAGCCAACGCACCTCTGAGTTTTTCGGAATTTATGTGCGAAAATTATATTTGAAATTTACCATGAGCTTTACGGTGATGGAAAACATCGTGAGGAAACGCGCACACACTTGATAAATTCAATGGTGTGGTGTGTGAAGTTCCCCATCCGCACTGGGCCCGCAAGGGAACTACGACCTAAGCCCTCTTATTCTGAGGCCTGTGCCCTGCAGTGGCACGTGGCAGGCTGGGATGAGTTATCACATTCCATGGGCGATATGTGTATTTCAACTTATGCGATCAGTCGAACCAGCACGGGTCCACTGTGCTCTGATGTAAGCACACCCTTACTCCCGACGTTTAAGAGGAATATTAAGGATTTCCCTTTTACCTAGTTGAATTATTGCCAGGTACTTTTTACGTCTTTTGGCATTCCATCAACCGTATCTACACGTTTCCAGGAAAATAGTTTAGACCTTTTTTAAACGAGGTTATCGTTACCACCATTTTTATTGTAGGTAGTATTAATAGATATCTGCTATTATTGTCTAACGCACGCGCACCCGCAATCGCATTAATTATTTCAATTCTCTCATCTTAAACCGTTTAACAGAAAATAATGGTGAAAGCGATTTTAATTACAAGGAACCACGTTAGTCAATATGGCCTCTAGATAGTCTGCTCATGGGACCCATTCGCAATCCATAATATCAAAAGGTATAATGAATTTTTGTTATAATGATCATTTACCATAGTTCTTTTTTTTCGAATTTAACGAGTCATGGGGCTTTAATGTCCTTTAAAATGACGACTTATTTTCAAATCTTGGGTCCAACAAGTTCAAATCAAGTTCAAATTAATTGTTTAATATGTTTTAATTAGGTATGTTAGAAATTCACAAAAATATGGATACTTTTATTTTTTTTTAAATAAGTATATCTAAATTATTTAGGCTGGTACTTACTAAGTTTAAATTGTTCTAAGATATTTATTACGAATGTTATTCAGTTAATCTACAAAACTAATAGTTGGAAATAAAAAATAAGCCACATGTCTCGTGTTGGTTAGTAAATTCAATAGACACCACGAACATAGAGTAGCGATGGTGTCCGCTGTTTGAAAAACATAATAAATGTTTAGCGGCCGGTAGTAATCAAAATATACCTATCATAATAAAATAAAATTAGTGATAATTGGTTGAATCTGACGTTACTTTGCGGAATGGGTATGTATGTAAATACGGTATGTATTGTACTTAAGAACTAATCTACAATACAAAAATATTTATCTTGATTATTAAATTAAAAGAAAAATTCTATCTCATTGACTCATCAACACCCAGTCCAAAACCTTGGACCAATAAATCTAAAATTTTGAGCAGAGAGGTTCCCTTTGTGATGAGGAATGACGATGAATGAAGTTCCCACGGGACAGTGACTGGGGCGAAACTGCTCGCGTAGGCAAGTCACAATTACGAAAATAATTACGTAAATGAATAAATCATACCTATAATACAATGACTCTTCATTAAACCACCAAAAAGAAAACAATACAGGAAACCGGCCAAGTGCGAGTCGGACTCGCGCACGAAGGGTTCCGTACAATTATCTATAAAAATCACGTTTGTTGTATGGGAGCCCCCCCTTAAATATTTTTTTATTTTAATTTAATGATTTATTTTTAAAGTCAATACATAATTAAATATTCTGTGATTATTTCAAGCTTCTACCTGTTGCCGTTATCAATATCGAGCAAAAACGACCAAAAAATTATGTTTGTTGTATGGGAGCCCCCCTAAATATTCCATTTTTTAGTATTTGTTGTGGTAGGATATCGGCAACCAAAATACATCATCTGTGAAAATTTCAACTCTCTAGCTATCAAGGTTCCCGAGATACAGCCTGGTGACAGACGGACAGACAGACGGACGGACGGACGGACAGCGGAGCCTCAGTAATAGGGTTTCCGTTTTTACCCTTTGGGTACGGAACCCTAAAAACCAGTACATGAGATAATTATAAGAAGAATAGGCGGCCTTATCGCTTCGAAGCGATCTCTTCTACGCCAAATTTTAAAATCATATTCCTATTCTTGTAGTCAAGAACTCAATATATATATATACTAAGCAATTGTAGTTTCTACATTTCCGTAAACACACCATCCATTAGGAATGTACACTAATTGACACACTTATTAGTGTGTATTATAGATATTGCTTGACTTCTATTTGTGTTGTGCTGTTGATAGTATTTTTTTTACAAAACGGATAAGCTGTTTTTTCACTAAATCAACAGAAGGTGTTGCGCATCGCGACGAACGCGGGGCTCTGTTCGCAAAGTACTCTTTACATAATCCAGTAAGGCCCCGTGGAGCCAGCTCGATACGATTGTGCAACGTCGGCAGGCAGACTGCTAAGTGCTACAAATCCTCAGTCCACTGTCCCGCGGCCCCACGGAACACTGCACTCGACACGCTACAAATAAATTATGAAGTTATAAATTCAACCAGACATGGCAGCAATAGCGTTAATTCTTATATTTCTTCTCAATCGGGTTAAGACCGCGCAAATAAGCGTAACTACGTTGAATCCAGCGCTCGAGGTAAACAAGTTACCAGAAGGCTCCACAGACGCCATTTTTGCCTTGCAAATCCGACAGATCCGGACGACATCGGAAGCAACGCCCGCGGCCTCCGCCGGAAACAATTTAAATGTCGTTGGCGCTAGCGCACCGGGCGTACAGCCACAGTCAGAGAATTACCAAGCAATTCCCACAATTTACCCGCTCCAAAACAAAAAGGTAACGGATAAAAAATATGACGATGAGCACGAAGGAAATGTCAATTTATCAGCCTTTGATAGAAATGCTACGGAGAAAGAAATGAAGGCGGTCGACGCTAATATCAAGCCTCTGGCCTTAGTTTGGGATAGCTGCATGGAAACAAATTTCAGAGATAATCAGCGAATATCTATACAACCCCCGCTAGATATGCAAGACGCTGAGCATGACTCACGATTCCAAAAGAATAGGCAAATTGGAAGTATATGGAGCGAAGGATTGAGGAAAAGGGATGCCGCCGTCGCAAATAACTCGATAGCGATAAAGTCTTGGTTGGACAAATACAACAACTTGAGGGCCAGTAAAACTGTCAATGGACCCGTTCAGAAATCTGATTCGTTGCTAATAAGGAAAATAGCGAAACCCTCTAGTACGGTGATACCATCAACCACTATTCAAATGATACCTATAACAAGGGAAATATTCAACGATCCGACGGAATCTTTTAACATGTCAGTGGAAGTTGTGGTGACCGAAAACAATATTAGGGCGAGTTACACAGAAGATTGGTTCGAAGCGAAGGAGACCTATTTGATACCGACACTTAAGCCGGAAGAGGGGTTCCATCCTTTCGGGTTTATGTCACACTTCTTTGCTTTAATCTACCCGTTTGAATTTCCAGTGGGTAAGTAACTTCATCCGATGATATATTATTTCCCTAAATATTTAAGCAGCATTTTTAAAACGCCACAAGGCCATATCCATTCACGAGTCGCTTGAATATTTAATAAATCTTTGCTTGCGTTGTTTTTAAAATTTTGTAGGTATGCAAACTACATGCATGAACTGTGAAAACAATTATATTTTTATTTTAGGTCTCGTTAAGGATGTTGTGTGGGGAAAGTTTACATTTCCTTACTCATTCTTGCAGGTACAATTTTTCACATAAAAATAAATTGATATTGATGTGACTTTTGTGAAAGTATTGCTCAGACTTGATGGTTTTGAAAAACTCCTAAGCAAATTATGTAGCCTTGTAGTAAGTATTTATTATTACACGACCAGATGGCCTAGTGGTTAGAGAACCTGACTATGAAGCTTGAGGTCCCGGGTTTGATTCCCGTGTCGGGGCAGATATTTGTATGAAAATACGAATGTTTGTTCTCGGGTCTGGGGTGTTTAATATGTATTTCAGTATGTATCTATCTATATAAGTATGTTTATCCGTTGTCTAGTACCCATAACACAACCTTTGCCTAGCTTACTTTGGGACTAGGTCAATTGGTGTGAATTGTCCCGTGATATTTATTTATTTATTTTATTTATTTAATTAATTAAATTACATCCTTTTGTGATGGTAATAGAGGCTTGCTAAATTGTGTTATATTTTGCCCTTCAGCTGTATCATAAACTTGAATTAGATACTTGCTTCACAATTATCGAATTAAGATAACGCGAACCCATCTCGCTTAGATTTAGCACAAAATAAATCCCTCAGATTTGGATCCTGATAGCCCAATATCAGGAGCAAATCGCACTTAGTTACTCGTCGGTGCTCGACATTTTAAATAAATGGTCAGTTTGTTTGCTTATCTCCTCCAATTTGCTTATTTGATTAAAAATGAAGATGAAGCTTCGAACTTGATTAAGATTGATATTGTCTCAAATTTAGAGTTTTAGAGTACGTCTATATTAGCCTAATTTCCATTATTGTGCAAGATAATAGAACTGAATAACACTATTTTATTCCTACTAATATTTATGAATGCGATGTGTGGTTGCGTGTGTTACACAGTAGGTGGAGATGTGAAATTTAGTATGTATGTAGTTAGTATTGTAGTTGGCTAAACGTTTGGAATAACACATAGATTACATTTTATTTCGATATTCCCATGGGATCAGCATAAAATCCCAAAATCTATACTGCTAAGCTTAGAGACATGAAATTTGCACGAATGTTTTTTTAGTACCTAATGAAGACCACGATTATCATTTTCGGGAATATCCGCACAAATTCAATTTAATTTCCAGTTATAACTATTAATGCGAGAAAAGCCGCATGTAAAGGCTTGTCACTTGTATTTGTCAATAAATCAATGATTAATATTTATAACAGATCTTGCTTTTTACCCACGCCTCCTCTTATCTATAAACGAAATCGATGGATTGGTTTATAAATAATTTAAATTTGAATCATAATTATTAGTTGTTTATTATTGTAGCGACAGTGATCATAGAATTAGAATACCATAGCATTGCTATGATTCCTTAACAACTAAACTTAATTTTTTTTTTAATTTAGCGTTTAAAAACACAAACTCCATCGATTTCCTTCATAGAAGTAAAGAAGTAAGAGTAAAAAAAATTGGACACAAATCTTGTCATCCACGGGTGGCTTCTCTCGGGTGAACTATTAGGATTGACAGTTGAGTTGAAATTCCGAAATGTTACAATATTATTCATGTGATTTCCCAAAAATTTCATGCTTTGTGTCTCTAAACTTATATCACAAAAATAAATCAGGATTTTAATGCTTACATCCCGTTTGTATATCGGAAGAAAAAGCTTTATCTTGAAGACACGCACGCACGCACGCACGAACGTATGAACGCACGCACACACACACTTTCAAATTTTTAATACCTTTCAAGTATTACGATTTTTAGAGATTTTCTCCATTCGAATCAATTGGTGAAATGCGGCCACACTATCTTCCTTCCAGCGCACTCTCCTTGTGTGTATTAGCTCATAGTTATATACAGTCGTTCAACTGACAGTTTAAAAGGAGAGCATCCGGCAACTTGATAGTGCCGAAACCTTTGGTGTTAATGGCTTTGTCTTTAATGCACTGCACGTCAGACTTACACGTAGTTCATGTCGATATAACGACATGGAACTGCTTTTAGAGTGTTAGACTTTACCTATCAACGTCGATGTTTTAATAACAACGCAATAACGGTAGGTAATGGGTTTTACACACATATTCTAATTTTGACGGTGTTTGTTGAAACGCTCGAATAAACGCCTTACAGATCTATCAAATTTCAAGTCAATTTCAAACCCATGGAAGTGGATTAAAATCGAATGATAAATTTAATTTACGTAAAAAGTTACAAGTTAAAGTTAGGCGTTGAAAAGATTCCGGCCATCTTCTTTTTCAAGTCTGTTAAAAATGTTCGACAGAAGTATACTTTTTTTATACAATATACCTAGGCTTGCGTTTGACCACAATCACGCCTGATGGAAAGCGAAGATGAGGCCTACGATGGAGCATGCTTATCTATGTAGTAAATGCAAGTAGACTTGAATTTAGGGGAATAAACAGGAAGGAGGCAGTAGTGCGCGGTGTTGCGCGAATCCCCAAGCAGTGCGAATAGTACAACAAATACGGGGCACTGTAACCGATACGCGCGCATTAAAATCAGACCCTTCCTCCAGAATGGCTTCTATAGGCAACAGGCCAGAACACGACGAGAGTCACTTGGCGGTCTGGCTCAACCTATAGGGTGGTGACCAGCCACGGCCGAAGCCTACCACCGGAGTTGTATCGCTCGTTTAGCACCACCCAGGGGTCACATGTAGGGTCTCGAGGGTAAACCTACGGACGCGAGCAATTTCAACCTCCAACAACACAAACATTACGTTTACTTGTTTGTACCTACATTAGTGTGGCTTAAACAAAATTATATAACTAAAAATTTTATTAAATTGAAGTTCAAGGCGGCTGTGTTATTGTCTAATGTTTTTATCGTTTTCTCTGTTGAAATCTATATTACAAGTCACATTGAGGCAAAAAAGTAATATTTTGAAGCAACGAGTAATTTTATATATATTTCTAAATTACATTTGCCCTGGGGGCGTAGTAAAAGCATGATTATACCGAGATTCCCCTCACTTATTTTCGGAAGAGCACATTTTTCTTTCCGGCAAGACATATTGGTCATTTCGTAATTACAAAGTATCTTTTCCTGGAGTATATTTTAATCTGACACAGTTTATTATTTAGGCGATGTCTTTTTAAGTAATTTCTTTTTTTTATGATACTTACCTACTTTAGTATTTATGATTGAAGTATGATTAAGTACACAATTGCAGCTGCTGGTAAGTACTGGTTTACTTTAAATTAGTATCTCTAGTTAAAATATTCGTAATTTACATCCCATCAAAGATGAAGGGCACAGGTTTACTTCATCCGCATTCCTATTTGTCATCTTCCTAACTTGTCCATTATTACTGTGTCGACAACTTCTTAACTCGTCCACGTCCCTTTTTGGTTCACTAGCTTTATCTAGCGGCTTTGTTCCCGTGGAAGAATAAAAATTGGATCCTCTATGATACTCACTGAATGCACCTACTTGTAACAAATTTTAAGCCTCTAGGTCTAGTAGTTTAGGCTGTGCGTTGTCTGCCACTCTTTTATGGGTAAGTATACAGTGTAGAGACTCGCTCACATTATTTTTTATGTGATCAAAGAATGTAGACGAGATAAGAAAGTAACAATGTAGGATTGCAAATGAGTCAGGACAACGGAGCACATGAAGCACAGGCATTTTAAAAAGGTACAGTGACGATATACGAGTACTTGTAAGAATAGGACAACTTTGGAATGTTACAAAATAAAAATACGGGCGAGTCCTGATTTTACTAACCCATAAATCCCATAATGGCAGTGCAGACAAGCTAAGAATGTATTCAAATTGTAAAATGGACGAAATTATTCTAAGCCAGATGAGGGCTTGTAGCATTTGTGTTTAGCGAATCCTTCTTGTATAGTCGGGGTAAGAAAAGGTTCGTCACTTTTCGACCTAAACTCGTTGACATAGAGTCGAAAAGTGACGAACCTTTTCTTACCCCGACTATACATACTATTACTTATTTCGTAACATAACGCCCGTGCACGTGTTTATATTGCAAAATGACTTACCTATATGTATACGAATAGCTGCTATCAAATTTGCTTTTTGTTTAGACGTGATTCATATTATCGTGTAAACATGTAACGAAACAATATTTTCAAAAGGTATATTAATTATTTGCCGAAACTAATTGGAGATTAATTAAATACCGTCATTTTATATCTTACCGATTGATATCGATATCATTGTCAACGATACAGGGTATTCCTATTTGTTGCTCGTTATTTAAATTAAATTGGTTCTAAGCTTGCTTTGTTTTAGCGCTATGCATTTGTGTTTATAAAAATGACTGTCCATTTTCAACGAGATAATTAACAAATAAATGAGAAGATAAAATAAATATCATAGTGCAATTATTGTACTATGGGCACTATCCAACGAATAAACTAAACATACTTAAATGTAGATAAATATTTAAGTATGTTTATTCGTTAAATTAAATGCATAATAATGTAAATGACTCGGGTACAGAAACATGTATTCAGCATAAAAGCACATGCACCTGCCGGAATTCAAACCCTGTATCTCTAGGGTCACCCTCCAAGCTCTCCGGTTGTCAAATAATTATGTTGAACTATTTGTTTTTTTTTCAGTCTATCAAAGTGGAATCAACATTCTTAGTGATCGTCGTAGCATTTGCATGTATAGCTTTGATTATACCTGCGTATATGCTAATAGTTTGTTTACTGTCGCTATTTTCAAAATCTGGCTGCGACGACGAATTGGAGACTGGAGCTCTGTTCCCTGATGCAGATGAATCAGATTACAATGACAGAGTGTTGGTTGTTGTGACTTTGTTCGTGGCACTTGTATGTTGGTAAGTTATAAGTAATTTATTGTATAACGAGTAAAAGCTTTCTGTAGAGCTAGCTTAGCGTACCTCGGGGCTTAACAAGTACAATGTACTCTTATTATAATGACGTTACTACTTGTACATACTTATGTACTGTGTGAAAATGTACTAACTGTGTAATCGGCAGCGGTGAGCCGATTGGTAAGTAAATATAGCACTTGTCAATCACGAGTATTGGATGTCCTGCGTGAGAATTATGTTATCAAACTTATCAGTGACGCAGTTATGAAAATAGTGCTCAAAATTAAAGAAAAGATTCATATTAATAAGAAAATTAAATTTAAATAAACTATCTTTTGTCAGCAACTTTGCTTGCGTTGTTCGTGAACCTTCTAAAATAACTATAATTATGACTTTTTAACCAACTTCAAAAAAAGAAGGTTATTATTTGAGAAAGATTTCTTTGAATCGCTTGAGTAATTCCAGATATACAAACTCTATACGCAAACACTCAAGTTTACTTCTTTATAAATTTCTTCTTTTGAATTTAAATAACGTTTCTAATATCTTTTGCCGCGTTGCTCTCTTCGCGTAAACATTAAGTAAAGAAAACTTAAATGAAGTGCCGGAGCACAGTTACCAATTTGCTCTTCAACTTTAACGAGCACTTGGGATGACACCAGAATTTAATTTACTTCTTAACAACATTATCGCTTTACTTCGGCTGTTTGCCATGTGATTACGGGGTAATTCCAATTGACTTAATGATCATTTCGTCTTCTGATTATTGTAATACCTACTCGTATATTTTAGACGATTCCGATTAATTGTAACTCGCTTTGAATATAATTTCCAGAACATGTCCACCCATGACTTGATTTTGTCTAAAAAAGCATCATCATGTTTCTGTTGTGTGAATTAATGCGTTTTGAATAACTATTACTAATTACAAATATAAATATACATTAATAAAATTACGTAGAAAGTAAACTCTATCGACGGATATCTATCCGTCTTACATAAAAGTTGTATCCATCGATCCTTGGGGAAGGATACGTACTGCAATGTTTTTCATCTGTTCACGAAGCACCAATGGCCGTGGGACCATTTCGTGAATACCACGTTCTGTTTGCTCTTTGCCGTTATCTTAATTACCGTAAACCGGGGAAACTTTAAACTGCGGGCGACTTTGAAAAGTAGTTTGCCGACCAACTTTGTTAGCTTTTGTTATTCCTCGTCGATGTCTTCATCGAACTACTTTTTGTCTACATATCAATTATTTACCTCATATGGACAATGTCGACTATAAAAGTCGAAAAAGAGAATTAAAGAGATTTACAGATTGCCCCAATTTGATCAAAGGTTTACGGTACCTATTTCCTTTATTGAAACAGCTTGCAACCCATTAAAAGTCAATTTGTTAAATCTAAAAGTTGATCGGGAATATAAAACACCGATTTATTCGACGTTAAAAAAATCTTAGCAAAACAAGTAAGATTCAGCTATAAACAAGCACCCGATAAATGAAATCTTGTGAATATTTTCGAAGGGGAAAATGAATTAATACCACCGAGTACAAATAAACACGGAGGTGAAACATGCGACCCGAAAGTTGTTGATTTGAAATAAAGCATGTTTTTTCTTGTCTCAGAGACGGAAATCAGAAAGAGTAATAATTCACATTTTCAAAGTTGAATTATCCCATATTTTTCTTAATTATAAGAATTTATGAGTAAATGTGAATTATTTTATACTTCTATTATTGTAGTCTATTTCAGCTTGTGGCGGTATTTGTTACAATTAGTAATTTTAACCTCGTAAGTTCTCGCGTATTTTGTAAAGTACCAATCCATCGTAAGAATAACTGTCTCATGTACTATATGTGCAGTACAAGGTTTTTAGTGAAATAAGAACTTTAAATTTGTAGAAATAATTTCCAAAATCATAAACAGGGTTCTCTTAGCCCGGTCCGTAGCACTGTCTGTTAAAAAAATTAAGTATTTACGAGGGTAACAGGTAGATGTTAAAAGAAACTTATTACTTTCTTCTCCGTTAATGTCCCAACCCTGTAGTGAAAACCTACCGAAGAAAAATAATTTTCTTCTGCCTGGGTTGTTTTAAGCACAAACTCTAATTAAAATTCGAGATTTCTCGATTCGTTTTTCAACATTCTTTGTAGCAAGTTTATTGCCCGCCAATCTGCGCTTGTTCGTTTAACAACTCTGCTAGTGATTTATTAAGTTTGTGCAAAAATACTGGCTTGAGCTTCAAGTACCAAACTTTGGTAGCATTTCAGGCGACTAGGTTAGGGGGCATCCATTAATTATGTGAGGCGTTTTTGAGATTTTTTTTACACCCCCTCCCCCCTGGTGAGATATCGGGAGATTCCCCTTGACACCTCCCTCCCCCCCCAAAAACTCACGTGAGATTTTTCAAAAATTTATATTGAGTAAAAATGCGTTGATTTATTCAAAAAACACAATTTGTTTTATTACTTTTATTAAGACTAGTAAAGATTAGTATTTCAGATTATTCAGAGACGCGCACAATTAGATTTTCCAAACTTTTAAATTTAACCTAATTTTCTCGCATTTTGGCACTATTATTTGCCAGAAAAAATTACGTGATATCCCCCAAGTAAGATTTTGTGTGATTTGGCTTGACTCCCTCCCCCCCTGAATACCTCACGTAATTAATGCACGATCCTTACTATGACAAGTTGAAATACATTACTGATTTGAGGCTTACAACAGCGTATAAATCTAATTTCATATTTGATCGGTCGGTGTTTGTCGCCTGTAATCTTTATGAACTTAATTATTAGTGACTTGATGAAGTTGTCGTAACATTGTAATTGGCTTGCCTTGAAGCATAAGATTGCAGACAACACACGCGTATTGAGCGCATCGACAATGCTACCTCACTCCATACAATAATGTACGTGGTGATTCTCTCTAGCAGTTATCAGTCAAAAAGTCGAAGGAGAGTCTGTGACCGCTACTGACACCGCTGTACCGCTGTACCTAGCCAGCTAGCATGTGAATATAATGGCTGTTGAACGCGAATGTCGCTTCTGTTATCTAATAACTAATATTTAATTTGTGACACCGCATCATTTTGTCTAAATCGTAGTAGAATGAGCGACTTTTGGGCTTTAAGCAAATTTCAGTGCATTTTAGAATTATTAAGGAAATTTACCCCTAAATTAATCTAACATGTAAATTGTTTTCAGTTTACTCATATCAGGCATGGCCATAAGTAACGAACAAGCCACCATCGCGGCTGCGAACAGCCAAAACATGCTAAGCTGTGCTTGCGCCGATATAGCTACGTGGCTGTCTGCCGCTGCGCGTGAGTTGCACTACAGCCTGGTGCCGCCGATGGACATTGTTGTGCAGGCTTACAAGGAAGATTTGAGGAGTAAGTATGCAAAGCGACGTAGAGTAGAAGGTTTCACTTTGATTCTGCTATTATTAAACTAATGGGGAATAAAATGGATTAGTGAAGAGAGCTATGCTCGGAAGTTATGTACGAGATTAACCAGAAATGAGGATCGGAAGCAGAACTACAGTAAGTCATGTAGCCCGAAAAATTGCCAAACTTAACTGGGCGGGGCACATTGCTTGAAGAACCGATAGCAGTTGGAACCAATGGCTTCGTGAACGAGACGTAACGTAAGCTACAGCGTTGGTAGACCCCTACAAGGTAGCTTATTAACCTGGTTAAAGTAGCAGGAGTCCGAAGAATGCGGGCGCCACTGGAATGACCATTGACATTCTTTGAGGGAGGGCTAATTCCAACAATGGACTCCTTCGGCTGATGGTGATAATGATTATCAAATTATTCTCCAAGCGCTAGATGTCTTGAATAATAAATTATGACAAGCCTATCATATCGGCCAACTTTATAGCTTAATATTGGTTTATTAATACACTAAGAGCAATATCTAGACCAGCGTTCGTTCAATCCAGTCTCGATTGAATTGAAATTGGATATCTTTATCTTGAGTTAGGTTTATTAATACAAATGGAATGTCAATGTAATATTGAATTTAGTCCTGTGTTTGAGTACAATTTATTAATATTGGTGTAAGAATTGCAGCTATTTTTAGGGTTCCGTACCCAAAAGGTAAAAACCGGACCCTATTAATGAGACTTCGCTGTCCGTCCGTCTGTCACTAGGTTATATCTCATGAACCGTGATAGTTAGACATTTGAAATTCTCACAGATGATGTATTTCGGTTGCCGCTATAACAACAAATACTACAAAAACCTGCCAAGTTCGAGTCGAACTCGCGCACAAAGGGTTCCGTACCATAATCTATAAAAACGGCAAAATAATCTCGGTTTTTGTATGGGAGCGCCCCTTAAATATAAGTTTAATTATAATTTAATTATTTATTTTTAAAGTGAATATACAACTAAATATTCTGTGAATATTTCAAGCGTCTACCTGTTGCCGTTACCAATATCGAGCAAAAACGAGCAAAGAAATCATGTTTGTTGTATGGGAGCCTCCTTAAATATTTATTTTATTATGGTTTTTAGTATTTGTTGTTATAGCGGCAACTGAAATACATCATCTGTGAAAATTTCAACTGTCTAGCTATCACCGTTCCTGAGATACAGCCTGGTGACAGACGGACGGACAGCGGAGCCTCAGTAATAGGGTCCCGTTTTTACCCTTTGGGTATGGAGCCCTAAAAACAGAATAAAATAAATATATAGGGGAGCTCCCGTAGAACAAACGTGATTTCATTTCAGCCGAAAGCGTCCACTGCTGAACATAGGCCTCCCACAAGGTTCACCACACAGACTGGTCATCTGGTCATGCGTCATCTGCATCTAACGATTTTCTGCAACCTTAATCAGGTCGTCACTCCATCTTGTTGGTGGAGGCCTACATGACATGTGAGATCCCGCAGAAAAACTCTGAGCATAACCCTCTCCATCGCCCTCTGAGTGACTCAGGGTTTTCTTATGAGGCTCATCGTCGTTATTTTTTGTATTTCCATAAACTTATGTCGGTTTAAAAGGAATTCGTAAAGATATTCTTTGTATTTAATTACGTAAGTTATTTGCTTCTTACTTAATTGTCTTGTTTTTACTACCTAAAAAGTGTTAGGTAATTCTTACATAATTTTTTTTAAAAATATTAATCATTTGACGTGACAGACGTCTTATAATATAAAATAATTTAACTGTTTAAATAATTCAGTGACCCAGAGTTTAAAATAACTTATCTAAATTCATTTCCATACTGGTGGATGATGGTTGCGCACAAAGTTCAAGATAAAGTTGTTAATTTTGAGTACCTACTTAATTATAAATACAGTAAAATTATGAAAATATTCTTTTCAAAGAACTCGTTTACAAATCGTAATTTTAAGTACCTACGTAAAGACTTACACGTACGACGTATAAACCTACTATATATATTTCAATATATACCTAATATGTACACCTATTATTATTTCAAATATCACACACAGTCAAACTATACCAACCTACGTAAAAAGTTATAAGCAAATTTTGAGACTATAGATAGCCGTAATATTTTCACTTTACCGGGATAAAAATAATAGCTTACCTATGTTAATTTGGCGGAGTGTAGCTTTCTATTAGTAAAGGTTTTTAAACCAGTTCTGTAGTTCCAAAAATATACTCCCTACACACATAAACACAGACAAAGTTTGATTCTTTATTTTGTTAAGAAGTTTCCGGCCTAAAACTGTTTGGAGCAGACAAAAAGGAACAGCCGAACGTGTTCGAACGAGTATCTTTGCAAATTCCACCCTTCTGCTGAAACTTGTCAAGTGACATTAGAACTGGAAAAACCGGCCAAGTGCGAGTCGGACTCGCGCACTGAGGGTTCCGTACTTTTAGATATGTCAAAATATACGCCGTGCACAGCCGTAACTATAATAATCCAGTATTAGCAGAACCCTGCTTCTAAGTAAAATGTACGCAGTGTGAGATCATTTTATATTGATTGTTCAAGACCCCCTTAATATTTAATATAATTCTATTTTTATTATTTGTTGTTATACCGGCCACAGTAATACATAATCGGTGAAAATTTAAAGTGTCTAGTTAACGCCATCATAAAGATCAAGTTATAAACGCTGAAAAAACACGTTTCTTGTAATGACAAATCCCCTTAGTTTTATTTTATTTTTAGTATTTTTTGTTATAGCGGCAAAATTTCAACTGTCTAGCTATCACAGTTTTTGAGATACAGCCTGGTGAGGTGACAGACGGACAGACGGACGGACAGCGGAGTCTCAGTAATAGGGTCCCGTTTTCACCCTTTGGGTACGGAACCCTAAAAATAGTAAACTTTCAAATTCCCAAGCTTATCAGATGTTTGAGTTTCCCTAACGAGCATACCAGGAAAAACCCGTCCAAGTGCGAGTCCGCCTCGCGTTACCAAGAGTTCCGTACCACTGCACACGTTTGACCAATTTTTATTGCAAGCTTTTATTTAATTTGCTCTTATCTGAAAGAGTGAATTAGTTAAGACCAAAATCTTGCTGGCTGAATTTCACTCACTTCTATAGTCAACGGCCGTTATGAAGATAATTAATGATAATGAAATGAAACATTGCACAACTACCTACGAAGTTTCTAAAATTGATAATGTGAAAAAAAAACATACAGACGAATTGAGAACCTCCTCTTTTTTTTTGAAGTCGGTTAATAAATGCTATACTTACTACTTAATCTGTCACATGCAACAAGTCAAAGTCTTAACAAAGCTAGGCTAGACAGAGGCTATAAACAAGCACTTATGGAAGGTGAAGAATCTATCACTGTTTTGGAAAAACTGAGTTGAGAAGAATCTGGCAAGAAACTCAACAAGGTTGGTTTTGAAACTATTTGGAAAGGATGGATTGGATGGAGGATGGATCCAATAGTGAACGGTTCAAATTGACACAAGTGTGGATGTGTACAGTCGGCCAAAAGTATGGTCTACCCCCCTACGGTCGAAGTTCATTTGCACGTCATGATACAACGAGGTCGATTTTCCCTTGCAATAACATGATGACTGACAGTGACTTAGGGATATTTAGATGTCACAGAAACTTTTGTCAAAACTGGTAGACCACTTTCTTGGTCGACCGTACATGTAGTTTAGAATGACTATGCAAATCAGCACCCAGTCAGCAAAAAAAAGTTTGCCTTAAAATTGAAATGACTTGCTTTATTAATTTTTATGCTGACAGGTTGGTCCCTTAAAAGTAGGACAGATAGGACAGACAGATGTAGGCTTAGTAATAGCTTTTTGAGGTAAGGAACCTTGAAAATTCTCCCCGAAGGTTTCGCACAGGTCGCTTAATGCGAAGGGCAAACGTAAAGTTACCGGGACAAACTAATGGACATAACATTTCACTTGCACGCAATTGTAGACCTAGTTGCCAAGGCGAAATAGTGGTAATGCGGTGTAGGTGATAAAAAAGTTGACGGTGCACGACGTATGTCACAGGCTATACGGGTAAAGCAGTTGAAACTATTATAGCCACAGATTATAGCCACGTAGCTAGGAGAATTTGCAACACATGTTTTGCTTCTGACTGATTAAAATAACAAATCAGCAAATAAAATTGAAATGTGCTCGCCCATATCAAAAAATACCCACAGAGGAATGTTTAACTAACAAAATTTTTTGTTCATTTCAATTCGATCAGGTAACCGATTTTAGAAATCATGTCACTGAAAAATACCACTAGATAATATATTGACAACATTACCGTAGACCTGTGATCTTCTATCACTTTAAGTACTTATATTTTAAATTCAGCAGATTTTTTTGCCATTTTTGGTAGTAGAAGTATATTTTAAAGGAGAACCAAGGTTATTAGCATAGCTTAAAAAATAGTATGTATTTTTGATGGTACAAATCCGACAGATTTAATTTTGCTAATTAGCCTACAGATAGTCAAAAAGATCAACTTCTTGTTTGCCGATTCCACTACATTAAATTTGGCACACATCCCGCGAACTGCTTAGATTTATATTGTTTAACAATAAAGTAAGAAGATTTGTTAAATTTCTTTTAACTCTTTTATTAAAAAACAACTAGCTTTAACCCGCTGCTTCGCTAGCGTCAGAAATACCTTCACTAGAAACATTTACAATCTGAGTTCGGCCTGAAATAAATTACAGTAACATTTTTAAAGTACAACGTTCGCATTGACTGACAACGCCATCTATTCTAGTAAAAATATTATTCCAGGGGAACGTATTACTGGTATGAATATCCTATGTCAAAATCAAGTCTTTCTCCCTTCTTCTACTTTCTTTTTTAGGGTTCCGTACCCCAAGGGTGATAAAGGGACCCTATTACTAAGACTTCGCTGTCCGTCCGTCTGTCACCAGGCTGTATCTCATGAACCGTGATAGCTAGACAGTTGAAATTTTCACAGGATGATGTATTTCGGTTGCCGTTATAACAAAAAATACTAAAAAATAGAATAAAATAAATATTTAAGGGGGTTCCCATACAACAGACGTGATTTTTTTGCCATTTTTGCGTGGTTGACTAACAAACATCCAAACATCTTTGCAAACCTTCTCATTTATTATTAAATAGAACTAAATAATACGATGCGTGAAATGCGTAGTAACTAGCAAAGTTTGTTAATTTTGGAATTGTGCGGTCGAGGTCAAAGATCAATGTTCACACTTGACCTTGACTTTGTCGCTCTGACTTCATGTTTAAACGTTTGTATAGGTAATTAGGTATATCTCAAAGAAGGCATATTATTGTGACAAGGAACTACTAAAGTGTAAAGTGTTGACCTCAACTGTACAAGGCAAAATTACTTCTCTACACGTTGTTCTGACTCTTCGTCTATATTGTACGTACACAAAACCACGTAATTAAAGATAAAAATGACATTGATTCTTTCAAAAATAACAGCTGTAACTCACTTTTCCCAATACCGACGGAAAACAAGAATCAAAGCATAAAATGTCAACGAGTTTATACCTCTAATTGGCTTCATTATTTCCAGACGTGGGCTCACTCCTGGGGGACCCTGTTCAACAGGCCATCGCATCTGAGAGCGGGATTGACTTGGTGTTCGATTCACTGGCTGACATAATAACGGGTAGGTGGAGGTTTTGCTTTGATCTGTACTCTTGCATTTCACGATATTCATGGTAACTTCGTAATAGGATCAACGTGATTAATTGAATCAGGCGTTACTTTGTGCAGATCCTGATCAATGAGCTAAAACCAAGTACTTTGCTACTCTGCAATACGGAAAAACTTTACGCCTGAGCTACCTATGCATGTGTTCATGCAATATCCCGATGAGCCGCTATCACACTTTTGTTTTACAATAGACTGCCCAATGGTTAAACGTTAGAGCCTATTTCACTTTAGCGTTAAATAGCTTATTCGATTGAGAAGAAGGAAGACTGAATAGAATTGAACCGATACAAAATAACTCACCCAGCAGCATTAGAAACTAATCCATAATAGCTTTTTCATGTAAAATCGAAACTATCTACATTGAATCGTCAATTTTATTGCTGGGAGAAGAAACAGTTGTTGTTGTAGACTGTAGACTGATTTTTGGGATGTAAAATAGTAAAAATGAAAGAAATGTTTATTACTAACGTAAAATTAACACGCAGCGCGAGGGCTATGACAGGACACATGATATTCTTTTATTTTCTTTCTGCGCTGCTTGTTTTCTAATTTATTGGTGGCTAATTTCGAGAGAGTGTGTAACTGTGTAGGTATGGAACCTTTTTAATAAACTTTGTACATGCGTCGCGTCGCCTACAGACGCGCTTGATGTTTTTGAAGAAAGTAATATAATAGTTTGGGCGACAGTTGGATCAATGTGGCAAAATGTTGATTTATGACTTATTTGAAACAGTTTTTATGAAGCGGACATGAGTTTAGCTATTAATGGTACTATTAATGATAATAGTTAACCACATGTCGGGATTTTATGCACAAAATAAGCTTAAGTGTAATTCTAACTGCTATTTCTTGTTTTGCAGAAAGCGAAGATCTTGGTTCTAAGATCGCGTCTCTCCGTGATGTCAGCATCAGGGCAGGAGCACTGGCATCCACTGCATCAGACCGCATCAAGGACCTGGCTAAACAGCTGGACAATCTTAAGAAACATTGTACCAGCAAGGATGCTCCGCTCTGTGACACCGTCAATACTCATTCGTTGGAGCTGCAGTTGAAATTTGATCTAGTGTGTATAAAAATATGATCATGTAAATCCTAGTGCTCCGTGAGTCCAAGTCACAAGTGTAGATCTAAAAGCGACGAGGACTCGGCTGGTTATGTTTGCCGTATGAAGGATAAGTCATAGGCCAAGAGGTCATCTTTGCGTGAACCGAACCAAAACACGTTATAAGTTTCTAAGCAAAACACCGTGCTGAAGCTAGTAGTATTTTTTTATATATTTGGTGGCTTGATGGAAAGATACCCTTAACGTAAGTTGAGTTACGGATGCGTTGCCGACTCTTTGAGAAAAGAGTAAGCTCGTTTTTGAAGATCCCCAAGTTGTAGAAGTCCGTTAATACTGGAGCTGCAAGCTGATCCCAATGTTTCACCGTGTGTAGCAGAAAGTTCCGCGAGAAACGATCTGTGGTAGAATGCCAGCTATTCAGGTGAAATTATTACCGTTTTACATGTATTTTCAGATACTTAGAGAGCAGCAGTTATTGGAACTCCGTAGCTTAGGAGTGGAGAATTTGACTCGAGCAATATCAGGCGCGAGACAGGAGTTCCAAACCCTGCCTCACGCCATATCAACACAGACTTCTCAAGTCCGAGAAGGTAACCACTTTTGGATATTAATGTATAGCGGACCAAGAAAGTCCTTTACCACCTCAAGATTTAATGTCAGTTGTACAGTTTAAAACATCAAAGACTATTTTCACTCACAAGTCAATGTGACAATCAGCCTTATTGTTCTTATTCTGATGAAGGAATTGTCATTCAAAATGGTAAAGTAACTACTTGGCCGAGTATAGGTACCAGCTGTTCCCCGCGACTCCGTCTGCGAAGAATTTGTTTATCGCTATCTCGCGGGAACTATTCAATTTTCCGGAATAAAAACTATCCTTGCTAAGTATATGTGTGCTAAAATTCATCAGAATCCAGTGATCCTTTTTAGCGTGAAAGAGTAACAAACATCCACACATCCATCCATACAAACGTTTAGTGGGAATAGTGAGATTTTGAGGGCCGCTCTCCTTGGGTTCACTCACATGACCATGACACATGACGGTCGACATGAGAGTTCATGACATTTTCATGTAGTAAATTTAATATTAAAATAAGGCTTTGGTATATATAGCTCCTACTAAATATACATAACTTTTTTATTTTACCCGAATGCCGTGTTTACTATTCTGAAAATTCATTTGTTTTGGTTTGCTTCTGGTAAGAAGCCCTCAATTTCACATGATAGGTAGTATACCAAATTTTTGTGTTCTTGATGTCTGTAATTGCGTTCTTGACATATTTTACCTTGTCGTCTTTAAATGTGTACAACATTATATTTATATTTCGGCCTAGTTTCAATAATGAGACGTAGGTATTTTTAATAGGATAATGCTAAATAATAATGCATTTACGATTTTTTTTAATTAGTCTTATTTAACTTCGGGTGTGAATATTTCGAGTTTATGATTAAAAGTTTATGATTAAAATTTCAACAAAAAAATTTGATCAGAAATATTAAAATAATTGAGTTAATGCGCATTATAATAACTGAACTGTACTGAGCTATAGTTAAAAACAATAATTTTGTATCACGTAATAGATATTTTCCACCGAATGTTCCTTAAATATTTTGTACTTAGCTTCCGTCCGAGGCTTAATAAGTCTCAGTATACAGCGTTTCTTCTTCAGAGATTCTGATGATATAGAAAGACGTCCACTACCTCATCATAGGCCTCCCCTAAGGTTCGCCAAACGGACCGATCCTGCGCCATCCGCATGCAAAAGCCTTCCATCTTGTTAGAGGCCTATCTACACTGCATCTTCCGATTCGTGGACCCCATTTGAGAACCTTTTGGCCCCATCTACGCGCGATTGATTATTTCTATATAACAAGACTTACCCCCTGTTTCACCATTCATTGATCAAAATTTATTTGACGGATAAATGTTATGCCGCCTCTGTTTGTTTTGTTCGAATAGACGGAGACGGCATCACATTTATCCGTCAGTTAAAATTAATCAATGGGTGGTGAGGTGAAACAGCCCTTATACTATATTAATATTATTTTTGTTTCTCACTAACTTCCAGCGATTCTCCGCGACATAGAAGCGAAGCGTCAATCCGTCCAAGGCGCTGCGCGTGTCCTTAGTGACATAGTGCGCCATCTAACGGCAGGCTTGCACAACGTCGTGAGGCAGTTCGAGTCCGTACTCGCAAGGGTGCAGAGATACGAGTTCTGGAGATGGACGATTTTGTTAGGTAAATAAAAGTTAAGTGTGGTGGAGTGGTGGTGAGTGAAAACCATGACCAAAGCCCTCTCAGTCTGAGAAGAGACCTGTGGCCTGCAGTAGAAAATAACCTGAAATGATAATGAGCTTTAAATGTAGTATGTTGTTCTAAAGCGACAACATTCGATGATAGTTTAGTTTATTTATTCATCAATAATAATTACTTACATCATAATTTTCATAATAATATTCATTGGGACATTATTAGGTATATGCTATAAAAAAACACAAGTAGGTAAGTCAAGTTGCGAGAACATACATATTCCCTAATAACCCTACCCTAACCCCTTTAAATGCACCCCCATGCTTTTTGACCCTTTAAATATGCGTTTGTTCTTGTTAGATAAAAACTTCAATAACACATCAGATGTGGCCACTCTACCCTCCTAGGTCAATTTAATCTAGGTTTACCTTGAGTTGAGTTACATTATACTTAATTGACTTCATTGCGGGAAACACGGCAAGATTTCCAAGTATACTCTAGCATTTCCAGGTAAAGTTTTCGTTTCTCTATTAACAAATTTGTATTCAGAAGTTTGAAACAGCAGCAGTTTAGGATCAATTAATGTTAAACATCTCCGTAGCAAACTTCGACTGCCTTAACTCACAAACGCCTAACAAAATGTTCATAGCAAAAATTTTCTTGTCTGCCCTTAGCTTGCGTTGTGACTGTGGGATTCGTAATGACACTCATACTCCTCGCCATGACGTGTGGGTGTGGAAAACGCAAAGAGCATGCCAAACGAACATTGCAAGTGTAAGTATTTTTAGGGTTCCGTAGTCAACTAGGAACCCTTATAGTTTCGCCATGTCTGTCCGTCTGTCTGTTCGCGGCTAAGCTCAGAGACTGTTAGTACTAGAAAACTGTAATTTGGCATGAATATATATATATATATTAGTCACGCCGACAAAGTGGTTAAATAAAAAAAACTAAAAAAATTTTTTTTAGGGTACCTCCCATAGACGTAAAGTGGGGGTGATTTTTTTTTCTCAACTTACCCTATAGTGTGGAGTATCGTTGGATAGGTCTTTTAAAACCATTGGGGGGTTGCTTACATGATTTTTGTATTCAGTGATTTGTTTGCGAAATATTCAACTTTAAAGTGAAAATTTTCATTAAAATCGACCGTCCCCCTCCCTCTAAAATCTAAACTGTTGGGTGGAAAAATTAAAAAAAATTCAAAATGGTAGTAAATATATTAAATTTACAAGGAAAATTATAGCGGCTAAGATTGCTTGCGAATTATTTGTAGTTTAAGAGTAATTAGTAGCCTAAGGTATTAAACATACCGTCACTACTTTGAAAAACTCGTATCTCAAATCAGCATGTAAACAAAACTGAACCTTCATGCGCGCGTAATAAAGTTCACTTTGCCAGATTAACGATTTCGAGATAAGAGCTTTTTTCAAAGTATTGACGATACCTAACTTGGAAGATTCCGTACACATACGAAATCCTTAGAAAAATTTTACTTGATTTTTTCGTAATGGCTACAGAACCCTATCTTGGGCGTGTCCGACACGCTCTTGGCCGGTTTTTTTTTCTAAATATGGTTTTCGCATGCATTTTAGTTAAAGTAACTAGGCACGAGGTTTTAGGTTTCTTGCTCCAGAAAAAATGAAAGCTGTTTTTGTGAAGTCTGATTGTCAGATTTTTCAACGAAAGGTTATTTATTTATTTAATTATGTAAAAATTATGTTTATAAAAATTTCAGCACCTTTTTCTTCTGTGAAAATCTGGCTTTCACTCGGGACTAAAATGTTTCGCCTTATTTGACGCGTGAGGGCGATGTAGCTAAGCAGTAAATAATTAGTTTTCAGTAGTGCTAAGTAAACTAAGCCAAGCCATGAAAATACGAGTAGGTACATTGATCCATATCCCATCCCACTTCTCGCTAATATAATAATGAACATTAAACTTTGTAAGGATGGATGGATTTGTGGATGTTTGTACTCTTTTACGCTGAAATGAAATTTTGAACCCAGATAGTTTATAAGCTAGGTAAACATATAGGATACTTTTATCCCGGAAAATGGCACGGTTCCCGCGGGATACTAATAAACGAATTCTTCGCAAAAGGGGTCGCGAGCAACAGCTAGTATAGGTATAAAAGCGCGTCTGACTAACTGACAGACAATGTACAGCCTATACTGGAATCAGAGACTTGAAATTTGACAGACATATTGCTTGAGGGTCATAGATGGGGCACTAAGAAGGAATTTTCGGAAATATCCACGGGATATACCTAATTATAAACGGGATTCAGATTTGAAGTGGCTCTATCTCAGTAACCATGATTATTACATAGGTAAGTACTTTAAGTTTAGCGTTCGACTAGGTAGTTAGATAATGATGATCCTAGTCTTAACATTCATAATTAGCTACGCAGTTTACCACGTCTCTCATTGAAAAGGAACCTTTAATGTATGAAGATCAGAGTATTAAAAACTCGTTTGCACTTGATGTTACTTCAAACTAAAAGGAGAAAAATACTGTCTAGACTACTTATCGGCCAGGGTTGATTATTAACTAACGGTTTCTCTAAATTTAGAGTTTTTTTAAATAAATGAACTTGGCAATTATTTCACCCATATGTATATGAGTAAAAAGATGGGAAGCTGTTAATGTTATGCTTTTATTGTAATTTCCGCTGCACGACAGTGAAAAAAATCTATTTCGACCGAAACGTACCTTCACAGCATTGAATAATTAATTAATAGAGTAGTAATCTGGGTTTTTTAATCCTAAAACATTATTAGTCATGTATCACTTGCACCATATTAGCACATTTCTGCGATAGTTTTTCCTTTATACCCTATATGGAAGAAGGCCATATTAGTTTTTAAAATCAGGATTACATATTTACTTAGGTAGGTACCTACCTAACTGTTGCCCGTGAATTCGTTTGCGAAAAATTCAATTATACTTAGCTATCCTGCGGCAACTGTGCAAATTTGTAGGATGAAAGTATCCCATGTTTTAATTAAAATAATAAACAAACTATCTATGTGTCAAATACCCCAATCCATTCAGCCGTTTTTACGAAATGGAGTGACAAAAAATCAAACTTCTATATCCCATCCATAATATTAGTTGAATCAGAGGTATTCGAAGCCAGAGCTAAAGGAAATTCGCGGGTCAGTTTTAATTAGGTACTTATAAAAAAAACATATGAAAAAGTTATTTTTCATCGCTATGCCATGCAGTTACTGTGAATATTAATCATAATAAACTGTTATCACAATTCTAGTATCCTGCATTACCTTGAGCTGGCCAAACATGGTCGAGATGTCACCCATTGGCTTAGCAATATTTAAACCTTTACTCTTAATTTAGTTTTATCCCAATTCAAAATACCAATTTGTCGTAAACAAATTAGGTTCCATAGGTATACTTAGTTTACTAAATTTTAAGTGAGTTATATTATATATCGCACTCGCAGACGCTCAAGATACAAGCTTACATTAGTTTGAAGTCTGGTGGATATTTTATGTTGTATAAACTGTTTTATTTATATAAAAAATTTGGTATTTTTGTAATTCCAACTCTATTCGTTAATTCATCTATGCATCTTACCTATCTACGCAACGGTAGACGTAGACATTCCCGCAATTCCTCAAACAAAATGAAGTCAAACGCATGACTTACAGCTATAAACAGATAATGAATGTTTGCAGGTCTGCCGTCTGGATGTGCCTCGCATCCCTTGTTTTATGGGGCGTCATATCCGCCATTTTTGTTATTGCAGGCCATGCTGAGGTAAGAATCATATTCTTTGGGCAAAGTCAAAAGATTCAAACGCCAATGCTTGTCAGTTATACCTGCCTGGGATCGTACTTTTTGTGTAAAATTTTATGTCTAGTAAAGACTTCCTCCCACAAGAAAATGGCGCTCAATTCGTTTTAAATTTACCTAGTAATGAAATAATGAATTTTATTTAGAACATTTTAAATTATTATTTTGTTGGTAACATAACATCTTATGCTATGGTTAGCGATAGTTATAAAGTTAAATAATAATTAAGTTAGATTTCAGATACAAATTCAATAAAACAAATTAAAGTTAAGTGATAGATAACTCACAAGTTAAAAATAACTAACGAATAAAATTAAATTGAATAGGTTAATGTACACGTAAAATTACGTAACACCTACCTACCTTCATTTCATAACTTCATTTTGCGTTACAGTTTTTTCTCATTCTTTTTTCGCGATCTCGGGATCGACTCCACGACCCTCTGCTTGAGAGGATAGTATAGGTCAAACCGCTAGGCGCAAGCCACACGGAAGAGACGTGGGACGGGGCGCGTCGCAGTCGGCGTCGTTTGTTCGCATGCCGCGTCTCCGCCCCGTCTCTTCTGTTTGCTTTGGATTGCGACGCTTCTATACATTTCGTATAAAAACTGGCAAGGGGCGCCGCGGCTGCGACGCGCCCCCATCCTACGTCTCTTTTGTGTAGCTTGCGCCCTCGGCTACCGCGATTTATACGATCCGCAGTAGGACGTACGAGTATCAAATAAATTGGATAATAATGATGATATAGTCTTTTTTTAGGTGTTTGTCTGTCGGGCCCTTTGGGATAGTCCCCAGTACGAAACACTGTCAGCTCTTCTAGACCGGCCGTCCCCTCTCCTGGCGAATAAACAAGGAATTTTCGATGCTTTGTTCTTGGAATTGGAAAATATTACCATCGACGTATCAGTCAAGGATGTCCTCAGGTAATGGATACGTATGGAATTGATTGTTTCGGCCGTTTCTTGGCGATTACATGTCAGTGAACCACAACCCTACCTTTCTTCCCTATGGTATAAGGTCAATTTTCATTTACCTATATTTCAAGTGGTCAGTTTTATGTAAAAAAAAAGAAGAGTATAGCGGGTTTTTGTGTTTTTCATATTTGTAAGTTTATTACAGAAGGTACCTAAAGAATCATAACTTTATAAAGCTGCATGTCGGTCCATAACACCAGGCAAATAATAAGACGTCTATGTTAAATCTAAATTACAGTTTTCCATTGTTAAATTATTCTGGACAATTAGATCCTTTACCGAATATCAAACAAATAAATTCACAAGAAGTCGTTAAATTTTAAAGGGCTTAATACCTTGAGCAAATAAATACTACGAAAAGGAATAAATGGGAAACAATTTAAGCCGGTTTCCTTAATTAGACTAAAGTAGCTATTATGACAATTTATTATAAACATCAAATCGCCTTTTAATAAGATTATTATAAAAGAAAAAAGCTCAGAAGCGTTATTAACTTGATTAAAAATCGTATAAAAAAGTTTTGCGCAACTACGTCATATATTACTACTGGTACGTTTGACAACTATCTGTTAAGGGATATCTGTTATTTGTAGTATGTGTATAGTTTTAAAAACTAAAAACATGCTTTAATAGTACGCCAGCCTGACTGTTCTGTGATGACTAAATGATACCCTGAATACCATTGTTGGTCAAATTGCACCCCAAGACAATAAAATTCTAACAAGCCCAATCACGACATAGGTTACGTGCTTTTGTCTTTAAGTTGCAGTGTCTAGATCCTTAAACCATCATCAAATCAGTTAGATGGTACCATCTTCTTCTAATATACATATTATAAAAATCTCGTGTCACCAGTGTTTGTTATTGAACTCCTCCGAGACGGCATGACCGATTTTTATGAAAGTTTTTTCTCTATATTTGGTGGGTCTGAGAATAGGTCGTAGGCTATTTTTTATACCCCTAGGTGGTATATGGCAAAACAAGGTTTGCTTGGTCAGCTAGTATTATATACTGTCCATAATATTGTCATCCATCAGAACTACGTACAATTCCCAAGTAACAACATAACAAGTGGGTAAAAATAAAGTTCAAAGGTTCAGTTGATACCTGAACCTACTTATGCTTAAAATTATATGGGTGCGGATTGAAGAAAAAAAAACCATAAAAATTAAAAAAAAAAAATAGTCAAAACTGGTATCAAAATGTGCACAAGCCTTTTTAACAAACACTTTCTATATTGAGCCGCTTCACTTCTCTTTATACATTTTTATTCAGTTTAATGGTTCTTCGAATAATAATTTAATAATTCTAGGGACTGTGAAAAGGATCGGCCAGCATACGTCGTGTTCCAATTGGATAAACTTTTGGACGTCAACAAGGAAACGTCGTATTTTGAATGGGACAAACTTCAAATCGACTTCGCGGGCCTCTCGTCGTCAATCGATGTTCGATTCTTGAAAACAATTTCGGTGAATTTTAACCTGTTGTTAAACAGAATTCTACAGGTTTCTAATGTCAACTTGTCTAAGTACAGGTAAGATAATGTATTCTAATGAAATATAGGTAAAAAAAACTTAAAACAGAGCCCCTCTGCATGTGATAATTAACAAACCCCTAAGACAAGATGACGTTCCAAATTAGAAAAATGGCATATGTTTGATTTGTAAGTAATACATGCAAGGACTTTTTTTTAAGCTTTTCACTTAAACGGTATTTAAATGCTTTTAGCTTATCTAAAAGAAAATAATACAGTGCACATTGATGCAAAGGAACTTAACGCTAAAACTGAGTTTCACTTAAACTGAGACGTAATGTTTTCAAGCAAGGGGCGATAAAGACTAAGGACCATATCCCACTGGCGATTTGGGAACGTACTTAAAGCCAAGCGAGCGTGCAGCGTGTACGCCGCTAGCGTGCAGCGTGTATGCCGCTAGCGTGCAGCGTGTACGCCGCTAGCGTGCAGCGAGTTCGCCGCTAGCGGCAGCGTGTATGCCGCTAGCGTGCAGCGTGTACTCCGCTAGCGTGCAGCGAGTTCGCCGCGAGCAGTATGCTTAGTATAAGTTTTACTTCACCAAATACTTCTCGATCGCGTTTACATAAAAATTTCAATTCTATGGAAATATGGACGCGCGCGCGCGGATACGCTGTCCATGTTTCCATAGTAATTGATTTTTTTACGTAAACGCGATCGAGAAGTATTTGGTGAAGTAAAACTTATACTAAGCATACTGGCAACGATTTCGCCATGAATGCGTAGATCCGTCGCGTTTGTACACTTTTACAAATCTTAGTGTACTTCTACGAATCTCATTCCTAATTCGATCCCGTAGAGAAACGTTAAACGTTTGTTATTATATCTAATTCCAAATATTAGAGCACGTCAGACAGATTACCCTAGAGAGCGTCTCTGATTTCTAATTTTTCTTGACTGATAAAATCAACTACGCAGTGTAGGTAGACCTCCAACAAGGTGGAGCAACGACCTGATTAAGGTTGCTGGAACGCGTCGGATGCGGATGGTTCGAGCCTTGGGGAGGCCTATGTTCAGCAGCGTACGTCTTTCGGCTGATATGATGATGATGATGAGCTAGGTATGACGTCACCACTTTGCCAACTCAATCGTCCAACTATTAAATAGTTTTAAAACAACTAAAAATCTAATTTTGCAGTTAATTGAAAATTAATCTGGTTTTTGGGATTAAGCGTCTTGAAATTATTTTTTGATGGCGTACCCATCGTGTTGATTGAAACTTTTGTTACAAATTAGGTAAGTCTAAAAATGTATAAAAATAATATTGAAACGACTCCAAGAAACCGCGACATTTACTTTCTACTCATTTGTTTAAAGTCGGTGCCTCACCATGAGCGACAGTGGATTTATACTACTGATTTACTTTCAGACTGGAATACAATGCGCCCGTGGTGGGAAAGGATTTGCCATCACTCGTGGATCAACTAGAAAATGTCGGCGCACAGGTTTCAGATTTAACTACCGCTGGGAGGCTGGAAACGCTAGGTAAACCCATTCAGTTTCTTACAATACTAGATTTGGCTGTACAGTCAGCAGCAGAAGGCGACTCTACTGCCAAAAGTGATAGGAGGGTGTGTAGATCATTTTGAACAACGTACGACCAACAATAAATATAAAGCAATACTTATTTGGTAAAGTGTAAAGGCACTACGACCAGATGGCCTAGTGGTTAGAGAACCTGACTATGAAGCTTGAGGTCCCGGGTTCGATTCCCGTGTCGGGGCAGATATTTGTATGAAAAATACGAATGTTTGTTCTCGGGTCTTGGGTGTTTAATATGTATTTAAGTATGTATCTATCTATATAAGTATGTTTATCCGTTGCCTGGTACCCATAACACAAGCTTGCCTTTTTTTTTACGTGGGGAAATCCTCATGGATACCCACCGTCCTCGGAGGAGGACGATGGGTTATGTCAGACTCCTACTGACTAAAACCCCACGGTGTTCCCTCTCTCCGCTTAGGTAGGGGCTACGGGAACGGTTACGCCATGCGCGGCCCCCACCGGCGGTTGCCCTTGCGGGCCCACCTCTGTTTAAGGCGCTCCGGAAACACCTGGAGGGCCTTACAACATCGGGACATCTTTGGCGGGTGACGGACCCCCCGATCCACACCCGATGTCCATCTGATGGAAGCGGGGAAAGCTCGCCTCACTGGGGCCAGGAAAAGACCCAAGGAATCCTTGGGCCACCCGGGGCACTCAGGCCCTTGGATACTTTTCCTCCAGGAGGCCCCCGGAGCTACCCCACACCACACCAGACCACACCTCAGCCGCAGAGGATAAGGCAAGCGGCGTACCGCAACACCGACATGCCTCTTCCTCTGCGGCCCCACCAGTGCCGTTTCGACGGAACCGCACCGCGTTTCGCGGGTTCGCGAGCGCCAGACGCTGGCGGCGGCGCGCGGGCGCGGCGCGCAGCGCGAACTGGCCCAGGGAGAGGCGGTGTGGTACCGGGATTACCGCTTTGACGACAAGTGGCTCGCAGGCCAAGTCACTAATAGAATAGGTAGGACCGATTATAAAACAGCGACTAATTCTGGAACCGAAGTACACCGACACATAGATCAGTTGAAGCGTAGGGTTTCTGAGGAGACAGCGGACGTACGTATACCGTCTGTAAAAACAAATCGGCAATCCCGCAGCTCGTTAGATTTACCTTTAGGAGACGGGTCCCAGTCGGAGAGTATTAGAGACGAACCCGACTTAATGGCGTCGGGTGAAACAGGTGCTGGCCGGGCAGAACTGACCCGACCCGATGTGTCAGTGAACCAACCTCATGGCTTTTCTGGCGGGGTGACAGATTATGAGGATAATCAAATTGTAACTTCGGAACTTAGTACCAACCTCAGTAGCAAGAGAGTTCGTAAACCCCCTGTAAGATTTGGATTCGAGGAATACCACAGGGGGTAGGGAGAGTGGCGCACCGGCGCACCGTAATACCAACACGCCTCTCCCCCTGCGATCCTTCCACGGCCGCAGAAGATAGGGAGAACGGCGCACCGTAATACCGGCTCTCCTAATCTTCTGCGGTCCCACCTCCAGGCGCGTCCGCAGCGGACTTGTTCAGCCCGCTGGGAGCGCCCTCCTCAGGCCAGCCGGCGACCCTAACAGGCCGGCCCTGGTTGCCTCTTAGCTTCACCGTGGATGACCAATCCACGGTTACTAAGCCCCCCGCCACGACAAGGCGGGCAACCCTCGGGGGAACACAAGCTTGCCTAGCTTACTTTGGGATTAGGTCAATTGGTGTGAATTGTCCCGTGATATTTATTTATTTATTTATTTACTACGCTTCACGAAATTCCTAAGATAATATTGTTCCTTTTCGTATCTATAAATTGAAAAGAAAATTTCTTCAATTTCATTAATCATTAAATATATACAAATTAAGCCTATCTATATATATCTATATATCGGCCTGTGGGACGCCTGGCCACCATTCGGCCCATTTAAAAAATCTTTAGTTTGCTGACTCGAAGTCACTAATTATGTCCACAGGAGAGACAACTTTTGCTTCTTAAGCTGTGTATTACCCTGATACCTAAATACCTAAATTGACTTTCATTGTATGTAATTTTAGCGTCAAGAACTCAAAGATTGCATTTAACGAGTATAAAGCCCCTGGAACAGCTGCGGGCCGATGTGGTGTACAAATTAACGGAATTAGAGCTTCAGCTGCTGCCATTTAGAAGGAAACTTAATATATCACTGAGCCACATTTACACAGCGCAGTATTATATTGACAACCAGGGAGAAACTATTGCTCATAAGGTACCAATAATACCTACTTAGCGGGTGACCCACTCTGAAACTACAAGACGTTAAAAGATCCGTCCCAAGGAACAAGAAATTTTGGTGACAAGTAAAACTGCGGACATAAATTAAAAATAGTCACATTCAGATCAGGAATTCGATTTTCGAACAGATCATAGATAGATCAGATCTAACTGTCTTTTAGTTTCAGAGTCACCTATCTACATATACTGATCCAAATACTATACTGTCTAAGGCACGCGGTTTATTCAGTTCCTACTTAACCATGTTGCATTGTAGTTATTATTGATATTTTCAGAAGGTATCCATGTACGTGTCCCGACTAATTTCACACGTGGCTGGTTGGCGAACTCATGCGCTGGCTTCAGCGGGCAAGCACGCTGCGCGGTGCCGCCCTCTGTTCAACGTGTATGAAGCAGCCAGAGATCTGCTGTGCACCCGATATGTCGGGTCTTTGGTGAGTCAGCTCATGTTAGACACCGAACGTTTGGACTGAGATTGGTAGGCAAGCACGCTGCGGTATCGCCCTCTGTTCAGCCAGTATCGACTAGCACGGTACTGCTGTGCACCTAATATGACAGGTCTTTGGTCAGTAAGTCCATATTAGACATCGACTGCTTGCATTGGCATTATCAGGGAAGCACGCTGCGCGGTGCTGCCCTTTGTTCAACGTGTATGAAGCAGCAAAATCTCTTCTATGCACCCGATAATTATGTCGGGTCTTTGGTGACGCAGTCTATGTCAGTCTCCGAACGCTTGCACTGGCATTGGCAGAAAAGCTGCGGTGCCCCCCTTTGTTCAACTTGTACGAGCAACCAGAGCTCTGCCTGGTCACCAAACGTACTAATAAAGCCCAAATAAAAATCCGGCCAAGTGCGAGTCGCACTCGCGCACGAAGGGTTCCGTACAATTATCTATAAAAATCATGTAAAATAGGGTGCCCAGAAATGAGAGATAGGGTGGTTTTTGGGAGCTTATAATTCGAAGCCGATTGCTCGGGAATAGACAGACATACTCTCAAACCTTAATTTATATACATAACTATACATATACTAGCGCCACCACAAAATATGTGCAAAATTAGAACTACTGAGGTGATTGGTTGTCAACCGGCATCGATTGTTAGTTAATTAGCAAGCCATCTAGTTCGGCAAATACATTGTAGATGGCGCTGTAATAAACAAATCATGTTTGTTGTATGGGAGCCCCCTTTAATATTTATTTAATTCCATTTTTTAGTAGTTGTTGTTATAGCGGCAACCAAAATATATCATCTGTGAAAATTTCAACTCTCTAGCTATCATGGTTCCCGAGATAAAGCCTGGTGACAGACGGACGGACGGACAGAAGGACGGACGGACAGCGGAGCCTCAGTAATAGGGTTTCCGTTTTTACCCTTTGGGTACGGAACCCTAAAAAATCAAAACACTATATCACACCACAGTAATTTTAACTTACGTCTCCGCTACCTACCAAGTAGTTCATTGTATGGACCTCCGGAAAGTAACGCCACAATCAATCAATTACTTACTAACTAACATGTTGATCAGTAGACTCCCACATGTAACAGTAGCAAACGAAAGACAGATAAATTAAATATTTCCAAATTTATAACTATCGCAATTTTTCACTCGTAACTAATAAATAAATCAAAAAGTGTCAATTACATAAAAAGTATCATTCTCATTCCTTTACTATGTGGGAGTTTAGCGCCAAGATCTTTCTAATATCAGATTGTACGTATTATACAATAATCTGTGTGTAGCCGCCTTCCTGATTAGGTATACGGGTTTCGCGCCTCCACTAACAATAGGTATGTATTGATTATAAAATCAAGCATTTTTATTCCAAAGTAGTGATTTTTTTTTCTTAAACTTGAAATAAATACCTTAATTAACTATTTAGCCTTGTAGTACATCCTGCACCGATAAAAAATCGAATCGCTCTTTGAGCATTCCATTTTTATTAAATTTATTTAAACGACTTCCACGCCTATTTTTAAGTAGTGTCATTCGTTCACTTAAACACGATTTATGGAAAATTTAGTTCTGAATCTTTAAAAAGGTTAACATGTTTAATACACTTATCTGTTTTAGCCTACGATCAATCAGCATGTACTAATTTATTAGATCAATTTTATTTGATTACAAAATGCCGAAATGCCTGTCGTTTATGTTAAACAGATACGTTTTTCGTTCAATTATAGCGCAATGTTATTTGAAACCTACATTTTATCTTAATCTACATATAGTTACAGAAGGAATGACAGTATTTTATGAAAACTATTTTGTAATTATTCAATTTATTTTTTCTAGTCTAGGGTAAATGAGCATTAACTAGGCCAGCATGCTCCATCGTAGACCTCATCTTCGCTTTCCATCAGGTGTGATTGTAGTCAAACGCAAGCCTAAATTGTATAGAAAAGGTAACACAAAAACATATTCATGGTGAGCCTGATTTTCTGTTCCTTTATCATTGAGGAGTGCCTCGTGACTTTCACATCTCGAACGAAGCAATATTTGGATTATTTGGCCAATACTTTTGCTTGAATACTAACTGCTGTCCGGAGCTTTGTTTAAATTACGTCTTAGGAGAACTTTCCACTATCCATGAATAAAATTTTGCCTTAATTAATAAGATAATTATAGTATCAGGTCAATAGTTCCAGAATTACCTCCTATACATACCTACACGTTATCGAATCTTAGTTTATTTACCTTCTTAACCAGTCTAACTTCTTTCTTTCTTCTTTTTTTTTTTCTTACTTCTTACCTTAGAACAACACATCGGGTTAAATTTGCTATTCTCACTGTAGGAACAATTTCATGCTCTCCCTAAAAACGTTCATCGGATATATTGGCCTCATTAAAACTTTGCTTAGACGAGCTACCACGGTGAAATTGAGTCTAATTTATCTATTATTTTCTCTGCATCCTTGGGGGCCGATTTTTAAAATTACATCACTCGAAAGCTACAAAACTACAGTTCGAATAAAATTTGCGTCTAGTTGACAAGACTAAATAAACGCTGTAACTCGTTTTACAGGACATTGAGGTTTGTCTATTTTTTTGCAATCGAAAACAATTTCGAGATAAATGCTTTTTAAATCATTTTGTGTAGTTACTTAATTATATTATAATGTATTGCATTTATAACATGTCATTTACATTGAAATCTAAATCGTACATGATCCAAGTTGTACTTTATTCTGTGTGGAATAGCATTATTATTCTTCCCAATTTATTTGGACCCACAGTTGACATCTAGCACTTTGACAGTACTGGTAAAGTGACACAAGTGACAGTTTACCACTAAAAAAAATATTAAAAGGAGGTCCCTTATTGTACGCCTTTAGATAAATTTATGAAATATGTAGCTGTGTACGTAGAATCCCTTTATTGGATTCTGACATCATGTAGGTACCAAAATTGTTTATTCATTTTGAAAAATGTAGTGAAATAAATGAAAAACAATTTTTAGTCAATCCCAGTTCTTCATTTTTTTTCCGAATTTTATTTTCGAGCGATGCGATTTCAAAAATCGGTACCCTGTTCAATAGAAGCGCATAGTTAGCGGATAAAGTGAGCAAACACGCTTGCAATGCAATTGGTTCAACAAAGTTTCCTATAATTTAGAAAACTTTTAACGTTTATAAAGTCGTGGTCAAAGGAGTTTCGCTTTTTATAGTTAAGTAAGATATAACTAAATATGTTATGTTCAAAATCTTGTAAGTTGCAAACAGCAAAATAAGAATAGTTAAATTTTATTTGATCAATTATGTTCACCTATGTATAAAAAAACGACAATTTCTTAGTTACGTTTTATCTCTAGACATTTTCCACTGTTTTTACGGTAATACTGTTTCCTTTTTTAATATTTCTAATTATAACGCAATTTACTACTAGAGTTTACCCGCGGCTTTACTCGCGTAATCCATTAGTTCTAGCAGTTAATATGAAATTCTTAGATTTTATAAAATACTCAAGGAAATTCCCAAGAATTGGGGATTCTACCTATACATGCGTAAATCCCGAATCCATGGGAATATCGGAATAAAATCTACATCATCATCATCATTTCAGCCGACAGACGTCCACTGCTGAATAGAGTCCCCTAAGGCTCACCAAGTCAAACAGATCAGTCCCGTGTCATCCGCACCTAACGCGATCCCACGATGTGTCTACATGATTTACCCAAATTTCATCATAAGTATATGGCCTATATGGTCCCGTACCCAATGGGTGCCAAATGGACACTGTTACTAAGACTTCACTTCACTATTCTTTCGTCCGTCTGTTTGTCTTTCTGTCCAACCGTCCGTCTGTCACAGGGCTCTATCTATCTCTTGAACCATAACATAATTACTAGACTTTTAAATCGATCTTTATAACGACATTAACTAGATAGGTACTTTATTTGAAACTTTCACCGATTATTATTACTGTGGCCGATACAACACAAATAATAAAAATGTTATCAAATTAAACATTAAGGGGGTCCGGAATAACCAATATAAAATGATCCCGCACTGCGTACATTTTTCTCAGAAGCACTGTTTATAGCGTATATTTTGAAATACCTAAAAATTCGTACGGAACTAGGTACTCGCATTTGGCCGGTTTTTTTACTTTTCTATAATTCTCTCCACAGCATGGATGGTGGATCTGCGGGTTTCTCCTAGGATTAACATGGTGTACAACCCTTACACCCCTCTGCGTGCAGCTATGGAGAGCGTATGGACGAAAGATCAGGGCACAAGAAGCCTTGACCCTGACTAACTTGGGATCTGGGTCAGTAAATTTCAGTCATTTTTACGGTGGTAATCAGCGTAAGGGTGAGGCTCCACTGGTGCGTTGCGTTGTGTTGCATTGCGTTGTGTTGCGTCGCATCATCGCAACGAACCGACGCATTGTATGCCACACCTGCACTGCGACGACGCACGACAAAAATGTATTGTTAGAGTCAACGCAGTGGCATGCTTCGTCTCTTGTCCGTCGATTCGTTGAAACGCAACGCATCAATGTGGCATGTCATAAAAAACAACACCACGAACGCGACAAAACGCACCAGTGGAGCCTCACTCTTAAGGTTCAAATCTGAATTTGCAGCTCTGATTTTTGTCGGAATTTGTTCGTATCCATGATTTTTTTACCGTCAATTTCAAGTTTTTTTAATGTAAAATAAATGATTTTATATACATACATACATTTCTTCCGTCAAGAAATAAATTAAATGAATGTTGAGGAAACTTGCATACCTACACACCTGCCAAAAATTAGGTACAATGTTCTGTGTGAAGTTTCCAATCCACAATAGGCTTATTTGAGAACCACATCCTAAGCTCTCTCATTCTAAGAAAAAGCTTAGGTACTTATGCCCAATATTGGGACGGAAAAGGCTGGCCTTAATCAGCTTTATGCTGATTATTTTGGTGATATAAATTGCTATCAGTGGCGGGGCGTGAATATTTTTACAGGTAAAGCCGAAGCAAAAAAAAACCTAAGAATATACCCGATTTATCCTTTTCTTGCAAAGCATCGCAGTAATGGAAGAGTTACTTCGAATGTTTAGTCAACCCGCGGGGAATCGGGTTGATAGTACCCTTCGCCACTGATTGCTATCCAGATATTTCTTCGCTAAAACCTTTCTTCCTGTCTTTTCCCTGGAAGTTTTTAATGAATGTAACCATGTTTGTAATCATGGATACTTATTAGTGTTTTTCTTTGTAATTTAAACACCAGGCGAGGGGCTAAAACTTGTAATTACGTGTTTTCCCAGAATAAGAACAAGTTAGATCGATTGCTCGCCCCCGGAAACTTCTACATAGCAAATTTCATGGAAATCATTAAGCAAATATTATACAAGAATAGCTCTTTTAAATTAATTTCATACATATATATTAGACTAGCTTTTCCCCGCGACTTCGTCCGCGCAGAGATAAAATTTCAATCTCAATGCTCGATGGATATGTGCCAAGTATCAAATCTCTGTAACATCTACAAATACGAAGATAAGGTTACTTTGAATTGAATTTATATTCCGTTTATTATTTATCCCATCATTGAAAACCATCTACAAAGAATTAAAAATCATAAAAAAGGTGAACGAATTCGGTAAAGTCACTCTCAAGTTTTGTCGTGACCAAGGGAAATAGGGATTATTTTTTGTATATGTAGACTAGCTATTGTCTGAGAATTCATTTATCGCTATTCCGCGGAAAATATGCAATTTTCCGGGATAAAAAGTATCCTATATGTTAATCTAGGTTAGGTATAGGCTTTCTGTGTCAAATTTCATGTGAATCCGTCAAACCGTTTTAGCGTAAAAGAGTAACAAACATACACACATCCATCCATACAAACTTTCAGGTATATAATATTAGTAAGATAAGATAGATAAATGTACGCACGTTATGTTTTTCAGACAACAAGAAACTCCCACTACGGCGCTTTGTGATGGTAGCAATTGGAATACACCAGGGTTAGTAGAATTAACTTCTTAACCCTTCTCTAACCACCACCACTAGGGAATCACCAACGGTGCTGGCTGAAAATCAGCGCTGGGGTGCTAAAAACGCCTCAGCATTAAGCTGAGCCAGTGTCCGGATTTGCAACCGCAATGACACATTCTATCTTTAGCTTTCGTGTTGTCTTTTGTTTTGTAAAATATTGATGATGTGTCTTGTGTTGTTGTAAATAAATGTATTTCTTTCTTTTCTTTCTTATTCTTCTTAATCTTGTTGATTACTTAATTTTCACACAAGTTTTTATTTTATTTTGCAGACCACCCCCAAGGAGTGACAGTTGGTGATTGTAAGAGGTTATGAATAAAGCCAGACAACTTTTGTTTAGAAGCACAAACTGCTTACAGATTCAGTTGAGCTACAAGACTTTTATCTTCACGAGATGCAGAGAAATATACGTTTCACTAATGAAGGGTCTTAAACCTATTATTATGTTAAAAGAGGTAGATAATGTTATTTGAAACGAATCGAAAATTAAGCGCATAAAAGACAACGGTTTGTACTTCGTAGTGTCTACCAAGCTGACGTAACGTCGAAGAAAATGACGAGTGTATGCCTTTCATAACGGGAGTAAATGAATGAATACGATGACATAAAGCGTGTATTTGTGTGCTGACTGGAGTTTGCAGTGTAGTTGTATGCGTTAGGAGCACACTCATAGAATCATTGTCTAAAACCACTAATTTATTTAATTATTTATTATACATTACTACAACAGTGCCAAAAACGTGTACTCTACTATTTTAATACCTAGTTATAGTTTGTTAAAGTAAATAAATATTCAGTTTCTATGTTATACTAAGTTATTTATAATGATTATATAAAATAAATAAACGAAACAGGTTCATAAAGTAGTTCCAATTATTATCAAAAAAGTTAAAAATAAGATTCGTTATGGGTAAGTTTTCAATTGCCAACAGGGTATAGAAAGTTTCTATCTCGCTTATAATCATAGCACGTACATAATATGTATATAGTAGTAGTGTAAAGTAACACTATAAAAAGAAAAGCTTTGATAATACGTTTGTAATGAATGGATAAACATATAAACAACTGAACCGCTTTTCTTTAAAACTCTTTTAATATAACATAATAGTGCATTTTGCATCGAGGGCCGTAAGTAGGGGATTACTAACGAGTGTATATTAGAAACCTAAAATTTTGTTAAATAGATTAATATTCGTGATCACTCATTTATCATGTTTCACGAAATTAAATCTTTTTTATATATTTTTGCACAGTCGTCATTTTGAGGTTATTTCGACGCCCTAAAGTCTTCCACAGACCGAAGCGCGGGGCATGCGCGCGATGCCACGGAGCGTCCGCAGCGCGCTTCGGTCTGTGGAAGGCTTTAAAATTGTACATAGGTCCAGTCACTGAAAATGCCGATAATCCTCCATTCTCAGACACCGTGATTGGCAGTTTAGAGGTTTACAAAGTAAATTAAAAAAATACTTTAATCCCTAGAGACCAAAAAAGAGCTTTACCTAGTAAAAGTGAAAAATATAATTAAAGACACAGGATTATTCACACCAGCTATAGTCCCAAAGTAAGCAAATCGTGTATTATGGGTACAGGGCAACAGATAAATATACCTACTTCAATAAATAAATACGAATATAGTAATAAGTACATAACTCACATTTATTTCTAATGTTGCTGTTTAATTTCCTCGCAATTGAGGTGAAAAGCAAAGTGTACTCATTAATAATAACGCCTTTTTCCTTCGACTTTACTATCAACCCTCGTCTGCGGTTCGGATATTTACAAGTATTTACATTTCACACTTCCAGATCGACACCGCATCAATTCAAATAATTCGCAATTTTTATTAAAAGCTTCCAAAAATTGAAAAATTGCATGATGTATTTTGAGTTGCTACGCTGTTTATCTGGGAACGTGAATTTATCCCAGAAAAGTAATAAATGCCCACGGGACGCAGCAATTATGCAAATAAAAACAATTATCTGCTAGTTACGCAAGTGTTCGGATGTAAACGAACTATCTGTCCAGTTGTCGACCGGTTAACATTTTGCGTGGCCTTACCATAGAAAAACATGTTGCAATGGCACAGCATAAGAAAGATATAGATCGGCTTATTGTTAGTGTGAGCACATCGATTGATTGAGATAGTACCAACGTGTTTCGGGATTACTTAGGTACATTACGTACGTAATACTGATTTATAGCACCCTGAGTTATCAGATAATTTTAATACAAGCGTTTTTACAACGTTTTACGTATAATTCTAAAGAAAGCAGAGGTTCCTGGGTTCGCATTTGGGCTTGCACCTCTTATTTTTTCATAATTACGGTAAAGAAATATAACTTGCACACCTTTGAAGCAATTCAATGGTGTGTGTGAAGTTTCCAATCCCCACGGGGCTCGTGTGGGAACTACAGCCCAAACCCGCTCGTTCATAGGAGGCATGACTGTGCCCGGTAGTATATTATAAATCTTCCCAGGTGAATTTTCGCTTCGAGCTCTTATCTTTTAAAACAAACGGTATCGTATTAAGGTTCAAATTTAATGTTATGGCCAAATAAATAATATTAGTAAATTTCCATAATATCTTTAAAATTATTGATTTATACTTTCCTAAGCAATTGAGGCCAATTTGCATAATTATAGTCGTGGGTGGCTCTTATCGTCGGCACAGAATCCTTTTAACTATTCAGGAGTATAAAAGTCTTCATTTCTTTTAAGGTCCTCTCTTCATTAAGTTGTCAAATCAAAGATGATATTTAAATCACGGGCACCTGATTTATAAAGCTTTTTATTCGGCGTATTCTGTAAGTAAATTAAAGGTTTCAATTTCAAGAATATTTTATTATAACAGCTCTTCCGTGCGGGTCGAGTTTTACCACCCTTCTTTATAATTTTTTATTTAAATATTTGTCTTAAATTAAGTAAACAATGAAAAATTGTGGCTGAACTGATGTACCTACTTTAACTGGAAAAGGTATAATAATTGACATCATTTCATTTCTCTGACAATAATTTTATTAATTGTGTGTATTCTGTTCAGAAAGAGGAACACCCCAACAGTTTAAAATTTTCTCGACGAATTTATTCTTATTTTACTAAAAGAGACTTATCCTAAAAGGGTGTAACTCCAATACTACGTTAGGATAGATGTATTGCCTTAGTCTTGACTTATTCTCATTAAGTAAGTAAAGACGTTAATCTGACGTTGAACACGACAATAGTTTGACAAAGACGTTTACTTATACGTATTTACATTTTTTAATCAGGACAAGCAGACTACGTAAAGCTGTTCAGCAGTGGACGTCTTTCGGCTGAAATGATGATGATGATGAAAGTCTAAAGCAATGGATCTATGGGGCACGGTTCTAAATATGAAAAATGATATAATTTAATGTATTAAAATATCGAATAGGTTCTAAAAATTAAAAGTTTTCTTTCTGTAAACGTAAACCTCCCAGGACTAATTAAAATGGCATCGTAAAGAATTAGATAAGCTCTCTGTAGTTTGTTACGAATGAGGACCACACATAATTAATTTATTAATACTGGTGAATGAAATATTGCTTACATTTCTTTGTCTAAAAGGTTATTAGTCGAATTCCACATTAGGATAGATCTTGTCACGGTTTTGAATATCGAAAGTTAATATATGGAATGTATTAAAATATCGGACATCTATCTAGCACCGTAAATTTTACTTATAAAATTGTTATAAAGGCAATCTAACCTAACCTAATGGGGTCTTACAAATATGAAATGTTATTGATTTTAAACTACTTATAGCTTTAAGAGTCACGCACTAAAAAGCGAGGATCTCGTTTAGACCAGCTAAGTTTGAAAATGTCAAAGTTTGTCTACTAGAAATCTGCTTAAGCCTTATTCATGACCCTAATTCAAGCGACACAAAGCCACATTGTCAATACGGGTTCAAAAATACGATCCAGCCTTTAGAGATAAGAAGCTTTTGCAAGTCAACGGCCCTTTCAACCTTTTGAATGCATTAATTGGAATACGTTTCAAGTGGGAAAGAGCGCCCTTGAATAAATTGTAGTGATTCAATTGAATTTTCTTAAAAATTTTAACTCTATGATCCTGCACTATAACTCGAAACGCTTTAATGTTCTTTGTAAGCAAGGATATGAAAAACGTCCATCGTTTTAAAGGGTCATACACAACGTTGAAAGTTTTTTTTACTGTGAGAGGGAGGCAAACGAGTTAGCGGGACATCTGATGGAAAATGATCACCACCGCCCATAAATGTGGTTTTTGGGGTCAAGGGTAAATGCCCGCCGAAGTTTACATCACTTAAGACGCTGTCAACACCAACGTCGGCGCACACTGTCTATTTGTATCGGAGTAAACGAGATGCCGCTATGACTGGGCAGCCGGGTATATTGAAATTTATCGGGCAAATATTGAATTAAAAAAAAACTGTGGATTATTTGTGAAATATGACTCGTTAGCGGTTTAGGTATGAATATGTTCACTTCATGTTTTTAATTGCAGACGCATACGCCAAAAAAATAAAGACATAGAACCGTTTAATGATGATTTTAAGACCTATCTTTGAAATTATTTTCTATCGAGCCGATTTCGTCCAATTATGTATCGAGTCCGTCCACGGTCTTTGAAATATGATGAATTATTAACATATAATTTTTTGATGTGCTAGAACAAACAGTTTTTCTTAAAAAACTGTTTAAATGACATCAATTTCAACAAAATTAGGTGTTGTCAGCCTCTTAAACTGAATAATCAACCATTAAAAATTGTTGAACAATTTAAATATTTAGGGAATTTGGTGACTTCGGATCTTAAAGATGACGCAGATATTGAGCGCGAGCGCAGAGCGTTGGCCGTCCGAGCTAATATGATAGCCCGCAGATTCGCTAAGTGCTCTAAAGAAGTTAAGATCAGTCTGTTCAGAGCCTACTGTACTGCATTTTACACGGGCAGTCTGTGGGCAGACTACACCCATAAACGGTACAACGCTCTGCTCGTTCAATATAATAACGCGTACAGGATGCTGATGGGGCTGCCCAGATTTTGTAGCGCTTCAGGGATGTTTGCAGAGGCGCGGGTAGACTGTTTCTACACCACCATGCGTAAGCGCGCAGCATCCCTTGTGCTCAGGGTGCGGGCGAGCCCTAACAATATCCTGGCCATGATTGCAGACAGGATTGACGGTCTGTATCTGAACAACTGCTGCATGACCCATGTGCGCAGAAATAAATGACATTTAATTATTTAAATTCAATTAATTGGTCCAATAATAATTTAATTTTTGTTAATGTGAAAATACTAACACTAACTTAAGTATAATTTTTGTTACTAACCCAAATGATCCAAGTTGGTCGTAAATAAATGAATTATTATTATTATTATTATTATAAATATCAACAACTCAAAGAGAGTCAGTCACCAATCTGTTGCCGGCCTTTAAAGGGTTGGGCCTCCGGATCTCCCACTTACCGCACGAAACACAGTGTTAAAAGCTACTATTCTCCCCTAGTTAGTTTTCTCACCTCATCATCATCATCATTTCAGCCGAAAGACGTCCACTGCTGAACATAGGCCTCCCCCAAGGCTCGCCAAACAGATCGGCCCTGCGCCATCCGCATCCAATGCGTTCCAGCTACCTTAACCAGGTCGTCGCTCCATCTTGTTGGAGGCCTACCTACACTGCGTCTTCCGATCCGCGGACGCCACTCGAGAATCTTTCGGCCCCATCGGCCGTCAGTTCTACGGGCGATGTGCCCTGCCCACTGCCACTTAAGTACTCGGAGATACTTTGCTCGAAGTTGTTGACGACTATATCTATCTGGGACATACAATCCAATTGGGTAGGTGCAACTTCGAGAAAGAGGTCAATCGACGAATTAGACTCGGCTGGGCAGCGTTCGGGAAGCTTCGCAATATCCTGTCATCCGATATACCGCAGTGTCTCAAGTCAAAAGTCTTTGACCAGTGTGTGATGCCAGTGATGAATTATGGCACTGAGACGTGGCCGCTAACGATGGGTCTTATAAGGAAGCTCAAGGTCACTCAGAGGGCGATGGAGAGGGCTATGCTTGGAGTTTCTCTGCGGGATCGCCTTAGAAATGATGAAATCCGCGCAAGAACTAAAGTCACGGACATAGCTCGAAGAATCGCTTTCTCACCTGTTTACATAAAATTAGCAATACCGAGTCAGCAAACTTAAGATTTATTTAAATGGACGGGAAGTTGGCCAGACGTCCCACACGGCGATGAAGACTCGACTAAAAATATTGGCTTTAGGCCCTTAACATTTACCATGTCCACAGAAGACACGCAAGAAGAGAAAAAAATGTTAATCATCATCACGTCCCACTGCAGGGCACAGGCCTCCTCTCAGAATGAGAAAGCTTGGGCCGTAGTTCCCACGTGGGCCCAGTGCGGATTGGGAACTTTACATACACCATTGAATTTCTTCTCAGATGTAGGTATGCAGGTTCCCTCACGATATTTTCTTACACCGTAAAGCTAATGGTAAATTACAAATGTAATTTCGCACATAATAAATTCCGAAAAACTCAGAGGTGCGAGCCCGGACTCGAACCCACGACCCTCTTGCTTGAGAGACCATAGGTCAAACCACTAGGCCACCACGGCTTTTCTAGGGCTAAGAATGTGTATGATCCTAATTGACAACCTTTCATTTTTTTAACACCTGAAAATTACTGCAGGAATCGAAAGAGTTCCGCCTCCTGAACACGGAAAAATATTTATTATAATTTATTTCTCTATATTTAAAAAAATACAACAAATTTAAAAACATATATGTACTTACAAATACATCCACAGAATAGATATGTTTCCTTTACCCTTTTCACTAGAAAAAAGAGCTGTCATAATTTTAAATTAGATAACAACCTTAACGTCAAATTTACGTCATCACTTTTTTTTAATAGAGACTAGACAAAAGTAATGGATCTATTCTATCGTTGCGCTCTTTTAGAATAAGCACATCTTTAAAAAATTGTAACAAATTAATTAATAATCCTAGTGAAAATTTAAAACTATCAGCGTCTTTATCTTACCAAACAGAATACACAGAACGAATCAAATTATAGTCTTAGAAATATGAAATGTTGTCAATTGAGAACGGCGGCCATATTTATGAATCGAAAAAAACCGTTTCAAATAGTCTCCAGATGCCAAAAGGGCTTTATCGTTACATGATAAGAAAATCCACTGCAAGTAGGTATGTAATGACGGACATTTTTCCGTTCCTTACTTATATATGTGAAAAATTTTACATCAACATGTGTAAAATAGTATAGACGAAAACGTCATCTGGGTTAATCTTTTGCGTACCCTTTAGGAACGCAAGTCTGATTATTCCGATATAATCACAAAGGTTAGTAAGGCGTTATGCAACGACATACGAATATTATGCTGCCTTGGCACAGAATTTTTACAATATATAATTAGCAAAAAGTCGGCACGCGAGCTCTAAACATTGTTATTATGTTAATTTATTTCATACTTTATGCAGATTTGTCTTTATAGACCACGACTGTGCAGAAAGGTGGCGGGATCTTGTTGCATACATTACATGGGGCGCGAAAGATGTACTTTGACCTCTGTTTTCTTCTGTAAACTACATAATGTATTAGCTCCAGGGTTCCAAATCTGTTTAATACTGCGAGCTCCGCTCGGGCTGAAACTAGGTACCAAGCGTTTTCCCAGAGATAAGACCAAGCTAGATCAATTTTTCATCCCCGGAAACCCCCACATTTCAAATTTCATCGAAATCGTTGGAGCCGTTTCTGAGGTTCTGATTATTTATATATACAAGAATTGCTCGTTTAAAGGTATTAGATTATGATCATCCCATCATCATCTATCTCCCAGGCTATATACGTCCCACTGCAGGGCACAGGCCTCCTCTCAGAATGAGATAGCTTGGGCCGTAGTTCCCACGCGAGCCCAGTGCGAATTGAGAACTTGACACACACCATTGGCACACTCTTATAAGGTATTTGACATCATTGAGACTATCAATACTTTTAACATCTAAATATGAACGTGATGTTTTGCAAATAAATATATTTCATTTCATTTCATTTCATTTCATTGAATTTCTTCGCTGGTGTATGCAGATTTCCTCACGATGATTTCCTTCACCGTAAAGCTCATGGTAAATTTCAATTGTAATTTCGCATATAAATTCCGAAAAACTCAGAGGTGCGAGCCGGGATTTGAACCCACGGCCCTCTGCTTGAGAGGCCATAGGTCAAACCGCTAGGCCACCACGGCTTTTTTGTATTATGATGCCATTAAAAGAATATAAATTGGTGTACCTCTAGATACGTACTAAGCCTTAAACTACGAAATTCGATTTTCGAACTTCTTATGGTGCCGTTCCATTCATTCTTATCATATTAAACATAAGAGTGGAAGGGACGGCACGATACGAACTTCGAATTTCAAATTTCATAATAGCTCCTGAGCGTACCGCCTCGCGAAGCCCCTGGGAGAGCGCCACGACGCCTACGGGCATCGCGACACACAGTTTGGGAATTCCTTTATTAGCACATATCCGCAGTTTTGCCTTCATGGTGAGCTAAAATATTGGGCAGTTGCCTGTCCCATGAGACCCCTATTAAGAAGATTTTGCGTTTACCTTATTTGATAAGTGATATTAAATAAATGATTGCAATCCGAATCGATTTGGTCCATTTGGTAAACTCCTTAGATTATTTATACACTAGATAGAGTGTCAGTAGCAAACACTGCGATACAAAACGTCCAAAAACCCATTTGACAGCTTCATCTTACGATCTCGTTACATTATTCAAACTGAAGGAGGCAAATGACATGTAAGCCAATAGTTGGCTTATATTTTTTGGGACGTTTTCATGCCGCCTAAGCTCTATCTAGTGTATAAATAATCTAAGGTAAACTCTTAGTCTTATTCTTAGTTTGTTTCTTTGTTTGTAATATTGTGCTTCTAAGGCAATAAGAATTATAGGTACTATAGGTAAAACCTATAGTACCTATAATTCTTATGTACAGACGACCAAGAAATTCCTTTACCACCCTTAGATTCAATGTAATTTGTACGGCTTAAAACATCAAAGGCTATTTCCATTTACAAGTTATTGTGACAATAAACCTTATTGCTTTACTTCTGATGTATAAACTGCCATAAAAAGTGGTAAAGCACTTACTTGGTCGACTATACTTGCAAGTGTCAAAACTTGACAGGCGGTCGACGAACAAATCCCGCACGGCGTCCGTTATTTTCTTTTAGGGGACTCCAAAAATAGAAACTTAACAAAACAACCAACTCTTACAGAGTTATACTACAGTTGCAAAATGTTAGGTAAGCCCATGTCATTGTAATTTGGAATAACAATCTGTCTGCCTTTTAACTTCCTTAATCAAAACGAACCAACGCAATTACAAGGAGCGCGAAGAAAGCAAGGTTTTATTTTAATTTCCTTGTTTGTATCAGATTATTTCACAAAATTCGTTTCTCGGTATACCAAGGGAACTATGTAGCTTTTCTGGTTAAAAGTACTTAAGAATAAAACGATGTAGATTAGAGTATGAGGAAATGTAGATTTAGCGTCCACGTCCCGGAAGACGCAGTGTAGGTAGGCCTCCAACAAGATAGAGCGACGACTGGTATGTTTAGTCAAGCTTGGGGCAGGCTTATGTTCAGCAGAGGACGTATTTCGGCTCAAATGATGATGATGAAGCTAATTATGAACTACCGTGTGCCAAATGTCATCTAAGGCACTGATCCCACCGCCGGTGACGAGCGATAAACGTGTAGAACACTAGAAACGAGTGGGCGAGCGGCGAGAAGCGAGTGTGTAGTTTCGATAGTTTTGTCGCTCGGCTATAAGCGAGCGTTCAAGTGCGATGGGCGATTGTACGGTAAAATGATCGCTTTGATCGCCAAGCGTTTATCGCCGAGTACCGCTGAGCAAGATTTATCGTTGATAGCATTTATCGCTGCGATCAACTAGTGAAGAGAGAGCCTACGCCAGCAGTGTGAACAGCCAGCGATGAACTATAAATATGTATCTCTCTCTTTTATTTACACGGGAGCGATTATCTTTTGTTCGTTTCTTGGGCGAGAAAATCGCCGATAGCTCATCGCTTACTCGCCGGCGGCGAGACCAGTGCCTAAATCCGTTGAGCCGTTTTGCGTGAGCGGCACCAGATGACTGCAGTTGTCTTACTCTCTACGCCAAACTGACGCTTCAGCACGCTTGACGGCAGGAAATTTTATGGAAAAGTTCAACTGCATTTTGATGGCACACGTGGCCATATTCCAACTATTAAACTTTGCATTGTAGCATAAGTTTTCGCTGACGATAGTTAAGCCGTGGCAGATTAGAAGTCTCTCAAGCAGAGGGTCGTAGGCTCGAGCCCAAGCTCGCACCTGTTGTTTTTTTGTCAGATTTCAAGTAAGTACGAAATTTCATATTATTATTACAATTCAGTCATAAGCATTAAGGTGAAGGAAAGTTGAAGAAACCTGCGAAGGAATTCAATGGCGTGTGTGAAGTTCCCAATCAGCACTGGGCTCGCTTGGAAACTAGAGCCCAAGCGCTCATTCTCTATGGATACCTATGTGATTATATGATGATGATGATGAGAGATAATTAGTCAATTTTCTATTCCCCACGCAAACAGTAGCTACTACTTTTCCTAATACCTATTCAGACATGTATCCTAAAGAGTAAAATGAAACTAACGTGTAGTGCGATATATTCAAACCTAATATCTATTCTATCTATCTATATCTTCTATACATATAATATTTATCTTCTATATCTTCTATATCTATATATCTTCTATCAATATCTTCTATTCAATTCTTCTATCTATCTATACATATAATAAATCTGTAACAAGAAGATATTTGAGAAAATCTGTCACTAGGGCTATTTATTAGAGCAATAGAACCCAAAACAATGATTTTTAGAATTATTGTCTGTTTGTCTGTTTATCTGTTTGTCTGTTTGTCGGTGCGTTTGTGCGCGCTAATCTCAGAAACGGCTTAACCTAGAAGGATGCGGTTTTCACTGATATGTTGTTATTTTTTTGGATTAACATTTAGTGTTTGTTTCATTTGAATCGGTTGACAAATAAGAAAGATACGATACTTTCAGTGTTAGATAGCCCATTTATCGAGGAAGGCTATATATCATCACGCTGGGAGTACGGTAGTAAATGTGAACGGTGGGGGGTATCGAGGAACTAAGGAGAGCCATAATTGATGAAAAAGCAAATTGGATAAAAAAAATAAGCTGCCCAAATTACTAATTCCACGCGGGCGGAGTCGCGGGCAAAAGCTAGTAAAATAATATATTCAAATGTAATTTCTCCACGAAAATGTTCTTTTGCCAAATGTATTTTACCATCCCAAACAAAAGCAGACTTTTCAGCAGTAAAACAAAAGAAAACATCAAAGAAAATGGAATAGTCTATTCCAAAAGTGGCTTTGCAGGTAAGTACCAATTGACTAGTAGAGGTAAAAAAAATATTGAGAGAAACTGCGTTCGTATATTCGGCTAACTATTGGTACATTTATTGCCATATCTGTCACTAGGTGTTGCCCGCAACTTCGCGATGCCACGCAAGAACTTTGCTTTTTGCAGAGGTAAAAAATAGCGTGTTAACCAAGGGTTATGTCGCTTTCTACTATTAAAAGAATTTTTAAATTTGGTTCAATATTTATATTATAAACAAAGTTTAGTTTAGTTTAGTTTTAGTTTCTTTATTGTATTAAAACAGTTATCAGCCAGTGAGAATACAGCCAGCCAGTGTAGCACTGTTACCGCTACTAAAATTGTACTGGTGCTAAAACTATTTAATCTTTATTAAAGTTTAACCGCTTTAAAATAGGTTGCAAAACGACTTATACCTTACAAATTCCGTCTCCTCGCTTGTACGTATAAGTATTATGTATTAAGACCTTTTGATTATACAAATGGCTGACATAATAACATCGATGTTTCATTCATACAAACGCTGTATTAAAGATGAGCAGATCAACCTTGACCGACAAGTCACTGCCTTATCGACTCTTGCACATCTTCCGTTACATCATTATACGATGTGCGCTGAGCGGTCATTGAACTTTGAACCAACGGTTATCTTTTCATTTGTATTTTATTATCGTATCTTACTAATTCTACTAATATAATAAATGCAAAGCTTTGTACGTACATATGTATATGTGTATTTGGGTTATGTTTTCAGGCTAAAAGAGTTGGACAGATTTGAGTGAAATTTAGTACTTTTTTCCCAATTTACCTACACACGTGAAATCCCAAAATCTTATCTTTAAGTTATTTGGAGACATGAAATTTTGTACAGATATTCCTTACGCAACGTCAAGGAAGATCACGATGTAATATTTGGGACATCCAAAGGAAATTATACTTATAGCGTAATTTCAGTTTAACTTATCGATTAAAAATGGTTCAGTACAATAGTAGATTGTTCAACAACGGACTAAAACAACCCATAATTACACAAGATTTTTAGCCACCCGAGCAGAGCGAGGGTGGCTATAATTCGCGTGTCATTATGGTAGTTTAGTCTCGCGTTAAACACTCTAATTTTCACTTTGAATGCGAGGAAAAAAACGATGTTTTATACATATCTGCAGATATCAGGTTAGAGCAGGTGAGACCCTAGGGGTTTAGATTGAGTGAAACAAATTGAACGTTTAAGACGTATATTTAGCCCCTAGGGCTTTACTGACAGAAAAATAGATCTCGAGGGTCGCGGAAACGAGAGTTGAGTGGGAAAGCGTTTCTTGGCAAGGCTTCCCTGGATTAGTATCCGAAGTGTAGACTGCCGGTGCTGGACGAAGGCTGGAGACAGGTAGTGGCCCCAGGGTCAGCAAGCGACAGGAGTAGGTCTTGCCGTAGGAGCAAGGAGGGTCTTCGGTTCTAGGAGCCAGCCGAAGAAAGCGAGCAGAAGAAGATGTGCGCATGTAATACTTTACTTTTATACAACGTACGCTCAATACGAGCAATGGATGTCTGTTCAGAATTCAAATAGCAATTTAAATTTGTTCCGCGGGTTTTTTTTTGTTGAGTGATGCTTTAAATGTTTGCATATTTAGCCAACAGATTCAAACTTAAAAATTATTTCATAGCTAATTGGACTGACTGATGCATAATAAAATGAATTCATCTATTATATAATTAAATAGATTAATATTCGTAATTATTCATCGTGTTTCACGAAATTATTATTTTTTAAATATTTTTTATACAGTTGTCATTTTGAGGTTATTTCCACGCCCTAAAGACTTCCACACACCGAAGCGCAGGGCGCTACGGAGCGTCCGCAGCGCGCTGCGATCTGTGTAAAGCTTTAAAATTGTCTATGCCCAGTCACTGAAAATGGCAATAATCCTCCATTCACAAACACCGTGAATGGCAGTTTAGGGGTTTCCAAAGTAAATTAAAAAAAATTACTTTAATCCCTAGAGATCAAAAAAGAGCTTTAGTCCCGATATGCAGAGGCTAAAGTAACATTTTAAGAGCATGAGAAGTGAAAAATATATAATTAACTAATTAAATTGGTAACGGAATAACAAACTTACAAACTCTTACAATAATTATATAGATATGGTATATGAGTGGCTAGAAAAACTGTGTAGAAATATAATACAAAACGTAACCATGTACGAATAGACGGCATTCCGTTTGAATAACAAATGTTTCGTTATAATAACTAGCAAATTCAAATACAGTTGAGAAGCTCCGTTAAAATCACAGATGAATCAGATAGCTGCGAAACAGTAAAAGCTCTAACAAATAAAGCACGTGGAAAATGATCTGCTTCTCAAATATTCGCAGAAGTCTTTGATACCTTCTTTAGTAACTATATTGCGTATGCCACTGGGCACTCACTAAACAACAACGCCCCATGTTTGTATTCGCATGTGACTGCAACTCTTCTTAACAAGTATACTCTATTTCAAGCAGGGTTAGTTACACAACACTACACAGACGGGTTTGACTGACCTTTCGCCACAAAAGTATAGCCGATCTAGATCCGTTAGCTAGATAGGTTAACGCATGTGTCTGGGCTCGGCTCGGCTCTGTTGCAAAATCTATATGCAACTCCATGATCGATGTGAGTCATGCGGTGTCCGTTGAGGAAAGCTTTCACGATAAATCATGTGGTGCCAATATATCGTCCTAAAGGGCCGGCTACTTCTGGCAAGCGTCCATATATTGCGGATTAAAAGCCGTGGTAGCCAAGTTGTTTGACCTATGGCCTCTCGAGCACAGAATCGTGGGTTCGAATCCGGGTTTGCACCTCAGAATTAATGTAGTTTAGGTATTGCGGGTGTTCATGGATGGTGGTGCTATCAGATCACCCATATGCTCGTTTGCCGTCCTCTTTCAAAAAAAAATGTTTATTGGAATACAGTCAGTAAAAAGTAGCAGAAGACTTTTTTACTCTGGCGCATCACGCACTTGCCATATTAGCGTGTCGTATGTGACTGTAAAGTGACTAGATTAAAAAGCACTACTTTTGTCGCTCACTGTACTTATAACCTGCAAATAGCCTGGCCCTAAGTGCATATGCAGATATTTGAATTGTAGGACATATATTTGGTTTACACTTAAAAGCATATTAACGAAACGCGTTAGCTGATTCTGAACTTATAATATAATGAATTATTTTTTACGAGCTTTCAACTTATTCTAAAGACATTTTTCATTTTCTTTATCATCATCATAGCAGCCAAAAAGACACCCATTGCTGGATAAAGCCCCCCCCCCAAAGAGCTCTTTAGAGTTTTTTATGAAATAATATTACGAGCACAAAAGGGACACTACCTATTAAAAAAACCAGCCAAGTGCGAGACGGACTCGCGCACCGAGGGTTCCATACAAATTTATATGTATCTATGAACATCCAGTCTTAGCAGACCCCTGCACCTAAGCAAAATGTGCGCAGTGTAGGATCATTGTAGATTGGATACTGATATAAACAGACAGACAAAAAAATTTATGCTTTTCGCAATTTTTCCTTTATCTGTGCTATAAGGCCTTGCTTTGTACCAAATTTCAAGATTCTGAGTTCACGGGAAGTACCCTGTAGGTTTTGATTCTCTTGCGAGTGTCGAAAATGTGCGTTGGTTACTGATATAGACAGACAGACAGACAAAAAAAAATATGCTTTTCGCTATTTTTCCTTTATCTGTGCTAGAAGACCTAGCTTCGTACCAAATTTCAAGATTCTGAGTTCACGGGAAGTACCCTGTACTGTAGGTTTTGATTCCCTTGCGAGTTTCGAAAATATGCGGAAATTTGCGTCATAAACTGCTGTATCATTTTATTGCGTTGGCTTAGATGTTTGATTTTTTCACAGCTCCAAGGGACAGTAGACTTGAGTAGTTGATATAAATTTCAGCTTGATACCTCCACGCGTTCCTGAGAAAAAGGGTCTTGACAGACAGACGGACGGACGGACGGACGGACAACAAGGTGATCCTATAAGGGTTCCGTTTTTTCCTTTTGAGGTACGGAACCCTAAAAAAACAAATACGTTTTTATTGCAAAAATCTTTTTTCTTTTGTTTTGTAACTTTTGTATTTAAGCAGCGAATTGACCATTCATTTATGATATTGGTATGATATTAATTTTACTTTGATTTCATTTCAAAAGTAATTTTCTTGCAAACGATATTAATCAGAATCGGGCGCTAAAACAGGCTTTGCTCTACATCGTTATAATTAAATACATATTCGGTTTCACATGTCCGCAAGCTCCACCTGGGCTTACGAAATGCATATATCCTGAGCTACGTCTAGACTTGAAGTACATTAAAATGATTTAGCAGCATGCGTTTAATGCAATAGTTCATAACTCGAGTGTTAATATTAGTACCTATCTAAGGCGGATGGGCCAAAAACTATCCTTTAGCCTAGAAATATATAAAGAAAGAAAGAAAATACTTATTCGTACAACATGGAAGAAAAAATAAAACAAGCATGAAATGAAAAATGCGCATATCACGAAATGGCCTCAAATCAGCAAACTGCCAGTCTTACGAACGGCGCTGATCTTCCTTTGGGACGTTATTATAAATTGAAACAAACTGATACCCCTCACCCCTTTTACGTCAAACACTAAACATCGACCAATGGAAACATTTCTCGAGCGCATTTAAATATCCTGAAACTGTTTTCGACAGGGTTTTCGGTCAAATTAACCCAAATGTACACTGAAATATTCCTAATCCATTTTAAGAGCTGCAGAGCTACTTCTTGTTAAGTATATATGTTGTATCAAGGATGCACTACGAAAGAATTTTTGAAACTCCCACGGAATCGGGAACTAGCTTTTTGTCAACAAACTAACAATACAATGTATCATACTAATTATAGAATTGAAAACAACACAATATATAAGCAAGGCAGGCAAAAATACATAAATACTTACCATTAACGAAGTAAAAGATAGGCAGCCTTGTCGCTTCAGATCGATCTTTTTAGGGTTCCGTAGTCAACTAGGAACCCTTATAGTTTCGCCATGTCTGTCCGTCTGTCTGTCCGTCTGTCTGTCTGTCTGTCTGTCCGTCCGCGGCTAAGCTCAGAGACTGTTAGTAGTAGAAAGCTGTAATTTGGCATGAATATATATATCAGTCACGCCGACAAAGTGATTATATAAAAAACTAAAAATTTTTTTTTAGGGTACCTCCCATAGACGTAAATTGGGGGTGATTTTTTTTTCTCGACTAACCCCATAGTGTGGGGTATCGTTGGATAGGTCTTTTAAAACTATTGGGGTGTTGCTAACATGATTTTTGTATTTAGTGATTTGTTTGCGAAATATTCAACTTTAAAGTGAAAATTTTCATTAAAATCGACCGTCCCCCCCCCCCCTTTAAAATCTAAACTGTTGGGTGGAAAAATTTGAAAAAATTCAAAATGGTAGTAAATATATTAAATTTACAAAGAAAATTATAGCGGCTAAGATTGCTTGGGAATTATTTGTAGTTTAAGAGTAAACAGTAGCCTAAGGTATATAAAACATACCGTCACCACTTTGAAAAACTCGTATCTCAAATCAGCATGTAAACAAAACTGAACCTTGATATGCGCGTAATAAAGTTCACATTGCCAGATTATCGATTTTGAGATGGGTACGTATCAAAATATATAAAGTTTAAAACAAATAATGGACGAAATACATAATGGTCATTTGATATAATGCAATTTTCTTGGAAATTCTCAACTTTACAGGATTTTCATAAAATAAACCTAACCTAACCTAAACCAATCTGTAGATAAAACGATTAAAAAAATTCGTTTAATCAATAGTTTCATAGAAAATTTTAGTATGTATTATGACCATTATGTATTTCGTCCATTATTTGTTTTAAACTTTATATATTTTGATACGTACCCTTTTGAGATACGAGCTTTTTTCAAAGTAATACGATACCTAACTTGGAAGATTCCGTACACATACGAAATCCTTAGAAAAATATTACCTGATTTTTTCGTAATGGCTACGGAACCCTATCTTGGGCGTGTCCGACACGCTCTTGGCCGGTTTTTTAGACAATCCGCCGCACTACCAGCGACTTTTTGGACAACTTTGTGTAGAATTTCTATGTTAAAAGGTGATCGAAACTAATAACAAAAAATTGCCAAATAACGAACAATTAGTTACGCACCACTGTGGCGCGCGCGCGACGTCCTAAAATTAGAAAGAAAAAAAAAATAAACAGGTGCTGCAATATGTCTCTAAATACTTATGTTAATGATTCCAAAAAGACGATCTAACATTCCAAGTCAGCGGTTTTACCGCAAATATTTCACAAGAACATCCTTGCTCACTGAGTCACTGCGATAATTGCTGTAATTTTTCTTGCTAATTACAGAGAAATTTTGCAAGAGTTATAACGTAAGTGAAGCAAGGAGGACAAAGGACGACCTCACGGTTACTTTAAAGACATATGAATGTTAAGTTTTAATAGGCCTCTTTAGGTATTCCGTAGTTTTAATACGTCCTTAGCTAAGTAAGGAACTTGTTCGCCTTTTCTGGAGGTTAATTTGCTTAAGATTTATTACTTCTCTTTGCATAAAAGGAAGTCTAGCATTTTATAAAACTTAACAACAAATAGACTCTTATATCAATTGCCAACCAATTTCTCTTTCAATGATGTGTCGATGAAAACAGTTTTTACTAGTTTAGCTAGTTTTACTTGTCCATGTGTCTGTGGGTTTGTAATCATAATTTTTGAGTCGAATTTCACCCCCTTCTTTGGGATTGAAATTTCATATTGATGCTGTTTCGACCCCGTCCACAGTTCAGGGTTTAATGGGTTCAATTAGTTCACTGATGTGTTATGTTTAGCTAATGAATATTTGATAAATTTCCGAAACAGAACAACAACGAATTCGGTTATTTGAAATTAGGACTTAATTGCGGTATTTTTGGTCTGTACGTAGGTTCATTTTTATTACCTAACAGATATTCTGCGTCCTGCGGTGTGTCTAGATCTTGACCATTTGGTTCACACACAAAGTCTCAAACATCTGGGGCTTAGATATTTGACGTAATTCGCATTTGAAAAAAGTATCAAAAAAAATTTGACTCGATTTAAATATGCCTACATTATTTATAATATGATAAATATGTATAATATGATTTCGAATATCATTGAGTGTTTCGTCATAAAATTTCTGAAATAACCATCATTTTAGATTGAGTTGTGTATGTTAGCAGTATTCCGAGATTATTTTATTTTAGGCGATTGATTAGGTACTGTATTAATTTTCCTGTTATTATTAATAGGCCCACGCTGAGCATAGGTAATCATCCTCCTACGATAATTATCATTGGACTGTAGATCTCGCCTCGTAGACCTTTCAATAAGGTCTCAAGTAGGCGTATACTTGGAGGTGTCAATATGATACTTTATACCTACGTCATTAGATTCAGAGAAATTACTGATCCCACTAATATTATAAATGAGAAAGATTGTGAAGATGTTTGGATGATTGTTGGACGGTGATGGATCAAACTTGGCATAGCCATACTACTTAGATAGACAAAATCTAGATTGAGACATAGGATAATTAATATCCCGGTAATGCGTTTCCCTGGGAGAATATTTTAATTTTAAACAGGAATAGAGGGCTATCCAAGAATTTTGAGGTAGCTAGACTTTCAAGATGACGCTTTAACTTCATCTGCAATCAATAGTTGGCTTTGTGTGAGCAAACATTTGTGCTGTAAAAATGTAATCGTAACCTTATTTCAGGCCAATACTAAGACTGTAAATGTTTCTCGTGAAGATATTACTAAAGTTGATGAAGCCACGGTTTAAAGCTAGTTATTTATAAATAACATTACTTTTATCATCAACCAACTGTGATGGATTTTTATTGCCAAAAAAAAACATTAAAAAATAATCCTAAAAGTTGTAACATAAAAAAAAATCACTCAGATATTTCAAATAATGAAATACTTATTCTGCAAAAAAAATAGAATATTTGGTTTCTGTTCCGGTTTTGGTGCTTAGAATTCTATCAGCGCTCGCACGGTATTAACATGACCGTTTTACCCACCATTCAACCTCTAAAAAGATCGAAAATAGACCATTACGAAGGTAAAACTACGAACTAACTCCCGAAAAAGGTTTGCTAGGTACCCAATTATTATTTACACGGGGCCCAAACTATCGTATACAAAATATATTTATGTTTAGGTAGGTATAAACGAGTTTTCCAATAATGGATAAATTTACATTTCATACTGCAAAAGTAACCAAACGCCAAAGCCAAAGTTCATTCCTCTTGCAAAACAGAATATTTTTGCTAATGGTTTGTTTTCAGTTGTGAAAGCGCCATAATACAATGCTAATTAAAAACCTTTGGTGGGAGAATTAGGGGTAATTAATTTAATTCCTCGAGGTAGCTTAGTGGTTTGACCTATGGCCTCTCAAGCAGAGGGTCGTGAATTAAATCCCAGGCCAGTACCGCTGAATTTTTCAGAATTAATGTGCGAAATCAATGAGGGAGGCCTATATCCAGCAGTGAACGTCTTATGGCTGAAATAACGATGATGATGAATCTGCGAAATTACATTAGACCATGAGCTCTTTACGATGAAGAAAAACATTGTTGAAAACTACCACATATATGTGTACTTGAAGGTCTCAATCCTCATTCTCGCGGGAACTACGGCCCAAACCGTCTCATTCTGAGAGGGGGTTTGTGCCCTGCAGTGGGACATATAGCTCGACTGGAATGATGATTATGATGAATTTCATTTTTTAACATTATCTACAAAATTAACTATTCAATTCAAAACTGTTTGTTCATCATCGAAATAAATATAAAAGGAACAGTGTGAAAATCATTTACGTAGGTATTTCTCGGGATAAATTTCTCAATATAAAATCGCTAATTCTTTTACCCCTTTTGTTCGACTTTCGACGTAGCGAGTTAAGTATCGGAACTTTACCTCTGTGACGTTTCTGAATCAAATTCACGTCAGAAAATTAATTTAAAACGTATTGCAAGATTAGAAATTTAATTAATTAATTTTGTATCACTAATTAAAAGTAGCGTTGCTTGAGATATTATCTCGTATTCAATTCGGGTCGGCTCCCTTGAACTTCAAAGGTTTGCGCTGTGATTGACGAGGTTTGGTTTCCCATTTGAAAATTATTACTGCTGTAGAAATTTTATACAGATTCTGTTGAAATTTGCCTATAAAACCTTTTTAAAATGTCGGTATTTTTTCATTCATTCAATATAAAAGTTAAGTCAGTAAGTAAGTCTATCAAAATTAGGGCAAGCAGTAAGCAAGTAAACAAAAAAGGTCAGCCCAAAACGCGACATGTGGACAGTAGAACAATAGCCTGTTAGTACGACGCCTACTCTCTGACAGTGTAATTTTACCGTAATGTAGTTCAAGGCGACACATATTTATACCCGTATGGTTCATAATATGTTAACCAGTCTAGTACGCGTGTCCTTGAGTAAAGCATCTTTACGTCACTACAAATAAATTTGCAAACTGGATGTGACTTTAAATTTGCAGGGAAAATATACATTGCGAAAGTACGACAGAAGTAAGAATTGTTTTCGAGAGGAGGATAAAACTAGCTAAAATGTGTGTAAGTACATATTGAAGGTCACTGGATTCGCAGTTTGTGATTAATGATTCCAAGAAGCAAAAACAGAAGCAGCAACATAACCAAGAAACCTGAAAGCCAAGGCAGTAGGTAATATTTTTTATTAAATATAGTCCATGACAAGCACCTACTTACTCGTATGAATGTTGAAGAATCTACCACCAATACGAAAAAACCTGTATTGAGAAGAATGTGGCAAGAAACCAAGATGCTTAAAGTACAGAAAACATCATACACGTGAGTACATCGATGATTCAATGTCGTGAACTTTAAACATCAAAACGAGGAACAATAGGCAACATTGAAAACAGCAATCAATTTTCGTCGAACCAATCGCTCAACGGATCTAAAAACTCAAACTAAACGCATAATTCACGAACTTGTGTTTGAATTTAAAGTAGCCATTAGAGGCACGACCATGCTTGGTAATTTATGGCCCAATCCACGTTCGAGAGTGTGCCAAATTGGCATGTGTGGTATAGGTCCAATTCTAACTATTAGACCCTTGATCGATCAGGGGATTTACTGTTAAGTTAACTAACAAAACTTCTCCATATTAACAATGGGCTCCGGAACGGTCTTTTGGTTTAGAGCTCGAAATATCAAACTTTCGAACTGTCGTAAGTTTCTTGAAATAGGTTAGGCTTGGAACGTTAACGTAGGTAGTCCAATCCAATAAGAACGGGCTTTATCAGTTTTGACAGCAATTTGTTTACTAACAAACACTACGACTGTTTTGTCATATTGGAAAAAAACGGCCAAGTGCGAGTACAACTCGCGCACGAAGGGTTCCGTACCATTATTTACAAAAACGGCAAAAAAATCACGTTTGTTGTATGGGAGCCCCCTTAAATATTTATTTTATTCTGCTTTTTAGTATTTGTTGTTATAGCAGCATCCGAAATACATCATCTGTGAATATTTCAACTGTCTAGCTATCACGGTTCATGAAATACTGCCTGGTGACAGACGGACAGACGGACGGACAGCGGAGCCTCAGTAATAGGGTCCCGTTATTACCCTTTGTGTACGGAACCCTAAAAAGTACAGAATAGGAAATATGCATTTTTGGAGGTTTTATTTAAAAACAAAAGTATTCTAATAATTGGTGTGAATATTTAATAGCCTTTGTTTTAAAATTGCGGATAATTATAGATAGGTACTTTGTCTGTATATAGCGCAATTTTTAATTGAATTATGAACTTTATTTCTAATAGATTTGTGAGTCAGGCTTAATAAGCGCCTTTATGGGTGGCGTGAGAAGTATAATGACCTCGATGGAAGAAACCTAGAATCAATTATTCACAAGGAAGTGTTACAGATATTTATTTCCATAGAAATATTCGACAAGCCCGTGGAAAATATGCACGTTAAACAAAACGGAGTGAGAGACAAAAACCATGACCAAAGCGGTTTTGTTAGATATAAAACAATTGAACGCTATATTGTGGCCAGTATTTTTCATGCTATTGATGGCACCTTCCTTGAATACAATGACAATGAAACCACGAGAATCTTTGAGTATTGTCAGATCTATGTACGATTTAACGGTAGTTAGTGTACTATTACTGTTTTATATAGTGCTTGTAAATATTATAAAAAAAAAATATTCTGTCTTTACACAAAATTTTACATAGACACAAAACATACACATCACATAGAAAAAAATTGGCGCATCAACGGACTGTCCAAATTCTTGGTTCAAAGCTGTAATTTTGCACAGAGGTTCCCTTCAAGAAAAAACAAGGACAAATTTTGCAAAATTCCAAAGGGTTAGGGGGTTTCACAACAGGGGTCGAAACATCAAGCGCATACTACTAAAAAATGTGTAGAAAACAATACAATGGAATTAATTAACCGTTTTCTGTTGGCCACAAGACAATCTGCACCTTGACAATAATAAGATAATGTAGATTATTAAAGGTCAATGTCGAATCACTTAAAATTACATGCTTTTGTTTTACCACGAACTTAAATAAAATGTATAAAAATATTCTGTTAATTTTGGAAAGCGAATAGTTTTGCACATTGTAGTATCTAAAGAGAAATCGGTTATTTTCGTAGCGTTTACTTAAGGGACCCCCCTTAGTGTTTAATTTAACTATGAACGATAACGATGAAAATTTCAAGTGTCTAGCTATTAAGTACGGTTCAAGAGATAGAGCCCTGTGACAGGCGGACAGACATACTAACAGATAGCGGAGTCTCAGTAATAGGGCTCTTTGGCGGTATAAAACCATAAAAAGTAACTGTTTTTATGTTTAAAACACCAAAACATAAGTCGCATTTGTAAGAACGATTTTTGTCAAGGACTCTACTATTTCGCATTGATTGTAAATACTTAATATGAAATTTGCCACTTCTGAACCGGACGTAGTAAAATGACTGCAAGGCAAGTAAGATGATAAAGGGAAATAGAAACGACTTAAAACTAGAATTTTTATTTTTATTTGTATCAGTAAATAGGTAATCTTTGCTGGTGGTATCTTTGTGCAAGGTAACTTAGTCGGGATAGCTACCACCATCTTACTCGCTAAAGCAGCAACATTACTTGCACTGCTGTATTCCGGTACCTATGGAGAGTAAGACGTCCGCAGAAAGTACTGGCACATCACATAGAGAATTCAATCAAAAATCAAAATATGTAGTTAATTCTCAGTAAAGTCTTAACCCTCTAAGGTAGAAACGCTTTTTTTTTTCTCGGACGGAGTTAGCCTCTGATGACATTGATGTACAGCTTACCGGATAAGGGCGAGTTGCAGACGAGCAGTTCAGCAAGGGGTTTTAACCTAGCATGCCAAAGGGTGATCCTATATTGAGCTGACTCCGGACTATGGATGGTAAGGGACATTTCCCTAAGCAATCAGTTTTTGGTGTTATATCATTTCAGAAAGACGAAGAAGAAGCGACAAGAAACTCCGTCAGGTTGAGGTCTGATAGGAGAGAACTTAACCGGGACGTGTCGGTATTAGTTAAAATAGTAAGCATGCGTCTGCAATCCCTTTGGTGTTGTGAGTGTTTGTGGAGTGTAGTGCTTGCTTCATCAGGTGACCAATGAACGATCGCCAACCATTTCGGGCGATGCACCAAGCACACACGTTAGCACGCACACATTACTGGGCACGTATCTGAATACTGAAAGTTAATATATCGAATGTTTAAAACATCGAAAAATTGTTTTCTTTAACGGTTAACTTATTTAAGATTGTCATAAAACTAACGTTACCTAATAGGTTCTGTAATATCCCATTTTAATTAATCCTGAGAAATGAAACCATTCCATATTTTAATACATTCGATATTTAGATCGATGCTCCACACAGCACACACATTTAACATTTTCTTGTAATAAACGATCATAAAAGCAGCAGCGTGCTAATTTAGGAATCATAAAGAAACATTCAAGCCCACTTTGTCACAAAATATCAATACAACTTGCTACAAATTGCCCGATAAAAGAGTATCATTCGCTCATCGGTGCACATGAAAGTGACCAGTTTTTTAAAATGCCGCCACTCACATTGACCCAGTTGTAGAGCTTGTAGAGGTCAAACAAATGCCAGGACCTTTGCGATGGGAAGCAGAGCACCTGTTCTGTGCACTGACCGTGTATTATATTATGAAACTTTGAACGATATTTCGTACTGGTTTAATTAGGCTGCAATAGGATAAAATTAGCGTTATTGGGTACCTATTTGACCTAAAGTGTCGACTACAGTGAGCAAGCTAAAGGCGTTAAAGAGCTTAGTTGGTTGGTCGGAAATTCTAATCGCAACGGAAACATCGAAATGCAAACCGTCATTAATTTGAAAAAAAATCGTATCTCAAAATCGATAATCTGGCCAATTGAACTTTTCTAAGTGTGTTTCAAGGTGCAGTTTGGTTTACATTGATTTGAGATACGAGCTTTTTGAAAAGTAGTGACGAAATGCTCCTCGACAGCTTTTTCCACTCAATTAAATCGACATCCGACGTAGGAAAAGTTTTAATAGGTTTACCACACACATAAGCCATTACATTAGGTTTGTAGTCAAATTAAAATTCCGGGATCACGCAAAAAATCCCTTGGGAACTATTAAAAATTACTTACATCGAGCGCATTAACGTTGCTAGAGGACACTTGGGAAGCGTTATGACAGTCTTCTCTTATGGCTAAACATCGGCGACTAGTGGCAATTAGGTGGCACTAGACACGTTTTTCTGGTGTCTTTGCAAAATGTATTACTCAAGACGTTCCATATCAAATTTGATGTAATTCCATTCGGCCATTTTAGTGTGAAAGAAATACAAACACGCACAGACACGCTCAGACTTACAAGGATTCACATATTAGCAAAATATATTTCCATGCAGGTATAAACAAAATCAATTTAAGTAAGGACAAGTATTTTCATAAGTTTAATAACGTTGCAAATAAAGTTGTCATGACATTATTGAGTTTCCGGCAGTACCTACTGAAATTAATGACGAATAACTGGCCAAGTGCGAGTCGAACTCGCGCACGAAGGGCTCCGTACCATTATCTATATAAACGGCAAAAAAACACGTTTGTTGTATGGGAGCCCCCTTAAATAAATATTTGTTTTATTCTAATTTAATTATTTATTTTTAATAACTAAATATTCTGTGAATATTTCAAGCGCCTACCTGTTGCCGTTATCAATATTGAGCAAAAACGAGCAAAAAAATCACGTTTGTTGTATGGGAGCCCCTTAATTTTTTATTTTATTTTGTTTTTTAGTATCTGTTGTTATAGCGGCAACCGCCATACATCATCTGTGAAAATTTCAACTGTCTAGCTATCACATATACAGCCTGGTGACAGACGGACGGACAGACGGACATGTAAAAACACTACCGCCACGCTACCTAGAGCAGGACAGCTGAACTACATGTCGCGGTAGTGTTTCTACAGTCAGACGGACGGACAGCGAAGTCTCAGAAATAGGATCCCGTTTAACCGTTGGGTACGGAACCCTAAAAAAACATGAAAATATTAACGCTGATATACACCGAAAGAAAAGAAGAAGGAAACAAGTAAATTGCTTATCAGCACACATCAAAATGTACATTAAAAAAAATAAAAATCAACAACAAACAAAAAGTGAAGCAAAAATACTGGACTCATTAGTTGCTTCTGCAAACAATGACCTGTATATGTGCAGTGCTGGTTTTCATATCATAGCACCATTAACACATTCCACTTGAAACTCATGTAACTCTTACTACCATTACTTTCCCTACGACGTAACTAACCTATTCCATATAGAGTTGAGATGTATATTTTTTATTAAACCCGCCTTGGCCCTGAGTGCGAACTCAATCTTCTGACGCGTAACAAGGCCACACCATAATCTTGAACTCAACGACATAACTACAATTATTTTGAAGGCAATGACGTCCAAATTGCTATATCAATCTGTACTTTTGCAATAATAACGTATAGTTATTTAAATCGTTAACAGCTGATAAGGAAACGTTAACGACTTAGGTACCTACCTATTGTTCTTTGTTTTTTAACTGACTTCAAAAAAAGAGGAGGTTCTATGTTCGACTGTATGTATTTTGTTTTGTTTAATGACTTTCTTACATTTCGGTATTTGACTATTCGATTGAATTATTAATACGCGCTCTTGGCTCCAAAAGTGGTTACTATTAATGACTGTTGTTATCGGTTTTATTTATGTCTTAATTCGTGCAAGTCTCATTGACAGAACGAGCGTTTTATCTTGGACAAAAATGCTTTCTATGTCTAACCGTTATTCCGGCTGTTTGGCTATCTGTTATCATCTATTTACAGGTCGCATTTTTTAACCGTGACATTTTATAAGCAAGTTCAATAATTGTGAAGAATCTATTTAGCAGCAATACATGAAATAAAAATAAAAAAAAGCGACGAATTGAAAACTTTTCCTTTTTGAAGTCGGTTAATAAAAAGCCAAGAAATGCTCGAAACTACCACATAAGAGAGTAAAAGCTAATTTTAAAATAAAGCTGTCTACAAATAGAAGACAAATTTTGCTCGCAGGTGTTTTCATTAATCTCGTTCAGCCTCTAGCGTCGAGATACTGTAGGTAAATTAAGATCCAAGAGATTAAGGTTTCGTAACACAGGCTGCAGAATAAGCTAGGCTCTAAAGGTACCATAATAACCACATGTTATGGTTGTCATGTAGGTAAGTATATTAAAATAGTTACATTATTAAAATATAGTTTGTTGACCTGGGTTCATTTGTACATTAAATCCAGATCCAACCAATAGAGGTGTAGCCTACGCATACCTACTCCAGAAAAGCTCGAAAAAAAACTAACAAAATCAAATAGGATAGGTGAGACGTAGGTATAATTTTGTTTCCTATAGTTTAATTTGTTATAATTTACGTATGACATAGAAAATATGAAACCGTGTGGTTTTCAGGATTTCTTAAAATGGGATGTTATAGAATGCAGAAGGTTCAGTGAGATTTCATTAGTTTAGGTTAGTTTAATAATAATTTTAAAGAAAATCGTGTTTCAGAATGAATTTAGTTTATTACAAATTAAAATTATAGCAAACAATACATTATGACAAAGGAAATTTGGTAAAACGATAGAGAACCCTTTATAACAAATGAAAATTATGGAAAATGTTATAAGTATAGGTATATATGAAATTCGGGCGAACAATAGAGAGCTGCGATGAGCGAGGCACGATAAATAAAGTAATCTACTAAACTACGTTTTAATTTGATACTCCATTACCAATTCAAGCCTCTCCCAAGTTCGCCGAACAGACTGGTCATACGCCATCCGCATCTAACTCGTTCCCGCAACCTCAGTCAAGTCAGGTCATCGCTCTATCTTGTAGGAGCCCTACCTACATTGGGTCTTCTGGTCTGTGGATGCCATTCGAGAACTTTTTGGCCCCATCAGTACTTAGAACTTTTAGGTCCATCAGTTTTACGAGCGATATACCCACCCACTGCCACTTGAGTCTGGCGACAGCTAAAAGATTCTAGTTCAGTAACAAAGACCTCCGCAAAGTTTTTGAAGGATTTATTGAATCAGGCGTTACTTTGAGGAGGTCCATATTCATGAACTGACACAATTAGGTACTTTGCTCACCCGCAACCTAACTTGCTTTTTTTAAGGTCGCGGGTGGGCAAATTAATTGTTTCAGTTCGTTTCTTGAAGGAATCAAGCAGTTAAACCTAAAAACCTATTAAAGTCAATAAAAAATGTGTTACCAATATTATCAATCGTATTATGATTATTGGCATTCATCCAGACTCATCTGAGACAGAGTGTGCAATTACATGGTAATCCGTATAACGCCGTATTGGCAGACTCGGTTACACGGGTTAGGCGGCGCGCCAACCCTCTGTTAGCATTATTACTCTGTACCAGTTGTTAAGAAGTTAAAATAGTTTCGTACTGCCGAATTAATGTTTAGCTGACTTTTCTCTTAATTGTTTCGATATCCGGTTCAAAGGACCATCCAGATTATTACCTTTTTAAAGGGTTTTGTACCTAGTAACAAAAAGGAACCTGAATGAATGAATCAATGGGTAGGTATCAAGTTAATATATACAGGGTTATTTGTAATTCACTAGCATCCTTTTAACCCTAAACTCCTACCACTTAAACAAACTTTTTTTGTTTTACGGCTTTTGTCTTAACTTAATATTTTTGGTGTAATAACGTTTTGAAAATTTGAGATTTCCTCTTATTTTTACGATACTCTGTGTATTTGTATGGGAAAAAAAGTGCTTCATTTTAAAAAGTCGTAGAACAAAAAACATTTGTTTGAGTGATAGGAATTCAGGGTTAAGAGGATGTCAGTGAATTACAAATAACCCTGTATAAACCACTTAGGGCTTTTACAACCGTAAAAAATACGTTTTAAGTTAGCACGATCAAACTATGATCCACTCAAAAGTTGACCGCTAGAGATCCCTTGAAGGGGTAAGTTCGACTTTGTGTATGTAACTCGCCATTTTTTGGGCCCCGAGATACAGGCCTCTGCCTAGTTCGGGGTCCGCCGGATATCATTCTACAATTGTATTTCTCAATAATGACTTTTATAAATAAATTTATTCTTATTCTTATTCTTATTTGCCAATAGTGAACTTACAGATTGTGATTAAATTGACAAACACAAAAAAGTTGACGATGGCTAACTAATTTAAAAAAATGCTAATTAATCGTTGTTGCCCAGGGTGCACCGGCCCAAACGCCTACTACTCTTAAGGGACACTCGAGAACAAGATGAGGCTACCCGATTTGCACCCCTTTTGTTTACTTAACATTCGTTTGTCATTCTGCTACTTTCATATTGGCTTATCCTATAAGACAGAGACAAAATATGTATTTTATTTTATCAGGACCTTAAACATTTTGTTAATAAAATGGTTGCTAGAATTAGTATGAGCGTAATCCGACCCTATTATGTCCCTACAGTCCTGTCCTAGATTTGACCAAGGCCTCAAGATAAATAATCAAAATGTACTTACTAACAAAGTTGATTGCCTACTTAAGAAAATTGCAACCAAACCCACTTGGCATTATTACATACATGTAGCTCAGTGAATAAACTAGTCAGCTGCGAAAACGGAACTTATACCTATTAGAGGTAGGGTATACAGACAAATTAAACAAAGTGCTTAACCTCCTCTTAATTTTAAAGTTCTAAAATACCATATAAAAAAACTGGACAAGTGCGAGTCGGACTCGCGCACGAAGGGTTACGTACCATTATCAATAAAAACGGCAAAAAAAAAATGTAAAAAATCTTTTACGGCCTATGATGTATGATGTATGGGAGCCCCCTTAAATATTTTATTCTATTCTGTTTTTAGTATCTGTTGTTATAGCGGCAACCGAAATACATCATCTATAATAATAATAATAATAATAATAATATCAGGGGACAATCTCACACAAATCAACCTAGTGCCAAACTAAGCAAAGCTTGTACTATGGGTACTAGACGACGATAGACATACTTATATAGATAAATAAATACTTAAATACATAAAAAAACATCCATAACTCAGGAACAAAATATTCGTGCTCATCACACAAATAAATGCCCTTACCGGGATTTGAACCCAGGACCTCTTGCTTCGTAGGCAGGATCACTACCAACTAGGCTAAAGCGGTCGTTATCTATGAAAATTTCAATTGTCTAACCTATCACGGTTCATGTGCCTGGTGACAGACGGACAGACAGACAGACAGACGGACAGCGGTACCTTTGGGTACGGAGTCCTAAAAACCGGTCAAATCTGAGTCTTATATAAAGGGTTCCGTGCCCCCGTACAATGTTTCAAATAGTACAGTAAAAAACGCACAAAGCTGAAAACAAACAAAGCTGAAAAAAACGCGTTTTTTGTATGAAGAACCCCTTTAATATTTAACTATTTTTTATTTTTAGTATTTGTTGTTATTATTTATATATAGGGGAGAACGAGGAAAGTTGTTACAGAGAAGAGTTGTGACATCGTCGATTTTTGGTAACTTATTAACTGCTAGCAAGCTCGCATCAGCGCGTGTTTGATAGCTCGAGACTTGAACTAAAAAACGCGCGCTGTTGCGAGCTCGCTAGCAGTTAATAAGTTCTAAAAAATCGACGTTGTCACTACTCTTCTCTGTCACAACTGTCCTCGGTCTCCCCTAGCCGTCTCAGTAATGCATACATAACCGATAAAAATTTCAGGTGTCAAGCTATAAAGCTCCAAATGTACAGACAGCGGAGGCGTGGCGGTGACGGTTGTAATATTCTAACTTGTATGAACAGTTGTGCGGTAGGTACCGTACCGCAAACTCGTTCATACAAGTTAGAATATTACAACCATCACCGCCACCACACCGCCACGCCTCCGCTATCTTCTGTGCGTTAGGAGCTTTAAGAATCAAGACACAGAGAGACCTGTGACGAACGGACAGACAATGGAGTCTCGAGACTCCTAGTAAAAGAGTGCCAATAGTTAGAACACATTACTGATCAGTAATGTGTTCTAACTATTGCCACTCTTTTACGGAACCCTAAAAAAGCTCACTTTAAAAAGACAGCATGTCAAAAAAACCGATAACCCGGTTTATCTCACTACAAGTTTGTTGCTGACTGTAGTTAACTTTGCCGTCACATACGCCCGCTCGGTGTCTGACTATGTAATTAAGTACTATTAAGTTATTCAGTATTTGCTAAGTACCAAAATATTTCATGCATTCAGAAACTTAGATTAGGTACTTTAAGTTGGTATCAAACTTTACTTTATGCTCCTATAGTACAGTACAGCTAAATATCTAATGCTGGCAAAACAAAGAAAAAAGACCTCGTGATGTGCCTGACCACCTGCTAGATGGTGGAACCAAACTACCTCTGACAGTTTTTTTATATCTACATCTACATCTACACTATCTACATCTACATCTACATCTACACTTCTACATCTACACTATCTACATCTACACTATATCTACACTATAATATTATAAAGAGGAAAGATTGTATTTTTGTATGTAATGAATAAACTTAAAAACTACTGGACCTATTTCAAAAATTCTTTTGCCGTTAAAAAGCTACAGTATCACTAAGTAACATAGGCTATATTTATTACTAGAAAAAAATAGAGAACCTCAGAAAATCTTACTAGAACCAACCCAAGGTGTAAAAAATTAGCCATAAAATGTCTTTCATCGCATGCGCTGCAGAAAGTATTGATGATAGAACAAAAAAATGTTGTACAATATAATAGAACGTATCAATATCTACAAAAAACTTCGCAAGACCATACGTCCAACTATTGTAGTTATGTCACTATTACTACTTTTTTACATTTTAAGATGATAGAAATGCCTATCAAAATCAGACCATGTTATCCACACCTTTGTATTAATTCTTATCCAAATAAATTATTTCGTATGCAAGACTGGTTCAATACCTGTTGATTGTTTTTGAATTATTGAAATCGGACATTCCATTCAAAAGATAATACGAAATTAAAAATGTCAATATAAATTAATGTCAGTTTTTAATTTTGAAAATTTGTGCCTCCTGCTTGGATTCTCGCTAACATGCCTGCTTGCATGCTTGCTTGCTTGCTTGCATGCTTGCTTACATGCTTGCTTGCTTGCATGCTTGCTTGGATGCTTGCTCGCATGCTTGCTTGGATGCTTGCTAGCATGCTCGCTAGAATCCTGCTTGGATTCTCGCTTGCATGCTTTCTTTCATGCTTTCTTGCAAGCTTGCTTGCTTGCATGCTGCTTGTACGCTTGTTTGCAACCTTGCTTGCATGACTGCTTGCTTGCTTGCGTGCTTGCTTGCGTGCTTGATTGCGTGCTTGCTTGCGTGCTTGATTGCGTGCTTGCTTGCGTGCTTGCTTGCGTGCTTGATTGCACGCTTGCTTCCATGCTTGCTTGTATGACTGCTTGCTTGCGTGCTTGCTTGCGTGATTGCTTGCGTGCTTGCTTGCGTGCTTGATTGTGTGCTTGCTTGCATGCTTGCTTGCATGCTTGCTTGCATTCTTGCTTGCATGCTTGCTTGCATGCTTGCTTGCACGCTGGCTAGAATCCGTTAGAACTGTCGCTTGCATGCTTATTTACATGCTTGCTTGCATGCTTGCTTGCTTGCATGCATGCTAACTTGCATGCTTGCTTGCTTGCTTGCATGCATGCTTGCTTGCATGCTTGCTTGCATACTCGCTAGAATCCTACTTGGATTCTCGCTTGCATGCTTTCTTGCATGCTTAAATGCTTCCTTGCATGCTTTCTTGCAAGCTTGCATGCTTTCTTGCAAACTTACATGCTTGCTTGCATGCTGTTTGCATGCTTGCTTCAGGCTTGCTTGCATAATAGCTTGCTTGCTTAATTGCATGCTTCTTTGAAATATTTATGGTTCACGCGAGCGAAGCCGCGGGTAAAAAGCTAGTCATTTAATAAAATAAGCAGAAAACCGGGCGAAATAGAAGCAGCTGAGCTGATATCTCAAGCCTCAGTATATTACCAATGACGTACGATCTTCGGCAGTGACTAAAACGCCGACGAAGAGAGTTCAATCAATTGAAATAAATTGGGATTCCCAGTAAGAATATATATCATGACGTTTTTTTTCTAAAGCATTGCATGCGGGAGCAGAATATTAAAAACTCTTCCAAAGTCAAAGTAAAAATATCTTTATTTATTCAGTTTAGGCTATGACAAGCAGTTGAATTTCGAATAATCTACATACCACCAGTTCAGAAAAACCCGGTTGAGAAGTAGGTAAGTATTCGGCAAAAAACTCAACAAGGTATTTTATTTTTAAACTCGTTAAATAATGTACAGATCTTTAATTTTAAATTTATTGAAACTTAGAATTAGAAATATTAAGAAAAAATAACAATGAATAAAACTTAACTATAAATTAATTATCTAACTTAATATCTACTAAATTAGGTTAAAAAAGGCCCCCGTAGCATCGTACCCAAAAGGCTGGCAGCATTCCCTCGTTGAATGGCGATGGCGATTCGTTGAGAAAGATAGCTCCAGCCCTTTGGTCTCCAGTGGTGTCGACCAGACGCTTTTGTACTTCTTTAATCAAGTTGTGTGCGCCGGGACCCCAAGGACCCAGGGACTCAAAACCTGCAGGAACAAAATTGTAAGCTGAACCGAGACCCTAGTATTTTAATACTTTCCTACTCTCGGCCGCTTCAACCGCTTTGCCAGCTTTTTTTGTTGTACCCTGAAGGTGTGAAGGGGCTAGGGTATCGACGCAGGTTACGTTCCAAACTAAAACCCGACCCATCCTCCAGGGAATCAGAGACATATAAATATATTAAATTAAATATATCTAAAGTACCTATATAAAATAACTAATTTTTTTAACACTGTAGATACGCTATTTCAGACTACCTAGCTAATTGCCAATGCGGATCGAAGTTATTTCAAAACATCCCTATCCTTTAGCATACCTACCGCAAACACACATGTTCGTTAACATGTTTATAAAATTATGCAGCATTTGGCAAAACCCATGAGAACGCGGCATATGCGTCGCCGACATCTAAGCATTAAACTATCATACGAACAACTGTCAGAAACGATGTGTTAAGGTCAAAATAGGTAGTGCCCTAAAGGTGATAAGGCTATGCAAACTACCAAAGTTTAAAATGAAGTTTCTCCACGCGTTGCGTAGCGGGCCTTAAAACCATGTTTACAGGAAGTTTCCTTAGCTAGCTCGGTTATTATAGGAAGAGCTCTGACAGTTATAAAAAAATCCACTACATGCAGAAGACTTACCTACACTTCAAACTTGAAAAATAAAATAACAAACCTTTTTGAACTTTGGCAAAATGGCAAAAATGGAACCCTTATAGTTTCGCCATGTCTATCTGTCCGTCCGTCCGTCCGTCTGCAGCTTAGCTCAGAGACTATTAAAGCCAGAAAGTTATAATTTTATATGGGCAACTAGCTGACCCGGCGAACTTTGTTCCGCCTTAGAGTAGAGGCAAAAAAAAATTAAACCCATCCTCATACATCCTCTTGCAACGCGTTCGCCTCTCTCTTGTAACTGGCCTACGCCGCTCATGTACTTACCTACATTGCGTCATCCTTTTTCGTGTATGCAGCCGGCGTTCATCGATTTATTAGAAAAAAATAAGGGGTGAACCACCCTTAACATTTAGGGGTATGAAAAATAGATGTTGGCCGATTCTCATACCTACCCGATATGCACACAAAATTTCATGAAAATCGGTCGAGCCATTTCGGAGATGTTTGGTAACAAACACCGCGACACGTGAATTTTATATATAAGATATCCGGACAAAAAGAAAAAAAATTGTAGGAAAATTTTTTTTAGGGTACCTCCCATAGACGTAAAGTGGGGGTGGTTTTTTCTCGTCTAACCTTATAGTGTGGGGTATCGTTCAGTAGGTCTTTTATAGTATTTTATGCAACGGCTGTATAAGTGAGGTCTTAAAAGGCGAGTGACGTGAGTTGCGATACGAGCGAATGCGAGTATCGCAATGGAAGACGGCACGAGCCGTTAAGACCAAATTATACACCGTTGCATACAATATTTTTTCTACGACTCGACTCTGCTGTTCTGGACTGTACCCTATTGTAGGGTACAGTCGGGTACAGTAGGGTACAGTCGGGTACAGTAGGGTACAGTCGGGTACAGTAGGGTAAAATAGGGTACAGTAGAGTACAGTCGGGTACAGTAGGGTACAGTAGGGTACAGTCGGGTACAGTAGGGTAAAATAGGGTACAGTCGGGTACAGTAGGGTAAAATAGGGTACAGTCGGGTACAGTAGGGTAAAATAAGGTACAGTAGGGTACAGTCGGGTACAGTAGGGTAAAATAGGGTACAGTTGGGTACAGTCGGGTAAAATAGGGTACAGTTGGGTACAGTCGGGTACAGTAAGGTAAAATAGGATACAGTCGGGTACAGTCGGGTACAGTAGGGTAAAATAGGGTACAGTCGGGTACAATTGGGTGAAATAGGGTACAGTAGGGTAAAATAGGGTACAGTAGGGTACAGTCGGGTACAGTAGGGTAAAAAAGGGTACAGTCGGATACAGTAGGGTAAAATAGGGTACAGTCGGGTACAGTAGGGTAAAATTGGGTACAGTAGGGTACAGTTGGGTACAGTAGGGTAAAATAGGGTACAGTCGGGTAAAATAGGGTACAGTTGGGTACAGTCGGATACAGTAGGGTAAAATAGGGTACAGTCGGGTACAGTAGGGTAAAATAGGGTACAGTAGGGTACAGTCGGGTACAGTAGGGTAAAATAGGGTACAGTTGGGTACAGTCGGGTAAAATAGGGTACAGTTGGGTACAGTCGGGTACAGTAAGGTAAAAAAGGATACAGTCGGGTACAGTAGGGTAAAATAGGGTACAGTAGGGTACAGTCGGGTACAGTAGGGTGAAATAGGGTACAGTAGGGTACATTCGGGTACAGTCGGGTACAGTCGGGTACACTAGGGTAAAATACCCTATTTTACCCTACTGTACCCTACTGTACCCTTTTTTACCCTACTGTACCCGACTGTACCCTACTGTACCCTATTTTACCCTACTGTACCCGACTGTACCCTACTGTACCCTATTTCACCCTACTGTACCCGACTGTACCCTACTGTACCCTACTGTACCAGACTGTACCCGACTGTACCCTATTTTACCCTACTGTACCCGACTGTACCCAACTGTACCCTATTTTACCCTACTGTACCCGACTGTACCCTACTGTGCCCTATTTTACCCCACTGTACCCGACTGTACCCAACTGTACCCTATTTTACCCTACTGTACCCGACTGTACCCTATTTTACCCAACTGTACCCGACTGTACCCTATTTTACCCGACTGTACCCTATTTTACCCTACTGTACCCGACTGTACCCTACTGTACCCGACTGTACTCTACTGTACTCTATTTTATCCTACTGTACCCGACTGTACCCAACTGTACCCTATTTTACCCTACTGTACCCGACTGTACTCTATTTTACCCTACTGTACCCGACTGTACCCAACTGTACCCTATTTTACCCTACTGTACCCGACTGTACCCTATTTTACCCTACTGTACCCGACTGTACCCAACTGTACCCTATTTTACCCTACTGTACCCGACTGTACCCGACTGTACCCTATTTTACCCAAATGTACCCGACTGTACCCGACTGTACCCTACTGTACCCTATTTTACCCGTCTGTACCCTACTGTACCCTATTTTACCCTACTGTACCCGACTGTACCCTACTGTACACTATTTTACCCCATTGTACCCGACTGTACCCAACTGTACCCTATTTTACCCTACTGTACCCGACTGTACTCTATTTTACCCTACTGTACCTTACTGTACCCTACTGTACCCGACTGTACCCTACTGTATCCTATTTTACCCTACTGTACCCGACTGTACCCAACTGTACCCTACTGTACCCTATTTTACCCTACTGTACCCAACTGTACCCTATTTTACCCTACTGTACCCGACTGTACTCTATTTTACCCTACTGTACCTTACTGTACCCTACTGTACCCGACTGTACCCTACTGTATCCTATTTTACCCTACTGTACCCGACTGTACCCAACTGTACCCTACTGTACCCTTTTTTACCCTACTGTACCCGACTGTACCCAACTGTACCCTATTTTACCCTACTGTACCCGACTGTACTCTATTTTACTCTACTGTACCCTACTGTACCCGACTGTACCCTACTCAACTCAACTCAGCAAGTCTAAACTGGGCTTTAGTGTTGAGTGTACCCTACATTTAATATTATGTCGCAGCTAGGTGTATCGTAATAACGACATTACGACACAAGTGCTGTTATGGCGAATAGATTAAGTATAGACTATCTGAAGTCATATTATCTATGTTCTTATATATTTGTTTGCGACCATGTAAAAAACAGATAAAAGTACAGGAGTAGGAAAAAATCATTACGAGGTTGTGATAGTTGGGTTTGTGTGATTTGTGCGTGTTCGTACAGTGTGGAGATGGAGGAACTGCATGAACACGCATTTCTTACATAAACGTAACTATCGTAATAATTTGATATTGTATGGAAAATCGACACCCCTCAAAATTTTCTTTTAAAATACATTAAGAACCTTACGGGTTAAAATTGAGATAATTTTAAGAGACAGTAAAAAAAAACTAAACATCAACGTTTGAAGTTTACGTGCATTAAAATTCCAAAGATTGTTCATTGGGTAAATGTTGCAAAATAGCTCTTATTTCTGTCTAGACTACATCACTCAATCGATTTTTAAACACAAATGACCAATTAGAATGCACCAAGGCTAAAACTATAAGATATCACATCCATTGATATCATCCTAGAAATCGGTATGAGAGTGAATATACCGATGTCTATCAATATCTTAGTTTAGTAACCTTCAAACGACGACAGATTCTCGTCTAATTTATTAGTACTAGTATAAGGTCATCAACGCACATAAATCTTTTGATGGTAACGTGTTTATTTACCGACTTAAAACTAGATCGGAATCTTTAAAATGTTATATTAACTTATTACATGCGAGTTTGCTAAAGCTGTCGACGATTCCGTTGAATCAAGGATGATATAGACTGGATTGGCAGTCGCCATAGTATGGATCGGCCGCGGTTTTTGTAGTTCGATTATTAAATCTAGATGGCGCTGAAATATAGCCAGAGGCTTTGACGGCAAAACAATAAGACTACAGATATTTCAAATCATTCTTTTTATCCTGCACAAACGTGATAATTAAGTTTACGTGTAATACGAAGCTGAGAAAATGAAATAAAATAATAATTAGGTATAACAGAACTAATTAGTTGTGTCAAGGATTAGGATGGAATTAATATTCGACCGAGTATTTCCTTTTAACCCCGAATGTACGGCAATAAAGCACGTCCTAATAATTCGTATCCTTATGGAAAATTACATGAGGGCATGAATTATCCGGTCGTGCATTGTTCATGTTCCACAAAAGTACATACAGAACTATTACATCGGGGTCTTTAAGAAAAGTTTGTATTACTTCTAAGGATATTTAAAGAGATTGCAGACTGAGTAAATATTTGATATTAACTTCAAATTTCAGTAAGTTTTAATACAAATTTTATTAAGGAAGCCATAGAGTAAAAAAAATGCTCTAAAGTGTTCGCAAGAACAAGAAGAAGAAGAAGTTGACGAAGTTGAAGGCTGGTGAAGGCAGAATCGTGTCAACTAAGTCAGAGCTTCTGAGTGAGGGTGAGAAGCATTATAGACAGTTATACACGATGACACAAGCACCTGTCAGTAATCAGGCTAAAGATCCAAGAGCCAGGTTCACCCGACACTATACGGAGGATATCCCGGACGTTAGCTTGCATGAGATTATATATTGCGACTTTGAAACATCTCAAAAACAATAAGGCAGCGGGTGATGACGGAATTACGTCCGAGCTTCTGAAAGCAGGTGGTAAACCGGTCTTAAGAGCTCTTCAGAAGCTATCTAATTCTGTCTAACTCAAGGGCAAATCGCCACGAGTATAGCACAGGAGTATGACGGTACTCTTCTTCCTACTTGCTTCAACTTGATACCTCCACACGTTTCTAAAAAAATGAGCTTTGACACGCAGTCAGACAGACTGACACACAGACAGACACAAGGACAGCGAAACCTATAACCTTAGAAAGGTCCTTTTTCTCCTTTTGAGGTACAGAACCAAAAAAAAAACTAAAGTAAGAGGTAATGCTGTATTAAAGATGTCATACTTTAGCAGTACGTAGATAGAAAAAAGGAGGTCATTCACGTGTCGTGTTGCTCACACGTGAGTGTTAACCGTCTCACACCTCGGTAACATTATTCTACCTAACAAAAATTTAACGATTGAAGTAAACCTTGTTAAAAACCAATTAAAAATTAATGAGATTTTCGAATCATACTAATTACGCTACGACACGAAGGCTACATATATCATTAACATTGATGTTATCGATTTATAAATAATTGTTCAAAATTATGTGGCAACCCTCGCGAAATTTTGAAACTGAATTGAAAATTTGAAAACCGGCCAAGTGCGTATCGGTCCTCGCATAGTGCACGGTTTCATACTATTAAACAAGCGGCAAAGGTCCCAACAAGATGAACCGGCGATCCGGTAAAGCTTTGATGTTGGCAGCGCAGGACACATCGTTGCGAAAGTCTTTCGGGGACGCCTTTGTTCAGCAGTAAACGTGTTTTGACTGATATGATGAAGCGGCAAATATTCTACTTACTTATGTTTCGATCGACTATTACTCGTTAACATGTAAAGCTTCTTAAGTTGTGATAGTTTTGCTTTGAATTTTGTTGCACTAACTACCATTAAGACTTTTGTCCGATTTTTGAAGCCAGGAGTTTAGCTCGTAGAACAGCAGGAATAAAAAAACATCAAAGCATAGTATTTTGCAAACGGTTTCTTGGATCTTAGCAAGGCTACAATGTTTTTAAAAGACCTACCCGACAATGGGTACTAAGAGATTGGACGAGGAAAAAATCATCCCCATTTTGCTTACGAGTAAGTAAAGAGGTACCATATTTTTTTTTAATTTGTTTTATCGCTTTGGCCACAAGACTCATACATATACCCATGCAAAGTTCTAGTGCCAACTTAGCCGCGAACGAACTGGCACACCAAAACTATAAGAGTTTCTTGTAAGCTACGAAACCCTAAGTATAAAGATGTCAGTAATGAAAACAGGATTAAGGTTACACTTGTCCTAAAAAAACAATAATAGGCGTGGCCTACACGGAGTTCAAACAAGGGTTCCCACTTACCATCCTATGTTTTATTGATGCCGCGAAGACCCTGGCACATTAAACTTTCATCACCTTTGTACTCGACCTCATATTAAATATATATGAACACAGCAATTACGTAAGAGAAATTGTTTTCCAGAAAGTTTGCAGTGCGGATAATTACGTTAAGTATTATTTTAAGTATATTAGTTTTTACTCACGTCCAGCTTTGGGTCTGGTTTTGGATTGAAATTCCGAGTTTTACTAAATTCCAAACATTTTCCGATTTCTTTTTTATTTTGAACCGTCTGTCTTTCCATCCTCACCATCTTGATGATTGGCAGTCTAGTACCGTGCGTTTTAAGCGAAACTTCTTTCCTCGCACGACGAAGATCCGGAATCAGCTTACTGCGGCAACATTCCCGGAGCGTTACAACTTAGGGATCTTTAAAAAACGTGCCTACCAATTCCTAAAAGGGTCGGCAGCGCACCTGTGATTCCCCTTGTGTTGCGGGTGTACACGGGCGACGGTGATCGCTCTCCATCAGGTGACCCGTCTGCTCATTTGCCCCCACTTATATAAAAAAAAAATCCCATGAGAATTCTCATCCTTATTTATCTCCATCTTGATTCATGGATTTGATTTACTTTGTATAAAGAACATCCATGTGAAATTTTACATCTCAATGTCTAAAAGCAGTTGAATTCAATTTCCGGGAGTTACTATTATTCTCTAAGTTACTTCATTTATGTGCAAAATTCCATGTCTCTAGACTTAGCAGTTGACATTTCTATTTTACATGCGCGCGCACGCTCCTGATTTCGTGGAAGTATCAGGATAAAAACTAATCTATGATGTTATATTCCAGAGATCATGCTAGCTTCATACTAAATTTCATACAATATCTCACTGTTTTAGCGCGATACAACAATAAACACTCATGCGCACACACGTTCGCAAATTTTCGCATTTATAATACCGGATTAGCCGTTTCATACGGAACATGTAATCAATTTCATCACGACAACATACCTAAATACCTCTGCTGTCTGAAAATTGACGATATATTTTTGGGCTTACCAAAATGTTCAAGCAATTATTTTCACATGACTTAAGAACAAACGTATCACAAAATACTCTTCCGGGGGAAAAACAACGTAACACGATCAAATTTACTTATACGGTACTGTTGTATCCTTTGATATGGCAGTAATTAATATCCGATATCGTCCACGTAAAAATAATGATCAATTACTCTAATTAAAACGCAGCCACGTTTTTTTAATTAATGAAATATTTCGTTACCATTAATACAAGCCGTGAAAAATAGTGATAATGCTTAAATTAAGTATGTTATCTTAATCTTAAGAAAACAAACGATGTTCAAAAAAATTCTTCAAAATTTTTTTGTATTCATCAAGATAAGGATCTACACGACATTCGCACAGCTATCTCGTAATTCATGATACTTAGTAACACGCATCTCACACTCGTTGCAAGCAAAATTTAGGTCAGACCTACGCAGAATTTGGGCTGCTGTGCTAACAGACGCTAAATTTTTTAAACAGTTCATTGACGGATTGCAAGTGCAGTAGATTCATGGCTTTGATAAGTCCGCCCACATTTGTAACGAAGTACTGCTATTAAGTGATGGCAATGTTGATAGCACAGGGCTTAACGATGTTGTAAGTACAAAGTATCATAACTCTTTCGCCAATTGAAGCCCTGTTATGGTTTTGGTACACCAATCTATCCATCGTTGAACGATGTTAAAATGGTGTGATCAAACTCGATTGACAGTTTGTAACATCGTCGTTCGATACCCTCGATTGATGTGGTAAAAGGCATTATTTGTAGTCCATCGATAGTTTTTCTAACACGAGAGTGTTACTAAAACAATCGATCCATCCTCGATGGATGTAACAATGGTGGTGTGGTCACGTCAATCGATAGTTTGTACTTCACCAAGGTGTGTCATTTGATGCCTTCGATTGACATCGTAGAATGCATTAGTATATCCCAATTGGTAGTTTCTATTACACGAGAGTGTTATCGCACAATTTGATCTATCATCGATTGCTAGTAGAATGGGTTTCTACTAACGTCGCTCGATCGATTTCGATTGGTACGGTAACACTATAATACGATTCAGTTTTGACGTTCAAAGATAGAAATATTTTAATTAAATAAGCAGAACTTCTGTTCGTGTTTTGTTTACCAGGCTTCTAACATCTAGATCATCGGAAAAATAAATAAATAGGTAAGGCTCCACTACTGTTTCACATAAATCTCTTTGCTTTGATAAATACACAAGACCTTGCTTTTAAAAATTCTCAGTGACGTAACTGCAATTTCATAATTACAAAAACCAATCTATCCTGGCTACTCTAATGCCCTTGAGCGCTTACAGATGACTCAGTGAGTTCATGCCATTAGGATAATAGTAGAGCATGATAGAATGGAAACCTAATCACCCGATATTATCTTTGAATGCTTTGCTTGCAAACTGTATCTTCCAGACAATGCGCCTATTTGAAAGTAAATTTATTATTCAAACTAGTGTCAATTTTCTATTAAGGGTGATTCTTCGATTCGTGATTTTTGTTTTATTCCTCTGTCGTATTTTTTTTTACTTATTTGACAGAAAAATTCATGCTCCCATGAAAATAGATTTGTTCAATAACATAAATAAATATTGTTTTGGCACTCATTTTTATAAAACCATTTTGAAAATAATTAACATTTTAGTTTTCATGTCCAGAGGAATAAAAATAGTAGTAAAAAAATACGTTAAATATTAATAAAAAAATATAAATAGTAATTAAAGTATTATTATACGTAAAAATTAACAATCTAGGTACTTAGTTATTCTTGAAAACATTTTCTGCGCTTATTATTTATACTCACCGGTAAATCTAAAAATTCTAAAAATTCTCTTGAAATTTTATTTTTTTTACTGTTAAGGCATGTTTTATTTCAAAATAACTAAGTAAACTGTACTTTTATTCAAAAACTACTATGAAAACTGTATTTTTTTTTTATTTTAATGTCCATTTATCCATAGGAATAAAGGACAGAGGAATAAAAAAAGTAAATAAAAATACTGATGATTCATAATACGAACATTCTGGAAGGTTGCCGTTAATACTACAGAAAGGTAGTACTAAAAGCAGTGAATCAAGCATAATTAAAAAAAAATAACGGTTATACAAGCGTCAAAAAACCTGGCAGAGTAATAAAAATGTTACCTGAACCAAGGACAGAGAAATAAAATATTTACCTTCGTATCTCTGGAGCTAATTGCACCAGCTGGAATATCCACTACTAGACATGTTCGAAACGCGAGTAAAAACAACCCACGTGTGAATTTATCACCAGTTTCTTAATTTTTCTTTATGAAACATCTGATTGAAATGCGCTCCAGAGTAATAAAGAATTTACGCCGGACACATATTATTTCCTCAGCTATAAAGTTAATACTAGAAGTAAAAATTATTCATCAGTTGTTTATTACGTAACAACTAATATTCTTTGAATGTGGTCACTCAACATATTGTTAAAGTTGACTGATTTTGAGATATTATCGTATGTTTTCATGAAAATGGGGAACGGACACGACAGAGTAGTAAAAATCATGGTGTTAATTATTTTTTTGTAAATAATTAGAACCAGTTACACAAAAACTGACATATGTCCCAGTTAAATACAGATATATGCTACCTCTAAAAAAAAAATCAAACTTATAAACTGAAGGGTTCATTAAAATTAGCCCCCGGACATCGAAAATCGGGGCCTCGAAGAATCACCCTTAAGCTTTTTATACCACGGCCACATTATCACAAAACTTAAGAAAGTCATTGAATGTGTAAACAAGACTGTCCAGGTAATGTGTATGAAAAGCAATCTAGTGGCGAATGGTACGGATGTGGTACTTTTTTTGCTCTAGACGGAATAACAGGAATAGGAAACTACAAACAAAATGCTTAAAAGGGTTGAAAAGACAACTAACCGTTTTCATCATTACGAACCTATCTTCGTCCCACTGCAGGGCACAGGCCTCCTCTCAGAAAGAGCGTGCTTGGGCCGTAGTTCCCACGATGGCCCAGTGCGGATTGGGAACTTCATACCTAACAATAAACTTCTTCGCAGGTGTGTGCACGATGTTTTCCTTCGCTGATAAAGCTCATGGTAAATTTCAAATCTAATGTCGCAAGTGAATTCCGAAAAACTTAGAGGTGTGGCCTGCTTGCTGTCTGCCTTACCCCAGTACCCCTGTATCATAAAAATTACGAGTACTAAAAATCTACATCATTTTTAACTTAAGTGATAATTATGTAGAATTGTAGCATATGTAACGTTTGTGGTAAGAATTGGTAGGTAGGTACTTGGGCTAACTGTTTTGCTTTTAATGAATTAAAGTTCTTAACCTTTAGTTAATTTTTCTTCAAGCCTTTTATGTCACCTATTAAAGTGAGTCAAAGGTTACTAAGTTAAGGCCGTACACCAGTTTTTCAAACAGCACGCATAATAATTATTGTGATACATTACTCTTATTATGACTCAGGTCAATGAGAAACTGGATTAAGTAAATACAATGGTTTGTATAAAACAGCTACCTGTCAGAAAAAAAGTTTAGTTACAGTTCGATATTCGGAAAGAAATGGCCGCCAAGGTAATTAGCAATTAAAAAACGTATAGTCGAATATCAGAACCTCATCGTTTTTTAAAGTCGGTTAAAAATCAAGAAAGGAATATCATTTAATCAACATTATCTAACAGCAGTCATTATCATCATTATCATTATAATCATACTAGTCGATCATTAAATCTAAGTTAAATTAATATTCTATGGTCGTATTTGTCACTTCGTTTCCCATAGGTACTTAATTTCATCAAGGTATACTTATTTTTATTTTTTAAGTCATCATTTCACTTGCCATAAAATAAGTAGAACCATGCTGATTTCAGATTTTCTGAAATATTAACTTAGGGGCCATCCATAAATTACGTCACACATTTAGGGGGAGGGGGGGTCAAGCGATCTGTGACACTAGAACAAAATAATGGCGATTTATAGTAATAAGTGTGACAGGGTTGGTCCAAATTGATCGAAATTGGTGTGACGTAATTTATGGATGGCCCCTTATAGCACGCAGTGGGTTGGTTAAGTTAGGTCAGTTTTGTAACTTTTTATGAAAGGGATAATGTGGATCTCTGATCTTTTATAGAGTTGTTACAAGGTGCTTTTTATAATTTTCCGTGCACACAGCAGGATGCAACTTTACGGCCTAAAAAGTAGTGGAAAGTGAAAGAATTTGTTCAGAAGCTTTTTGTACTGTCGTGCAAAAACCGTATTCTTGTGTTATTTTTGCAGGAATACCCGCGTTTTTCCGTTAATAGCCACGGTTTTGCCGTGAACCGCAAAGTCTAGGAGCGGGCACATCTCCTTATTGAAATTTAAATAAAATCAATGTCGTTTTCTTATTACAGGTATTTACATTTCTGTGCTGCCTTGCGCTATCGGAGGCCATAACAATATGGTCTGACTACACACCGGCACATTCTTCTGGTTCAAGATTCACCCAAGGGTCAATATCAGCTTACGAAGCAAACAACGAACCGAACTTATATCATACCTATAACTATAAAAGTGGGCCTCCTTTTAAACCCGTACCTGATTTCACTTCTTTCGTATCTCCGTCTGTTAAAGGAAATCAAGTGTATGGAAAATATTCAAAGCCATCAAAAGCAATGAATGCGCCTTCCCCTTGTTCTCATTACTTAATAAATGAAGGGTTGTCTGCTTATAAAACAAACGCAATGGATGGAGAACAGATTATTACTTCTAACGGTTATACAACTAATTCAGATGTTCCGTTTGTACAAGGGTCCTTCAGTGGTCTAGGTGCCTTTTACTCTTGGTAATTTCATAAATGTTCTACTTAACTCAGAATGATCCGAATTACTTTTTATCTTTAATGGACTAAAGAATTTTTTTAATTATGTATTTAATAATTAAAACATTTTAGTATCTAAGAGCGCGACTGACTTTTAAGTTCTTAAAATTAAGTAAGTATTTATTAAATTATGTACGAGCATCAATAAAATTCTGCAATCTTTATTGTTTTTTTTTTCTTATTCGACTGAAATCCAACGTGCGGCGGAGCAAGCTGAGGAAAGCTGTAATACATACCTAAACTATTCACAAAGATATCCTTTTCGATTTATCGTGTTATCAGAATAATTAAGTACGAGCAAAAACTCGAGATAAAATTAAACTAAAATTATTTTGTAATTAAGCCAACTTCATAGCTCCAGGTCGACGGTAATTAAAATCACTTAACATACATTGAATATCAGCAAGTTCAGACTTAATTTTTACTTAATATGGGTAATTAGATATGAAGCAATGTGTCAACTTTAAATCACATCATTTATGTACAGTCTGACGCGTTAGAGCTATAAGCCTTACTCAACATTTCAAGAATCTAGCACATACGAGACTTAAATAACTCGTTCATACTTTTTTTTTTAAAGAAACACTTGAAGAATTTGATACACGTATCAAACAGAATAACTTACATATATTTTAATCAAATAAAGTTATTTATCGAACGTTCTCGTCATTGCTGCTTTTTTCCTCACCTTTAAAAATTCTGAGTAGAATCTGACTAATTAAGTGCTTATGAAAATAATTGCCATACCTACGTTCTTTACGTTGAAGATCTATAGCTTTAATTAAAACTAAATAACTGTTTTTTTTATTTATTTAATGCCAGGAAATAATGATGTTTACGTCATTGCATTTTACGGTTTTAGATATTAAAGGAGGTCGACCGGACATCGAATATGTTTCTTAATTGCTGACCCAACCAAACGCTTAAAGCTTTTACATGCGTATCTCAAGTTACTTAAATATTTAATGCCTCTCTAGACGTCTACTAAATTCGTAACACAAACAAAATGTTTTATACCAAGAACATAATTAAAATAGCTTTAAAATAATCTAACTTTTCAAATTGTATGACTAAGGTGCCTTAGTAATTAAAAAACTTGGTCTAAATTACATTTATTTCATTAATAAAGTTTTCACTTTAAAATTAAGTAATCCTCTTAATTAAATTTATAGCAAGTATGCGTATGTTTGACGTTTTAAAACTCACGGCTAGTGTAAACGAATCCATCCTCCCGAAGGATGTAAAAAAAGCTGACACCGGTCAGTTATGTCACAATGTGTACCAGCTGAATTGCCTTAAAAATAAGATAACAAATCATGTGTCGTGTCCAACAGTAAGGTTGCTACACGCTGTCCAGTGTCCATTGTCAAGCTAGTTAGCTTGTATGCTCCACAATAGTCTACAATGTAGCGGTTGATGGAGACATACAACGAATTTTCGTGCAAACTTTATCATTTGGCGAGGCGCGACGCCAGGTCAGCGGGGTTACTATCGACAGTCGAATTAAACTCGGGCTTATTCAAGTGAGTATGGTCACAAGATATGCGTGAATTATGCTCGTTTAGGCTGCTAGAATTCGCTAAATGTTGGGGCCGTGTTTGAAACATCGCCAAGTCTAATGCGAAAAAAGTAGGGTAAGCAAAACTACGTAACTTTAATTGACATTTCATAGAATGAGCCCAAACTTGCATCATTGTCCCTTAAACGAAACACTTAAAACCTTATTGTGTGAAACAAGGTAGGATAAAGAATGTATAATGACACCTTTTGTATTTAACGGCGAATGTTTTTATGTATTTAGAACAAGCCCGAAAACAGCCGATGTGCCTATTATTTACGTACCTTTCCACTTTGCAGTGTCTTCCATTTTTGATTATCTTTCAAAAACCGTCGTAGGTATTAAGTTTGTCGTTTGTACATTAAGAGCTTAAACTCTGCATAAAACCGAAATTAATCTATCTCATTGTGCATTGGTCAAGCAATTACTACCGATTGATTTATGCGCCGGTAGAAACCATCTCGATCTAAGTAGTTGACGAAATTACGGGAGTACAAACCTGTATGAGTCATCATATACATATAATATGTAATACATTCGTATGCATAAATTTTCATCCATCTAAGAACTTAAACATTGACATTACCATAATGCTAAAGCTGTTTGTACAAGTTCCTTCTCCAAGCAGGACTAAATCCCTCTGGGTGTCCGGAAATGTGTGGTCTGCTTTTATGCATATATACATTAATCTCTACGTCTTAACAGGATGCTCCGGGCAACCGGTTTGGTGATGTATGGTCAATTAACCGAAGCGAGAAGAGTGCGAATTTAGACCAACAAGTAAGGCAACCGGTCGCACGATTGACCTGTCCGCTGGTTGCAACAGACGACGTCATGCCCTTAGACAAAGCACATGCGATCTTATGCAAGCTTGCAACTCTGGACATAAATCGTTTGCCTGTCTGGTTCAACTGCTAAGAATTTCCGGACTTTTGGCTGCTGTGTGGTGCGGTATGTGGGTCTACGTAAACGCGGTTTAGTTCCTTAGTTTCAACAAGTTTAACATGTGTAGGTACCTAAGTTTGCAAGTAATTGCCAGGATTTCAATATGCTTTGCCATCAATTTACATGTCAATCATGGTCAAGACATTAGCAGTCGATACTTAAGGACATTAATGCATGTACTTGTACGTATATACATAAAATTGAAAAATATCCGTGTCTGGAGGTTTGACTGGCTACGCACCTTATAATCTACATCTTATCTTTTCAGACAGACGACTTGCAGTCGTATATAATGTAAATAGCTTTGAGAAATTATATGAACCACCCGTGTAAATACAGGCACCAATTTCTGAATTACGAAATAAGAAACTACAAAGTAAGTATAGGTACCGTCTCTTAGAATGTATGTGCATTTATTCATGACTTCAGGTAACGCTTATGATCTTAGGCGCTTATATTTTTTTAATAACTGACCTAATACACCAAAATTGGGTATATCCGAAATATACTCGGCTTAAAAGATAATCTTACGTATTAATGTGACTGGTTAGTATTAGCAAGCATAAATAAGTGGTCTCTGAAATATTTATAGGCTTATTCTTAGTCTCTTTTTCCGAGAAATATGTCTTACTCGGTATAAACAGTCGTATGAGAATTTAATTTTACTGAAAACTACCTTGCGCTAGCGGATTCGCCACATTTGGAGACTTCTGTATTCCGTACGTATTTCGCAAAATCCACCTGTATATTTTGTCTACATTATAAAGCCTCTAACATGACTTTAGCTGGGAGTGTAATGAGTCAGTCAGCTAGGAATCTTTTTACACATAATACGAGTATATACTAGTGGCTTTGTGAGCTTTATAGACGTCGCGTGTTGTTCGAAAGGGATGAAGTGTGATGTTTTATTCGTTTTTAATCCCCATGGCTCCGCCTTCTGAACAAACTGACCAAAAATTATATGAACAATTAGCCCCAAATACAAACACAATTTGCCCAAGTAGAAAGCTGAAGCTTGGCCAAAAATACTTTCGTAAATTTGTTGTCCGATGTCCGGCTGTCCTCTACAGATCGCATTTCGATAACCGATTTTCGTGAAATTTTGTGAGCACCAAATGTGTGTGCACCAAAGTTAATTATTTCCTTTCAAGTTTGAGTTTTTGTGGTTCAAGAAAACTCACAGGCACTTGTTAATTGCCAGAGACAGTTGAAAAAAACTTACTTCATGTTAAAACAAAGGAACTTAAAAACAAAATTACGAAAAGTTAAGCAGGATTGGCTAAACTATCCTCTCGCACATTTAGAGTGGCTTAAGTAATTCGAGTAAATAATAAAAATGAATTAGCTGCCCCCTTTATAACAGCACCTCAAAAAACTTACTTTTTCTAAAGCAAATTAATCTTGTGTCATTAAAGTCCAAACATATTCAGTTTTAAACCAAAATACATGCCAGGACATGTCACCTGGAAGAACAAGACGCGACTGAAGTGACACTGAGGTCCTTGGCAGGGATCTAACAACTGGTGCGCGCGCACGGGGATAGCCTAGAATAGTATAAAAGTTACCGCGCACCACCCAACTATATCACTTGCCGTAGTGGATTTTATATAACAAAATGGCAGCTAAGGTACGGGATAGTGTGTGTTTTTAATATTATAGTGATAATAAAGTGTACTCAAAAAAGTCTAAGTGCTAGAGTGTTTGCGACATGCGCAAGTCGTTATAAACTGGCTGTTGAATAGGAATTGCTCAGCGATGTTTTTAATTACATATTGCAAAATTAATTCATTTATTATTAATAAGTTATATAATAAGGCGTAAGCTTTCAAACTTGGTTCAAGTCACGTTCAGTACATTTAAAGAGGAAATTTTTAGGAGAAATTCAAATACGACTTAAAACAATTGGTTTGAGCGAAGCAAATTACTTCTAATAGATAAGCTTATATTGGGAATGATAAGCTTATTTATGTGATAATAATCCTTTAATAAGTCATAATGTTGATGTAAGGGGTAAAAATAATAAAAACATGACCAATTTTCCCAAAAAAGCAACAAAAAGATAAAGAAAGAACAAACAGGATAGATTTATTAACTGATCACGCTGTTTGCATAACGGTAGTAGTCCAGTGGTATAGTTCTAAATTAGACAAGCTCTAGCCCACCTATTTATAAACTCTCTTGCAGAAGGTCGTGAGTTCGAACCCGGAATAGCACCTGTACCTTTTTCGTGCAATCTATAATTATGTATAAAAAACACTTTAAATTTACCAGCTTTTCGATGAAGAAAAACATAGTGAGGAACCTGCATGAATGTGATGTGTATAAAATCTCAACCCAAAATGGAACCGTGTGGGACTTAAAGCTTATTCCCTCTAAATCTGAGAGGACGCCTGTGCCTAGTAGTAGGTTGATGATGATGATGAATTTAACGTAAACTTTTTTTCCAGTTTGTAGTATTCCTGTGCGCGCTGGCGACCGCCAGAGCCGGAGGCTTGTACGGCGCTTCGTACGCCGCTCCCTACGCTTCCTACGCATCCTACGGGGCCCCCGTAGCGTCATACGCCGCAGGCCCTGTAGCCACATACGCCGCTTCCCCGGTTTACAAGAGCTACGCTGCCCCAGCGCTCTCCGCGTACGCCCACGCTCCGGTCGCCTACTCAGCGCCAGTTGTCAAAACCGTGGCCCCCGCGGTCTCATCAGTATCTTCTTACTCTACCCACACCGCCCATACTGCCCCCGTGTACGCTAAGGCCGTCGCTCCCGTGGCTTACGCCGCCCCTGTAGCGAGTTACGCCGCGCCTGTGGCCAGTTACGCCGCTCCGGCTCCCGTCGCCTACTCCGCGCCGCTGTCCTACGCCCACGCCGCCCCCGTGGCCACTTACGCCCAAGCTCCTGTGGCAACTTACGCCCACGCTGCTCCCTTCGCCGCTTACGCCTCCGCCCCAGTGCTGAAGTCAGCTCTAACTTACTCCGCCGCGCCCGCGGTTTCTCACGTGTCATACAATGGCTTGGCCAACTACGGCTGGTGATCACTTCGACTACGAATGAGTATATCTAGTTGTTTTTTATAATTCTGTAAAGTTTTATATGCCATTTGAATAAAATTTGAAAATACCGATTTAAGTAATGATGTTGTTTGATTGTGATTGACTTACCAATAACGAGATATTCTGCGTAAGGTAGTTAGAGCTGCCCATTAGAAGCTTGGCAGTAGATCACTAAATAAGGCACTCATAAATAAACCATTAACTCCTATCCAGTTCGCTGCTGCTAAAATGCCGCATTGATAAATGACGAATCGGTAACAGAGCCATGATTCCTTTTCTACTATGTTGCAAAATGGATCGTTAAAATTTTCATTCATTCATTTATCGATTCTGCTTGAATTTATAAGGGTACTTATTTAAGTGTCTTGTAGCTATTTTAATTGGATATGATCATACGCCTTATGCCCTGTTTAGCTGCGCATAAATAAGTATTTGACACAACATGACCTAAATTTAAAATTAGCTTCAAACAAAAAAATGCTATATATATTTTTGTCATTGAATGTAGATACATATAGGTACAACGTTAAAAGCAATGTTTCAAGTAGGTAAGTATCATAAACTAAAAATATATTCTTTGGTGATAGGAATTAAAGAAAAACCTTGGTATGGTGCCTATAATATTATTAAGTAGTTCTACTGTTGCGTGAAACACGTATACCTAATATTATGTCGGTATAATTATCGACAAAAATCATAAAACAAGATTATCTGATCTGTCACCTGAAACCATTCTCCAAAAAAAGATTGGGAAGTCCACACCTTATTCTAAGAAGACTGATCATAAAAACCATCATCCAATCCATATTCCATAACCCAAGCCATATTTATTTTGTTATCCATCCATCACATTCTTGTTGCATTTTCTGGAAAAAATATAACAAAAGTTGACCAAAGAATGTAGACTATTTTCAGGTCCAGTAACATTTCATAGGCCTAAAACTAGGAAAAAACACACTGGCGTGTGTAATAACGCTAATAACTCTCAACAATAGGTTACACATCCGTGTGTTTTTGAACATCTTAGTAATGAACTGAAACAATTACTTTGCTCACCCGCGCAACGCAAACGCGCGCGTGTGGTCGCGGGTGAGCAAAGTAATTGTTTCAGTTCATTAATATGGACCTCTGCAAAGTAATGCCTGATTCAATAAACATCTTAGTAACTTTTGACTCACTAATTTGTGACGACACATTTTTGTGATGGAAGAAAAGTAGGTAAAGAACTTTCTTAGTTGCCTAATAACTTAGAAATAAGAACATAAAAGTAGCACAGTTTCAAAACAAATCTTATGAATGAAACTACAGGAACCTTCCTATTAAAAGATGAAAGAATTATTACGCCATAACAATTAGTATCGTCTACAACTACAAAGGAAAAAACCAAGGCGTGTAATTAACATTTAACTCTGCTTATTATGTATGATTGTGTGTTAAAATGAAAGATAGCATCAACTGTTTTGTATTATGCGTGAGATGACCATTTTTTATGACTCCGAGCTTTATAATGCTGCCTGGATATGGGAGCTCAAGTTTTGTTGGACGGCTGAGTTGAGCAAGGTCAAGAAACTGTGTCAAAACATAAACAATGCCACGCCTTCAAAAGTGACACTTGTTAATATCATCTGCATCTTGATGAATTTAAATGATTCGACTTTGATTAAGATTAATTAACATTGTGATAGTTAGCTAGATAGATAACAATTTTGAATGATTCACAATATTAACGTTAGACATATTTTGTAATAGTAGGTGTATTATTATGTTTGCCCGTGATATTGATACAATACAATGCAATACAATAATACAATGGCTCTTTATTGTACAGTCAACGTTATGACAACACAACAACACAACGTGGTACAAAAGTGACCACTAATTTATGAATAAGTGGTCACTTTTGTACCTTGTCACTTTCAGTCGTTACATAATTTCGTATGGCTTTTCAAACATGACGTTAAAGTGACAAGGTCCAAAAGTGATAAATTTTTTATGACGTTGACCCTACAGCACAAATAATACAATACAGAAAAACAAGTACATGAAAAAAATGTAAGCAATGGGCGGCCTTATCGCTTCGAAGTGGTCTCTTCTAGGCAACCTAACTTACTATAACTTACTTTTTATTTACTTAATTGGATGAAGAAAATATAAATCTAAGGTAGCTCAATTTTTGTTTCGCAATAAAATGCCTAGACTTAAAAGATGAAAAAAGTTAAAGTTCGATTCGAATCATTCGTGTCTGCTGGTGATCACTAATAATAATCGCTAAAGACATCGAGTGTGAACTTGGTTGAACATGAATAATAAAAACACTACAATGAACCCTTGAATTCCTTGGTGCTCCGAGACAGAGACTTTTATAAAGGCTTTAGGGTTGCAGATGCGGGAAAGGGGTTGTGATCCTAGGTCGGGCTCGTACCTGGTTCAACGGATATCGTTAGCAATACAGCGCGGTAATGCGGCGGGTGTTTTCGGTTCTTTTGGGTCATACGCAATAGAGAAAAAGCGTCTTTAATTGAACCTGTGTTATGATGAGGCGTGTACCTACTTGTTTACTCCCTTTTAGTATTTTACCTGACAAAACTTGTTGTGGATGAAAGGCATTTACTATTTTTATGCGAGTGTGTACGTGTGTGTGTTTTTTTTTGTAATTTCCCATACAAAGAACGGAAAACTTTTTATTAGTCTACGCTATCCTATACTCGGAAAAAATGTCCCCCAAGCATGTTGTCATCGAACTCCTCCGAAACAGCTTGACCGATTTTTTTGATTTATTTTATTATATGTACTTGGTAGGTCTGATAATACTTAATATTGAACTCTTGTCGCATGTTAGTACGGAACCATACACTGCGCGTGGCCCGGTACGTACTAGACCGGTTTTTTAACCCGTAACCCGTCTGTTATCGTTTTTTTTTACCTGAGAAAAATAAATTAAATACTACAAGGCTTCCGCATAATATATAACAAAGCTAGTGAATTGGCGAGTTTTTTTATATCCACCTCTATTACCCATGAGTACAGTACGTGTATTGACTGCTGTCAAATCGTGACAAATAGATATACCTACATGTGCAGTGCTTGTTTAAAGTCATTATGTCAAACAAGTTACGGTTTCAGTGTCGTGTCATGGTCTTCTATCAAACACCATTCAAGACATACAGAAGCGTAACAAAAAATTGATACTTAGTCATTTTCACGTATTCTAAACATCATCATCATTATTCTCTATTCGTGTTGCAACTCTCGGCACGAGCTTCTATTCAGATGGAGAAGCCTTGGGCTGTAGTTTCCACGCGGGCTCATTGCGGAATGGGAACTTCACACAAACCAATGAATTTACTTCGTAGGTATATCCTTGTTCCCACACAAACTTCAAAAGTAATTTCGCTCTTAAATTCAAAAAAAAAATTAGAGGTGCGAGTCTGAATTCGAACTGACGACTCCCTAATTAATACGTCGAGAGCTACCATGCGCGTAAAATGAGTGAAGACCAAAAACTTTTAACCACTTTAAATCGTAGTCAACCATACAAAACGACTGACTGGAAAAAGTTCCGTTGTGACACGAAAATTACCCATACAATACGAAATACTTTCATACAAATTTTAACTAGGTATGTACCGTCGTAGGTGTCCATCTTTTTGAACGCCACGATCTATTTTTTGGGCGTTCCCATGGGAAATTAGAAAAATCTCGTAATTTAAATTCACTTCCCAGGCGTAATGGCTCTCGTCAGCGTAACAGCGTTTAAAGGTTAGTTCTACACAAATATTTTCTTTTGATAATAATAATGTGAATCCAAATAAAGGTCATACGCAGTATAAGAAACAAAATTCGTTTCTCCTGCGCCCCATACGCTGATGTAGACTTGACAAAAAATATTGGCTATAGACCAGTGGTTCCCAACCAGTGGTCCGTGGACCACCAGTGGTCCGCAGAAGCCAAATTATAGTCCGCGAATGATTTTAAATTTCTTTTTATGTAATTTCCTATTGAGTTTTTTATTAAAGTTTCAGTTTGATTATTACAATTTATTATTTTTATTAAGTATAACCTACAATAGTGGTCCCTGCCAACAAGAATAATATAAAAGTGGTCCCTGACCAAGAAAAGGTTGGGAATCCCTGCTATAGACCCTTATTTTTTGCCATGTCCACAGGAAAGACTAAAACAAACAAAAAAAAATGTGTATGTATGACCCTTATAGGTGACGCATGTCACGATAAACTTCAAATGGACCTGAACTGAGTAACGTAACCGCTTTTATCTTTGCCCCTTTACTTTTGAAGTCATTATTAATTTGCCTAAATATTTCCGACCCGCTAAACGGACTATAATCAAGTTTTTTATTATCACAATTAAACTTTTGTTTCCTTACTGTCCGAGTTCATTCCACTCCTTTGTGTGCACGAAACGTTTTTACCTTCAATATTATATTCTCACAGTACTAAAATTAAATATCAATTTGGCGGTGACGATGTCGCAATCGGTCCAATTTGCTAATAGCAGCTAGAGCCTTGGCAGAGGCTACGATTATTTCCGACATACTAACATATATAAGCAAATATTTTTTGAAGAAGAAGCATTCCAAGTATCACTACCAGGGAAACAACAACCATGATCGGAAAGGTGAGGACAACAAAACTTAAAGCTTACTAGCAAATATGTAAGCTTCATCATGATCTCTTCATATGTCTCACTAGGCATAGGCTTCCTCCCAATATCCTCTTCCGCCCAGTGCCGATTAGGAACTTCACACACAGCATAGAATTTCTTCGCAGGTGTGTGGAGGTTCCCTCACGATGTTTTCCTCTTCCGTAAAGCTCGTGGTAAACAAATGTAATTTCGATCATAAATCCCGAGAATCTCAGAGGCGCGACCCTCTGCGTATGAGGCCAAAAAGAAAATTTAATAAAACAAATGAGCTTCAATCTGCAATGTACGAATTACTAAATCAATTTATTTGTTTCAGTTCGCCCTCCTTGTCGCCCTTTTCGGCTTCGCCAGCGCCGGTAACCTGTACGGAGGTGGTCATGGCTACAGCTCCCTCGGCTACAGTTCCCTTGGCTACGGCGGTGGCTATGGCGGTTCCTATGGCTACAGCGGCCTCGGCTATGGTGGCCACGCCATATCTCCTTACTCCTACTCCGCCCCAATCGTCGCGAAGACCGTAGTCGCCGCTCCAGTAATCAAGACTATCGCGCCGATCTCCTACGCTCACGCTCCTGCTCTCTCGTCTGTCTCGCAGTACAGCTACCATGGTTCTCCGGTCATTAAGTCCTATGCTGCTCCGTTGGCTTACTCCTCCTACGGTCTTGGGCACTCAGCGTATTCCCCGGCTCTGGCTTACAGCGGCTACGGTAATGGTGCCTACGATCACAGCGGATACGGTCATGGTGCCTACGGTCACAGCGCCTACGGCTACGGTGGCTTGTGGTAAACTATAGAAAAATTGTAAATTATTTAAACAAAAACAATAAAACAACCTCTTATTAAACGTCAAACTGTTATTTAATTTACTGTTTCTTCTTCATCCCATAACAACGCCACTATCTTTTTTGGATCGTTTTCAAATTTTGGGCAGGTTAACTTGTATCAACCTAAAGAAAGTGGTTTCCGTTTACACTTTCTGTTTTCTGCGGTTATTTGAGTGAATACCTCCGTACAAATGCAATTAATAATATTGGGCAAAATAATGCGAAAATAAACGTTTCTTGTGATTTTGTTCAATTTTATTACCTATTGTTGCAGTGATCATAGTTATGCCTTACTATATCGGTTCAAAAGACATAATAATAATAATAATAGTACATTAATACAGAGGACGGGAAGTAAGGGGTTGCCGGTCGAGTAGGTTGGTACACGACGCCGGCAACCCCTGTTCCGGCCGAGGCTTGTATTGTATAATGCTTTTCTCGAACATGCAATGAAATAAATAAAAAACTTCAAGAAATTAAAATTACAAAGTAAGCAACTATTGCTCGTGTTTTTTTTTAGGGCTGAATGCCATGATGCCATAGACCTATAAAAGTCATGATGCTGTGTTGTGCCACATGAAACAATAGATGATCGCTTTCCCGGCCTAGGCCTGCAATTAAGTATGAAAATCCATTACATGGCACTTGCCTAACCGCATCCGCCACGTGATACGTCCCGGCCTATTATTTGGAACGTAAGGTTCATTGCATCTGTGAGAAAAATATAATATAATATAATATATGTCAATAAATTATAATGTCAACAAATTACTATCTTTTGCCTGAGACTTCGTCCGCATAGAACTTAAATATGTGGTAAATCTTCTTTCTCTCTTTCATTGAATAAAACAAAAATCCTAAAATCCATCTTCATCATCATCGATATCAGTTAATTATTATATAGATCCCGTTTTTTCTTTATCCCGTGGGAATGCGCAAAAATCCTGAATTGAACATATAAATCCCGTTTATTTTTTATACCATGGGAATTTCAAAAAATCCGTCCTTATTCCTTTCCTATGCAAAATTATAGCCTTCTAGCGCTAAGGGTTTAGGGTGGGCGTTGATGAGTCAGTGGGTCAGGTCTTCTCTTTTTATACAAAAAATAATGTAGATAAGCAATATCATAACAGCCGGACAGCATCTACTGCTGGACAATGGACGTTGACCTACTCAGGGATCTCCATAACGATTGGTTTGTATAGTCGGGGTAAGAAAAGGTTCGTCACTTTTCGACCTTAACTCGTTGACATAGAGTCGAAAAGTGACGAACCTTTTCTTACCCCGACTATACTACATCATCGATAAAAAAAATTATGAATAAGAGCAAATTTGTATTTATTTATTGTCTAGATACATCATAATGCCTAGAGGGTCCATGCAAAATTTCAGTATTCTAGGTCCAAGGGTTTGGGCTGGGCGTTAATGAGCAGTGATCGGAATTAGGTGAGCTAAAATACCTATTCTTCACAAGAGAACATATTAATAACTACAAACCTTTACCCGTGACTTCCGTGGTCGTCGGTCTGGCAGTGAAATTTTAATATCGAGATTTCCAAAAATTGCCGTGGGAGTTCCTAAAAATTTGTGCAAAAACACCCATGACAATTTTAATGTCTCTTAACCTAGCGGGTGAGATTTAAAAAAGTAGCATGAGTTATTTCCATCCTTTTTCTTCTTCTTAAATTTAAGAGCTATGCTCTTGTCGGTCTTGTCGGTCTCTGCGCGGTCTTCGGCCAGCCGTTTGACTTCCTGATACGACACGACACCCACTTTCTCCTTCACCTGGTTAAAATAGGTCAATGTTGGCCTTCCTCTGCCTCGTCTTCCTTCTATTTTCCTTCCAGCAGGTTTAAAAATAAATTGTCGTGTCGTATCAAGTGTCCCATCATATGTCCCCTTCTACAATTTATGGTCTCCAGTAACATTCTTTTTTTCTTGACCATGGTAAGAACCTCTTCGTTGGTTTTCTTTTCTTTCCAGCCTATCTATACAAAAATTCATCTAATTCCATCCACCCGTACTAGTGTGAAGAAGAACACAAACACGCAAACAAAACTTTTGCATTTAGACAGCCCAGTGCAGGCGGTTAAACGTATAAAAGATGATTTAAAACTATTACGATATATTTCATCATCAATTCATCCGAAAAATGTCCACTACTGAACATATGCCTTCTCCAAGGTTCGCTAAACAGACCGGTCCTGCGCTATCCGCATCCAACGCGTTCCCTCAACCTTATTTAGGTCGTCACTCCATCTTGTTGGAGGCCTACCTACACTGCGCTTTCCGGTCCGTGAATGCCATTCGAGAATCTTTTGACCCTATCGGCCATCAGTTCTACGAGCGATGTGCTCTGCACTTGAGTCTGGCGATTCTTCAAGCTATGTCGGTGACTTTAGAGTTTTAACTCGAATTTCAACATTTCTGATGTGATCCCGCAGAGAAACTCCGAGCATAGCCCGCGCAGCAGGTATTGATCAACAATTCTTCTTCTTCTTTCAAAATTTTAATTATATTCCTTTAAGGGGTGTAAGTAGTCAAACTTACCCAACCAACCGTTCAAAAAAAATCCGGTATTTCAAACTAAATACAAACTGAAATATAGATGCACAGAAAAAACCCCAGAAAATTAGACCAATGCTGGGAATCGATCCCAGGTCCTCAGCGTTCCGTGCTGCGTGCTTACCCCTACACCATCACTGGTCTAGAGGTTAGCAACGAATTTTTCCCATTCATCGTACATTTCAGTCTGTTATATTATAATCACCTTATGCAGTGATAAAACACCCTTGGTTGGTGATTATAACAGACTGAAATTTGCATTGGTCTATTTTCTGGGGATTTTTCTGTGCATCTATATTTCAGTTTGTCTTTAGTTTGAAATATATGGTTTCACGGGATGACCGTAAAAGTAATAAAAAAAATGAAGTTGAAAAATAAATACAAAAAGATGATACTTCATACCTAACTTGTTTAAAAAAATCCGGATTAATTTTAAATCACCAATAATGTATATATACCTCACAACTACAATAAATACCAACAGTACCTAGTATTCTATTGTTTTATTTAATCACAATACCAATTGAAATTATTTCGGTTGACTTGCGGCGTCTATTTGAGGTGCAGACCAATAATACTTGACCTCTTCTTCAGTTACGTAAGTACTTAGTTAGGTTCTAGCTGCACTGGTCATTCGGAATCAGTGAATGACCACGAAACCTTGATTCGTTCATGGTATGACACCTGCTATGGCCGTTTTTTGCCGAATAGATTGCCAAGGACTTTATATGAGGGTTCCATGGCAAAATATTTTATTTATAAATATAGGTAAACTAAAATTTCATTAAATTTTTGCAAGCGTGTAATAGTCGTCATAGGTAACGTAACATCGACCATCAGTACAATCTTCTCTGAGTAAGTCATTATTGTATTCACAAAGGAAGGAATTATGAAATTCACTGTGGAAAGGTTCTACTGCAAGTAGAGCTTACATTATATACAGACGTAAGTCATAACGAGATTCTGTCTTGTTCGCGCGTATTCCTTTTGATATTGTAAGTAAGCTAAAGTATGTGGACATAAAATTTGCAATGTGCTATTTTTTTTTTTTTTTTTTTTTTAATTTATTTAATATAATCGAAGAGGTACAAATGAGTGAAAAAAAAATTACGAGCCACTATTGAAAACCCCTAAGGGGTTTATGTAATAGCTGGCGAGTCATCGCGTATCAATCCGCGTACAAACTTAAACTATAGGTACATAAGATCAAACCTGGTTATCACAGGCTAGGTAGTATTTTTTTAAAGTTATTTTACACCGTTTGGAGTCAGTGGCAGCACTCAACACATCACTTAAAAAATCTTTTGGAAGGGTATTCAGTATTTTAGGGATTAGATAACAGTTTGTTCTCCTTCCATAGATATTATTCGTACTAGGCAAATTATATGCTGGCAAATACTCCAATCGGCGCAAATTATTTGGACGAGATTTTTGCTCCAAGGTGTTTATCACTTCGCACTCCTCAGCTAAAACGGATAAATTATACTTGTTAAAAACGTTGATTACTTTACAATAATTAAAAAGGCCACAGTAATCATCTTTATAACGAAGCTTTACTTGATTAGGTACAATTATCTTAAGTAATACAAGCTGCAATTTAAATATCCGTTCCAAGTAAGTCCTATATGTTCTAGCGTAACTGCTGATACCATAGTCAATCACTGAGTCTGCCAATGCTAGGAATTTTTAGGGTTCCGTACCTCAAAAGGAAAAAACGGAACCCTTATAGGATCACTTTGTTGTCCGTCCGTCCGTCCGTCCGTCTGTCTGTCAAGACCCTTTTTCTCAGGAACGCGTGGAGGTATCAAGCTGAAATTTATATAAAATACTCAAGTCTACTGTCCCTTGGAGCTGTGAAAAAATCAAACTTCTAAGCCAACGCGATCAAAAGATACAGCCGTTTATGACGCAAATTTCCGCATATTTTCGAAACTCGCAAGGGAATCAATACCTAAAGGGTACTTCCCGTGAACTCAGAATCTTGAAATTTGGTACGAAGCAAGGTCTTATAGCACAGATAAAGGAAAAATAGCGAAAAGCATAAATTTTTTTGTCTGTCTGTCTATATCAGTAAACAACGCACATTTTCGACACTCGCAAGGGAATCAAAACCTACAGGGTACTTCTCGTGAACTCAGAACCTTGAAATTTGGTACGAAGCAAGGTCTTATAGCACAGATAAAGGAAAAATTGCGAAAAGCATATTTTTTTTGTCTGTCTGTCTATATCAGTAACCAATCTACAATGATCCCACACTGCGCACATTTTGCTTAGGAGCAGGGGTCTGCTAAGACTGGATGTTCATAGATATATATAAATTTGTACGGAACCCTCGGTGCGCGAGTCCGACTCGCACTTGGCCGGTTTTTTTTATTAAAGGGTTTATACTTCCTTTAAAGGAAACCGGCAACAGATCAGTGACTCTCCTTAAGTTGTTAATATTCATGGGCGGTGGTGATCATTTCCCATCAAATGTCCCGCTTGCTCGTTTGCCTCCCTCTCATAATGAAAAAAATTGTATATTCTACTCGGATTGGGGTAGGAAAACACGGTTAGTGAAAAATAAATTTGTGTTCCAAAGTAGTGTCCAAAAATGTTTCTCATCACACTTGCACGTAAATAGCGCCATAACAACCAGGGTTAACTTGGCTGTAATGCCCTAAATAAAATCCGCTGGCCTTTGCTATTACATTACAGCCCACGAACTGTAATGACAGAACTTCGTGACATAAAACAGGTTCAATATCAAGAAAAGATTACCTAAAACTATTGCTTTCAATTTCGATTATACATAAATTTCATTACAATTCACTTTTTTTTTATATAATTTTTAACAACAGTTTTAAATATTTTATTTAAATTCTATAATTATTTATTTTATATTCCGCCGCGCTGTCATTATTTTTTTTATTTTTGGGATTGGGTAACGCTATAGAGTCTGAGTCCATACACCCTTGTTTCTTCTTCCTATAATATTGCCTTTCTTGATTCTTCACAAATACCTATGATGAAAATCATTGTAATGTTTTACGAGCGGTATAAAAATTCGAAACGCGACTTAAAAAACCCTCAGTCTTCGATTTCTGGCTTTAACAGTGCCTAGTTCTTAATTCCTTACTTACCTCCCTTAAGACACAAATTTCTAATATTTTGCTAAGTAGGTTTTTAGATCAAGACGTCTTTCTCGGTTACTTAAACGAGACCACATTATAAATTGCCTGTGTTGTATTTTACGAAAATTCTATTTTTACAATTTAGCCAATCACAGACATGCAATACTTATACAATTACTGATCATACAATGGGTTGTAGCCATGGCCGGTCGGTCAATTGTCGTTTTGTGGGTAAATCAGTCTTCAAGCACCTCGTTATCCCTCTAATTATTTGCGAAATGACAAATGACCAGAATCAGCTTGTGACGAAATCAGAAATTATATAGAACTACAAACGAGTGGTGTATGGTTTTATCAAAATATGAAGTAACTTGTCTTCCATGTCAGCAATATTACATGATAATGATATGCTAGACCGAGTGGTAGAAATGCTCCGTAAGAAGTACGGGAGTCTTGGATGCGCTACAAAATTTTGCGTTTTGTAGATGGATAATTACTATTATGCCTGTATCACATTAAGGTAGAGCCATCAACTTTATATAGAATGTCGGCTGTCATTTCCTAAGAAAGAAAAAAAGAAACATGTGTATAAAGACCTATATTCTTCAGCCTGCACTTGTTTTTTTTTTGTATTGTTTTCTTTGTGGTGTACAATAAAGAGTCATTGTATTGTATTGTATCCCGGTAATGAGTTCCCGTGGAATAACATTTTTACTTTAAACAAGAAGAATTTTTACTTTTAACATTTTTACTTTGGAGTAGCACGGCCTTCAAGATGACGTATTTATTTCGTCTACACTCCATAGATGGCGTTGTCCGAATAAATGTTGCGATTTAAAAATGTTTTCGTACTTCTAAAACGGGTGAAGCCGTGGGATAAGGCTAGTTTATATCATTTAAAATACTTGTTTGTTTGAAACCCTCCGTGCAAGATACACATTGCACTTAGCCAGTTTTTTACTAGAATATAATGCCCCGGTAGTCGGATGTTTTTTAACAAATATTTCAACCCAATTCACGATCTGTCTATTGGAAGTAAAAAAGAGTTGTAAGGCGCGTGCAAGGTCTGCTCTAGCATTTATACTGCCTTATATTGTTAACAATGATGTAAACATGACCAACAAGGGCTATTAATCTTTCTTACAAGTTTTAATTAGCAAATATTACAAGGGAGAACTTGTAAAAGATGATATCACGTGGTCATTTTACGAAACAATTCTTATTAGACAATGTAATCATATTATTCATGTCTTATAATTTTAACTCGAACTCACCAGTTAGCTGCAAAAAATGTAATCACGTTACGGTCCGTTTATTAGAATAGAGCCTTGGCAAAGAATGCTTTATATCCTACCTTTTTCATATAAAAGCGGGCAAACAATGGCTGGAAAACATTCAAATCATCACTTTTGAAGTAACAACAACAAAATGTTCGCTAAGGTAAAACATTTTAAAATTTCTTTTGTTACGCCGACGATTTACTCTCTGCTGTTTTAAAAATACCCATATCAATATTAATTTGTTCAATAGCTATTAAAATTTTTTTTTTTTCAGATCGCTTTGATCGCTGCGTGCCTCTTCGGGTTTGCCCGTGCTGGAGCACTCCACGGTGCCGGTCTTGGCTACAGCGGGCTTGGCTATGGCTCGAGCCTTGGCTACGGTGGATATGGTGGATACGGAAACGGATTAGGCTACGGTGGCTACGGCGCTGGCTATGGCGACGGCTACGGTGGCTACGGTGCTGGATTAGGATACGGTGGATATAACGGACTCGGCCACGCTACCTCCCACGTATCTGTTGTCAAAAGTGTTGCTCCTTCGTATGGTCACTCTGCTTTGGGCTATGGCTCATCTCTTGGATACGGACCTGCGACGTCGTATGCTAACCAATACAGCGTACACTCACCCGCTCTGGCTGGCTACGGCTCTTACGGCGCTGGATACGCCGGCTACGGTGGCTACGGCCATGGTGCTCACGGACATGGTGCCTACGGCGGATGGTAATTGATTGGAAACCGACAGTTTTAACATTCCTAAAACAAGTGATATAGTCATTATATATTGAAAACGAATAAAAATATTTGTTGTATTCCTTTGTTTTATTACTTTTTAGGTAGTACCGGGATATTTCTTTGATGTTTCGACCACTTTATTATCCGGGGTCAAGTTTTACACAAATATTATGTATCAAATAGATTTTTGATATGAACATGATTTTGTAGAAGTAAACCGATTTATTTAGACGGCCGGATAGCCTAGTTGTTAGAGAACCTGACTACGAAGCTTGAGGTCCCGGGTTCGATTCCCGGTCGGGGCAGATATTTGTGTGAAAAATACGAAAATGTTTGTGCTCGAGTCTTGGATGTTCAATATGTATTTAAGTATGTATTTATCTATACAATAAGTATGTTTATCCGTTGTCTGGTACCCATAGTACAAGCTTTGCTTAGTTTGGGACTAGGTCAATTGGTGTAAATTGTCCCGTGATATTTATTTATTATTATTATTATTATTATAAAAAGTTAAGAGAATAGCCCAGTGCTTAAAATATTATGTCACGGGAAATAGATCTGGTGAATCAGCGAAGAAAATTCTACAAGAACTCGCTAAGCATAATAAAAAAACACGCTTTAAGAAAAGTGAATTGAAATTTATTACATTTTTTTTTTATTTTTTATTTTTATTTTTTTTTAAAGCGTTTTTTTTAGTTTTTTTAAACTATTATTTATTTTCTATTTTTTAGTTGCATTTTTTGCACAGTGAGTGTTTCCATGTGCTAAAAATAGACACAAAACGGTTTTTTGCTCGTCTTAAATAGAATCAGTCTATCTTATACTTGGTCTTTGGTGCGCGCGCACTGTTCTACACTACTAAACGTAAACTTCTTTCTTTCTAACTTTACCCCCCTCACCTACAACCCCCCAACCCCCCCCCCCAACCCCCTAAACTCAACCCCCAACATCCCCCAACCCATTTCCCCAACCCCCTCAAACCCCTAACCCCAACCCCCACACCCTTACCCCCAACCCTCTAAACCCTCCTTACCCCCTCCTCATTTTCCAAACCACCAACCACCTAAACCCAACCCCCCTAACCCCGGACCCCCACCCCATTTACTCAAACTTCCCCCAAACCCCTAACCCCCCCCCCTTACCCCCCCCCCCCCCCACCCAACCCCCCAACCTCCCTAACCCCCAAACCCCCCCAAAACCCCACACCCTTAACCCCAACCCCCTAAACCCCCTTCCCCTCCCATTTACCCCCAACCTCCCCCCACCCCTCCACCTACCCACCCTTCCAGCTCCATCATCAAACCCTTGTTACCATCTAGGCCTCTTACCCCCTCCCCATTTCCCACAACCCCCAAAATCCCTAACCTCCGAACCCCCCAACACCCCACCCTATTTCCCCCAAACCCCCCACCCCCTAACCCCAACCGCCACACCCTTACCCCCAACCCTCTAAACCCCCGACCCCCTTACCCCCACCCCCACCCCGCCACCTACCCCCCTTCTAGCTCCATCATCAGACCCTTGTTACCATCTAGGATCAAAGTACTCGTCAAGACAAATCAAACGAGCCCAAACTCGACGGGGTTGTGTAGTTTTATTGTTGAGTGCCTTTGGCCATCTTCCAGCTCCATCATCAGACCCTGGTTACCATCTAGGATCAAAGTGCTCGTCAAGACAAATCAAACGAGCCCAAACTCGACGGGATTGTTTTTTTTTATTACATAGTCCCTATGGCCACCATCCAGCTCCATCATCAGATCAGCTCCATGTTACAATAATATTGCATTGTCATCCAATTTACACATATGTGCAAAATTTCAGCTCAATCGGAAACCGGGAAGTGGGTCAAAATCGCGCCCTAAGGAGTCGGTTACAAACGTACAAACATACAAATATACAAACATACAAACATACAGGTGAAGCTAATATAAAGCGTGTAAAAATAGTGGACTCCTCTAACAAGCGTGAACTAAACAGATTAACAAAATGTAAACTGCCAAAACAACATAATCAAAGTAAATTTATGTAAAATCAATTAACTTGTTAAGTAGGCCAAAAACCATGAAGCCCTTGGTATAAAGGAAGCAAACACTAGCTACTTCATATCATCATTGATCTTGGACTTCCGAAAAGGATTTCCTTATGGATCCGAAGTGAGTATTGTGGCCCAATAAATCACTTGTGTAATAATAATTAAATGATCGACTTGGGTGGAGTCTCACCTTGACTTTGTAAACATACCGGTCGATGCAAGTGATAAATACCTGCTCACCGATGAACGTATAAAAGCGAAAGCGAGTGCTCCAAAAAATATTCCGACATCAACCACCATACAAACATGTACGCTAAGGTACGAATTGTGGCTACAGATTAAGATTATTTTTTGGTGTTTTATTTTTAATAGAGTGTTAAGTGATTTTAAATAGTTATGGCAGAAATAAATACGTTCTGATTGGAGGAAAACGGATTCACATTACATAAGATTTTTTAATTTTTTTCTTTTTCAAGTTTGATGTACTATCGCCCCATGCGCCGGATAACCACCTTAAACGCCCAGTTTGCGTGCAGTGTCTAGACATCTGTCCATAACAATCCATAGCAATAAACATCAACGGCTGCAAGCAAATTTGTTTTGAAAATGGGTATCTGACGTCTGGGGCGATGGTACATACGCATCCAAGAACATAAGCAATGTAATGCTTTTGAACCGAAATCAAATCACATTTGAATTTTACTATGAACTTACGATGAAAGAAAACATCGTGAGCAACCGCACACACCTGCGAAGAAACTCTATAGTGTGTGTGAAGTTCCTAATCTGGACCAGGCCCGCATGGATACTAAGTCCCATCGCCTCTCATTATGATAGGAGGCCTGTGCCCTGCAGTGGGACGTGTATAGACTAGGATGATGATGATGTTGAAGAGACCAGATAAAAATTTAACTTAGCCCGCAGTGCATGAGTCTCACACTTGATTAGCTTTTTCACCATTTTAATTGTTTTACATATTCTTCCAGATCGTTGTAGTCCTGTGCGCCGCGGGCATCGCCTCCGCTGGCAACCTTCTTCACGCGGCTCCTCTGTCGTACGCCGCGCCCGCGCACCTGTCGTACGCCGCACACGCCGCTCCAGTCACCTACGCCGCATCCGCCCCAGTCGCCTACGCCGCACCCGTCGTCAAGTCCGTCGCCCCCGCCGTCTCGTACCAGTCCATCTCCACACACTCGGCCCCCGTGGCCTACGCCGCGCCCGCTGTCTCCGCGTACCAGTCCAGCCCAGTCGCGTACCAATCCAGCCCAGTCGCGTACCACTCCAGCCCAGTCGCGTACCAGTCCAGCCCAGTCACGTACCAGTCCAGCCCAGTCGCGTACCAGTCCAGCCCAGTCGCGTACGCCGCCGCCCCCGTAGTTGCTAAAACTTATGCCGCGCCTGCTGTGCATACCTACCAAGCCGCTCATGCAGTGCCTTACGCCGCTGCCTACCAGTCTGCCCCTGTCGCGTACGCTGCTGGTCCCGTGGTCGCTAAGACCTACGCCGCCCCTGCCGTACATACCGTACACGCCGCTCCCGCCGTGGCTTCCTACGCCGCTGCTCCCGTAGTCAAGACCGCAGTAGCCTACTCAGCAGCTCCTGCTGTTTCTCACGTCTCCTACTCTGGTCTCTACGGTAACTACGGCTGGTAAATAATTGTTTTGTTTCGTCGCACTTATTATTTATTTTTCAAGTTTTTATGACGCCTGTAAATACGCAAATATAAAAAAGTTAAAAATAATTTTACGATTTTTATTCATTAAATTTTCTGTGCATATTCCTTTTAAAAATATAGCATGAAGCCAAAATTTCAACAAAAAGTTAAGTAAAATACCTATTAATGGAAAGATCGAATTTAAATAGGTAGCAAGCAATATGATGAAAATTTTAAGAAATATCTTACTAGCGCAATGGAAAAACTTTTACAATCCCACTAATATTATAAACATCAAAGTTTGTATGGATGGATGTGTGGATGTTTGCTACTCTATCACGCTAAAACAGTTTGACGGATTCTGATGAAATTTGGCAAACTGATAGTTTATAACCTGTATTAACATTTAAGGATTTAACATATAATTTAAGAAAACAGCATAATTTCCGCAGGATAGCAACATAGGTAATTGAATTATTCGCATAGTGAGTTACGGGCAACAGCTAATTTATAATATTTTAAAGTCTCTGTTCCCAAATTTGTTTTAAAATAACGCATCAGAATACGGGTACCTATTTACTTACATTTTATAACACATCAGCATGTAAACATTCCCAAACCGATTAACGTCACAGCTAAGTTGAATGGTTCGCCCGATATTTACCGAAAAATACTTGGGCTGTCTTAGCTGTCCATCCCTTCTATAAGCGGGGACCACCCCAATGATAAATCACATTCAAATGAAACCAAAATCGAGACGTGATAAATAACAGCAGTGACCTCTGATTTATTTCTTTCCGATCGTATTTCTGACCCATCCTTTCGACTCATTTCTAAAGCGACCTCAATTTGTGGGTGACGAGGAGTCAGTTGACTTAATGGTAAAAAACTTCTATCTCTATGTTTTTTTAATTTGCTGTTAAAGTTTCGCTAAAGTTCACACTTTTATAAAATGTTGCAACATTTAATAAAGTGTTTGAAATCACCAATATCATTAATTAATGTTTTGATAATTTATTCGATCAGGCGTTACTTTGCGGAGATCTATATTAATGAACCTAATCAATTACTTTGCCCACCCGCGACCTTTGACCTATGGTCGCGGGTGAGCAAAGTAATCGTATAAGTTCATTAATGTTTTGACGTTTATTTGAACACTGTACATTATTCTTAAATTCTCATAAACAATTGAAGCTGTCATCATTTTTAATACATAATTACGTTTACTGTTACTAGTCCGAAACAGTCGAGCTAAACTCGATCATAGACGTGAGTTATCCGTACTTTTTTACTATACATAATTACGTATATATAAACAACTAACTATTGCCTGCGACTTCGTCCGCGAAGAGAAAATTTTATGGGCAATTTTAACTCCCATTTTCTATCCCGCGGGAAATTCCAAAAATATAGCTCGTTTATTACTTATCCAGTGGATTTTTTTACATAAAAACCTTCTAGAAATAATAGAAATCTTTAAAAAAATTAATGTAGGTAATCGGTAAAATCGCTCTTAAGCTATGGCATGACATGAAAATAGGGATTCATTTTGATATGATTATTGAATCAGGCGTTACTTTGCGGAGGTCCATATATTAATGGACTGAAACAATTATTTTGCTCACCCGCGACCTTTATGATCTTTTTTAAGGTCGCGGGTGAGCAAAGTTATTGTTTCAGTTCATATCTTTTTGCATAAAAAGGGGAACACTTGAATTACGTGTCATTTTGAAACAATCCATTAAACTATTTTGGGCAAAATGTACCATCTGTTACTACTTGTCTACAGGTAAATATTAATACACAGCGACTAAATGCTTACTATGGAAAAGTTAGAGAATATCTAATCCATACTTTTATATAATAAGATATAATATATAATAATAATTATAAATAAATGCGAAAGTGTGTCTGTCTGTCTGTCTGTCTGTTACCTCTTCACGCTTAAACCGCTGAACCGATTTAGATGAAATTTGGTATGGAGGTTCCTAGAGACCCTGGGAAGGACATAGGATAGTTTTTATCCCGTAAAATTGCATAGTTCCCACGGGATAGAGATAAATGAATTCTTCGCAGACGGAGTCGCGGGCAAAAGCTAGTAGACAATAAAATAGCACTGTGTACCGCCCTCTATCGATATGATATCGCTTCTGCCGTCGCGTAGGCGCCAATTGAGTGTATTTTAAGGTCTATTAAAATCTGGCTAGTATACCACTACGATCATCGCAGTACCTTCGATGCCCGCACGCACGCGTTCATTAACAAATGTACAGACGTCATGGCGCTCATGGTTTGGTAACAGTGCGTGTCGTAAAAGCCATATCACACTGGCGATTTGCGAACGGTTTAAATAGAAACGGAGCGAACGCGCGGCGTGTTCGCAGCAAGCGCGCAACAGATTCGCTGTCGTACACTCACGTACGTCAGCTAACATCTGCTTTATTAGGCTGCGTATCCACCGGAGCTGTGCGAGGATGCGTTGCAAGGGATGTGTTTGTCATGAAACAATAGAAACACTTCATTTACCTATCCTTGCTCAGCTCAGTTCTGGTGGAAACAGCTCAGCGGAGCGAGGTTTTTGTACATACAAAACAAAAGTAGGGAAAGATGTGTGCGAGGAATGTGTAGCGAGGGATGTGTTGCTAGCCGGCGTTGCTCCGCTTCCGCCTCACTCACCGCACCCCGGCCGCTTATTTGAAGAGAGCCCGCTACACATCCTCGCTACGCATCCTCGCACCTTTCAGCTACCTCGCACATCTTTGGTGGAAACATTCACACCGTTACACATCCTCGTTACACAGCCTCGCACCGCTTAGCTACCTCGCACATCTCTGGTGGAAACGCAGCCTTACCCACTTTAGTTTATGCACATCATGTCGTCCCAGCCCTATAGATAATCCGCGACGAATACGTTGCGCGTTCGCGTTTATGTATTTTTAACTAATATTTCTCGGGACTTAAACACAAACGTTTTATTGATTGCTAAAATAACCTCGACGTTTCGGCCATATCGCAGCTGGCAATTGTGGTATTGGAATCCGGTGATAGGCAAATGTGGGCGTCGAGATGTACCTGTCTTGGGATAAATCGCGGGATATTGTGAGTGTTGTGTGTCGATGTGACTATGTAAATGTAAACGAACGCGATACCCTACCCTTCAGTGGACTCGTGACCACGACCACTGCAATGTGGTTGAAACATCAAGATACTTTGAGCAATTAATAGTTCGTGATTAAGTTCTGATAAATATTAGTTATAAGAATAAATCGTGTTAAAATTTTATTTAGGTTCTTTTCGAATAAAGTTAATCGCAACAATAAATTACAAAAAAATGCTCTAATTTCAAAGCGATTCTCTTATTTCAAAGCGAGAACACTTAAAAAAATTGTTTTTCATTTTGAATTTCGGCTCAATTTAGAATTGTTTTCATTCCAAAGTAAAAGTGCCTCATTAAAATAATAGAAACACCGACAACTAACACAATCAGAATTTACTGCGTCACTTAAATTTTCGAACAGTGAGGCCGCAAGTAGATCGCATTCCTCACTTAATAATGTCTTCACAAAACACTTCAAAAATTCTGTTCTGAAAAACCACGTGTAATAACGATAACTAGATTTAAATAACTATATGGCATAATTTTTTTTTTTTATTGAGATTAGGTAGAAAATAATAATACAGCAGAGCTTTATTCATAAATAATTATTTATTATTTTTGATGTTGATTCGTCATCATTATTCATTATAAAACAATAAATATTTACATAACATGATTAACAGTCTTTAGTTCAGGTCTATAGTTTACCAGCCGTAGTTACCGTAGGCACCAGAGTAGGTAACGTGAGAGACAGCAGGGGCAGCAGAGTATGTCACGGCAGTCTTGACTACTGGGGCGGCGGCGTAGGTAGCCACGGGGGCGGAGTGGTAGGCAGAGACTGCGGGAGCGGCGTAAGTTTTGGCGACAATCGGAGCACCAGCGGCGTAAGCCACGGGAGCAGAGTGGGTCGAGTACGAAGAGTAGGACACGGCAGGAGCGATGGACTTGGCTACGACGGGAGCGGCGGAATAAGTGGCCACAGCGGGGGCAGAGTGGTAGGTTTGGTAGGCAGGGGCGGCGTAGGTCTTTGTGACTAGGGGAGCGGCGGCAGCGTACGCGACCGGGGCGCTGTGGGTAGAGTAAGAAGAGTATGACACTGCGGGAGCGATGGCCTTAGCCACAACGGGGGCGGCGGCGTAAGTAGCCACGGCTGGGGCCGAATGGTAGGTGTGGACGGCGGGAGCGGCGTAGGTCTTAGCGTACGCGACAGGAGCAGAGTGGTAGGTAGAGATGGCGGGTGCGGCGTAAGTCTTAGCGACTACGGGGCCGGCAGCGTACGCGACTGGGCTGGAGTGGTAAGCAGAGACGGCGGGAGCGGCGTAGGCCAGGGGGGCAGAGTGCGTGGAGATGGACTGGTACGAGACGGCGGGGGCAACGGACTTGACGACGGGTGCGGCGTAGGCGACTGGAGCGGCGTGTGAGGCGTATGTCACATGCGCTGGCGCGGCGTACGACAGAGGAGCGGCCGCGTGCAGAAGGTTGCCAGCGGAGGCGATGCCCGCGACGCACAGAACTACTACCAGCTGAAAGAAAAAAATGGATTAATTTCAAAATCTAAGAAAAAACAAGTGGTACAGTCGCCATCGTAAACATCGGAGCTGTCTAGATGCTCAAAATATATGAACAGGTACTTATACAATTTCCAATATGGTCGTGTACAGGTATTTGTGAGCAGCTAGTCAGCTTCAATGTTTATGATGGTGACTGTACTCTCAATTAGATAGTGTTCTCTACATAGCTACTTTAAGAAATAGCAGAATATCTTAAAATATAACAGGCAAATATTAATAAGTGCACTCATGCTAGGCCTCTTATTATTGTCTTTTCTCCCATTATATTTTAGGTTGTAAATGTACCCAAAATTTGCTCTTAAATTCAATATACTCAACGTTCCCCTTTACTTTTACAAATTATATTATATCGATAAATAAAAATCCTAATCGCGAAACTTTTCTCTTTCTTTACAAAATTACTTTAATAAATATATTTTAAAACAATATTTTTGCAGCTGTACCTTTCCGAACATGTTTAATCCGTGTGTTTTGATGACAGAATAATTCCAAGAGCATTTGCGCTCTCTTTTATACCGACGAATACAAACTGGTATCGAATCCTCGAAGCTATTCGGTGCAAATAAACTCCGCTGTATTACAAAATAGCGCTTCGGGCATTATAATTATACAGTAGTGAGAACGAGTTTCGCGTGGCATTATAGTGATATACTGTAACAATGTCAGGGTGAAGCTCCACCCAAAATAATACAGTATAATAAATCCAAATTTATTTACAGGGTCGATGTACTACCGCAATAAAGTAAATTGCAGATCGACCTTAAAATTGTCGCTCTCAATTCGATGATGTCCTATGAATAAATTTGATGGTCTTGTGACATGAATGATTGCTGAATTTTAATTAGTTTTGCAACCGTAATAGCTTTGTAATATCACACTTAACTGTTATCCATACTAATGTTATTTACGTGAAAATGTGTTTCACACTAAATACGAATTGAAACATGGATGCACAGAAAAAACACAGGAAATGACTAGCTCCGGGAATCGAACCCAGGTCCTCAGCATACCGTGCTGCGTGCTTTTTTTACCCCTACACCAAAAAAAGTCCAAGTTGTTGAGAAAAAGCACGCAGCACGGTATGCTGAGGACCCGGGTTCGATTCCCGGAGCGGGTCTTTTTCTGTGCACCCATGTTTCAGTTCATATTTAGTGTGAAATATACCTATGGATTTCACGGAATAACCGTGAAAGTAAAAAAATGGAGTTGAAAAATAAATATACAAAAAGATACTTCATATCTATTACCAATCTTGAAAATGTGTTTGTCTGTTTATTTGTTTATCTTTCTCTCACGTCAAATTCGTCAAAACTGAGCGACGTATTGCCGTGATTTTTTTGTATGGACCTAGTTGTCCCTAGTTGAAGGGCAGGAGAGCGACATAGGCTGCTTTTTACCAAGGAAAAATATTTAATTCCCACGGGAAAACACGTTTTAATCTACTTCAACGGGGGCGAATCCGCGGGCATCAGCTAGTTATATGATATTTGGCAGTAACGCTATTTAATCTTTCTTTTATCCAATCCTACCCTATCCTACCATACTAATATAGTAAATGAGAAAGTTTGTGAAGATGTTAGGATGATTGGATATTTATTAGTCAATCACGAATCCGAATCCGAGCGAACATATAAGTATACTAGCTTTTGCCCGCGACTTCGTCCGCGTAGAATTCCAATTTGTGGTAAAGCTTCTTCATCTCTTTCATTGTATAAAATAAAAATCCGGCACCGGCAACATCCATCATTATTATCATTTCATCATGAGTATCAGTTAGTGAATATTATAAATCCCGTTTATTCCCTATCCCGCGGGAATTTCAACAAATTTGTCCTTATTCTTTGCAAAATTACACTTATTTTTATCCCGCGGGTAATTTGCATTTTCCCCGAGAAAAGTAGCCTATGTCCTTAAAGCTTTCTACCGATAAAAGAACTTTTAAAATCAGCCGCGTAGTTGAGTTCACTTATTTTTTTCCCGTGGGAATTTTGATTTTTCACGGAGAAAATAGTCTATGTAAGTAAGGGTTAGTGTAGCTACTCACTAATAGGTGAAAGAAATTTTCAAATCAGCCCTGAAGTGAAATTCACTTCTTAATATCCCAGGGGAATTTTGCATTTTACCGAATAAATAGTAGGTAGCCTATACCAATAAAGGATAGTGAAGCTTTCTATTGGTGATTTTTTTTTAAACTCAGCCCCGAAGTTAATTTTACTATTTTCTATACCGCGGGAATTTTGCATTTATCCGGAAAAAAGCATCCTATGTTAACCAAGGACAGTGCATCTTTTCTATTGGTGTAAGACATTTTAAAATGAGCTCCGAAGTTGAATTTTCTTTTTTCTATCCCTTGGGAATTTTGCATTTCCCCGGAAAAAAGTAGCCTATGTCAATAAAGGATAGTGTAACTTTTTACTGGTAAAAGTTATTTTTTTTAATCGGCTCGGAAGTTTCAGACATTATCTATCCCACAGGAATTTCCAAAAATCCTGCAATAAGTTTTTTTGTTGTTATGGTCATTTTCGTTAATACTGTATTTGAAAAGATTAGTAATTGTAGTTACGGAGATATGGTCCAGTTGATTTGAGTACCTACATATATAAATCCTGATTTAACTTTATCCCGTGGAAATTTTCAAAATTCTTTATATTCGCTTTATATTCTAATAGTCTAATTGCATGCCCAATTTGTACAGTTTAGTAATCTTCGTTATGGGCATAGGGTCACTCTTGATGAAATATATAAATCCCGATTATTCCTTATCCCGTGGAAATTCCGGAAAATCCTTTCTTATCGGATGCCTACGTCATACAAAGAACACACCCTCCACGTTTTAGGTCTCTACATACAGCGGTTTAGGCTGTGCGTTAATCCGGCAGTCAGTCATTTAGGACTTCAGGACAAAGCATTTTATATGTATTTGCATTGCACCAAGCTTTTATGCGAGTTCAACAATGATATTTGAATACTCAATTCGATTTTATTCGAAAAAGGTTGAACTCGCATAAAAGCTTCATCATCATCATCATTTCAGCCGTAGGACGTCCACTGCTGGACATAGGCCTCCCTCATTGACGTCCAATCATTACGGTTGGAAGCGACTTGCATCCACCCTGAACCTGCGGCCTTCACCAAAACGTCCGTCCATCTCGTTGGTGGACGTCCCACGCTGCGCTTGTAAAAGCAAAAGCTTGGTGAAATGCAAATACTTAATACATATAATTAGCTATTATCAGAGATCAGATCAAGACGTGGTTGACAAACGTAGACAAAAATGGTTTGCAATATTTGAAGTTTCGTTTCGTTTACAATGTGTCAAAATAAAATGTAATTTAAATCAAAAGGACTAAGGAGTATTGATATCAACTTCGAAGCAAATCACCCCCAAAATAACTTTCTACTACTTTTTGACCCCGTCAAGGGATGAATTTCAATAAAATACGAAACACGTCTTCCATCAATTTTGTTAAAGAATGTTTATGCAAAATTTGAAGTAGATTGGACCAAGGAATCACGATGTCTCATACAAACTTTGCCCCCCTTTTTACCCCCTTACAAGTAGAACTACGGAAAATCCTTTCTTATCGGATGCCTACGTCATACAAAGAACACACCCTCCAAGTTTCAGGTCTCTACGATCAGCGGTTTAGGCTGTGCGTTGATCCGTCAGTCAGGACAAAGGATTTTATATGTATAGATTAAAACGTGTTTTCTGGTGGAAATGACAAGTTTCCCGTGGTAAAAAGTAGCTTATGTCACTCTCCAGCCCTTTAACTATTTCCATACAAAAAACCGGTTGTCTGTAAAGTCGGTTTACGGACGATAGTTTAACGTGACAACGTCATAACAAAACATTAAAAAAAATGGAACCAGGCGGTCACCCATTCAAGTACTGACCGCACCCGACGTTGCTTAACCTCGGTGATCGGACGAGGACCGGTATTTTGTCAAATATCTTGAAAACGGTGCTTGCTACGGTAAAATCAATGAAATTTTCATCCCCCATTAAAAATTACCCGAGCGCTAGTACTAAGATTGTACATCCTGGATGCGCGCTGCTCTCTTGTACATCCTGGCGTTCACGGCTCTCTCTTGTACGGGACATGTACGGTACATGTACGGACAGGTACGTGACATTGCGTCATCCTTTTTCGTGCGTGCAGCTAGCGTTCATCGATTTATTAGACGTTGTCACGTCAATAACGGCAATCCGTCGCTCAGCTTCGACATGTAAGAAGGACAAACAAACAAACCGAGTCTAAGTTCCATCGGCATCATCTCGATCAAGATCAAGATTATAAATTTTTCTCGTGAAGGTACTTCTATCACGCGTGACGCCACGAGTTAAGGCTAGTAAATTTTTTTTATTTTTTATTTTTTTGTTTTGAGTAACATGACTTACAGTAAACGCACAACCTAATTACCACTAGTGCTGGAGACTTGAAATTTAGCACACATATTTCTTGAGGGTTATAATGGCTTATGAAAGGATCCCTCAAAAATCCTAAGGGATAGAGAGTACAAGATATTTATATTTTCATTTTAAGGCGGCTCTATCTCCGTAAATATAATTTATTGAATCAGGCGTTACTTTGCGGAGGTCCATATTAATGAACTAAAACAATTACTTTGCTCACCCGCGACCTTACAATAGTAAGGTCTATTGTAAGGTCGCGGGTGAGCAAAGTAATTGTTTTAGTTCGTTCCGTAAATATAATTATCTGGTACTTTGAATTTGGCATGCAAGTACTATGGTACCTAAATATGTAGGTATAACTGATTTTAGACATTCCCACGGGACAAAGAACAATAAGCGGTCAAGTGCGAGTCGGACTCGTACATTAAGGGGTTCCTTACCTCCGTACAATGTTTTAAAAACAGTTCAGTAAAAAATCGCCATAATGTAGACACTAAAATCGCAAACATATAGGTAGATAAACATCCAAACACCATAGGGTCGCTCACGTTTCCTACTTAGCAACCTCCCAGCCATCGCGTAGCCTAGCAACCGATGTGCGGAGTCAAAATTGCTGAAAAAAACACGTTTAGGATCCCCTTAAATTATGAACTTTATTTTATTTTTAGTGTTTAATGTTATACCACGTTCTATACGTGTTATACGTTGTTCTAGATGACCACTTGACCAGATGGCCTAGTGGTTAGAGTATCTGACTACGAACCTTGATGTCCCGGGTTCGATTCCCGTGTCGGGGCAGATATTTGTATGAAAAATACGAATGTTTGCTCTCGAGTATTGGGTATTTAATATGAGAGAGAGAGAGAGAGATGTTTATTTACACATATTCGATACAAACACAGAAAAAAAAATACATTTGACAGGAAATATACAAATCAATATCGAATAGTATAAATTGGGCCCCACTCAGCATGATGTTGAGGCAAGCCACAACGCTGTTTTTCAGTGGGACCCATATGTATTTAAGTATTATCTGTCTATATAAGTATGTTTTTCCGTTGCCTAGTCTAGTACCTATAACACAAGCTTTGCTTAGCTTACTTTGGGGCTAGGTCAATTGGTGTGAATTATCCCGTGATATTTATTTATTATACCAGGCCACAATAATAAATAATCGGTTCCAAGTGTCTACATGCTACGGTTCAAGAGGTAGAACCCTGTGACAGTCGGACGGACAGACAGACAGACAGCGGAGTCTCAGTAATAGGGTCCCGTTGGCACCCTTTGGGTACGGAACCCTAAAAAGGGTTATTTATTTATTTATTTTATTTACTTATGTGGCAATATGCCATATAATTTGGATTATTCGATGTTTATGCCATTATTGATTGATTCATCCTATTCGCTGTTCTGCACAATATGGATTCCACACAACTGTAATTGATCATATTCGTGATTCAACACAGTCATTGTTTACTACACAATATTCTTTCTTCCAATTTGCGATTCTGCACAATATGGATTCCACACAAACGCCATTGATCACATTCGTTACTCTTTTTATACAATCTTTGCAAATTAAATTGGGTACGAACAAAATTGGGAACCTCTATATTTTGTTACAACAACTCGTTACAAGTACCTATATTTTTCTAAAGCTTCGTTGCAACATACAGCGTAACTGAAATAATTATTCTAAATACGAATATCACGAAACACAACCTTCAATATCACGAATAAAAGTAAAACGATACAACCTAGCGTAATTATCAGGTTGCAACTAAGTCATATATCAGATTTCTAAACTTGATTGTTAAAATATTAATCCCAACAAAAAAGTATGTACAATGCCTCGTTTGAGATGACTTGTCTACAAAAAGTAAGTAGTGAAATCTCATATTACAGAGAAGACTAGGAGGTGTAACTATATGAGGACAAGAGTAATTTTGGCTAAATTTGTGTCTGTTGTGGGATTTTAAGTATATGACACGTGCTGTTGAAATACTTTTCTTTTTTTTTTACTGTACTTAAGACATATTATAGTAAAGTTGCAATTATGCTTCACCCGATTTTTTAGTTTGAGTTTACAGCAGCAACGGCCAAGTTCTATCTAATAGAATTAAGACTAAAAGACCCGATTTTAGCAAAAAATATTATTTTCTCATCATCATCATTATCATCATCAGCCCATAGCAGTCCACTGCTGGACATAGGCCTCTTCCATGGCGCGCCACAACACTCTGTCTTCGGCCCCTCGCATCCATCCGCCGCCAGTGACCCTCTTAAGGTCATCCGTCCACCGTGCCTCAGGACGCCCTACACTACGTTTGCCCGTCCGTGATCTCCATTCGAGGACTCGTCTGCTCCACCACTCATCAGCCCTGCGACAGACGTGGCCAGCCCAACGCCACTTCAGCGAACTAATTCTTTGAGCAATGTCGGTGACTTTCGCCCTTTGTCGGATAATGTGTACGTTAATTCGATGGCTATCGGGGAAATAGAGGAAGGCTGCAATGATTGAACCACTTTATGCGCTATTTTTTGTCTGACTAGCGTGCGTATTTTTAGAAAAGTTAGTGGTCCAATCAAAGCGCTGGTCCAATGATCGCAACTTTCCCCTAAGAGTAGGGGAAGGTTGAGATCGATATGGTATCATCAACAAAAACGGTATTTTTATCACGAGTATGTCAATACAACATTGTATTGTTAAACCATGAGGCGTTACTGCTGTACCTCTTCGTCTTATGTACCAACCTAGATTGTCTAAGTACAAAAGCTTATTTGGATCTAAGCACATGTAGAGATCCTTTAAGATTAAGTACGGCAGGTATGGCATCTAAAGCCCGACTATCCGGCCAGTGTATCATATTTATGAAATTTAGACTTCTTCGTATAGCTACGTAAAAAAGACGGATGATTCGTAAATCATAGACTAGTAGAGACATTATTTATGATTGATAGAGAACGCATCTGTCATATTTCTGGTCAGGGCTTACCAAATTTTACTGGATGGCAAAAATATAAATCAGATTTTAATTTTAACGGATATAAAACAAAATGATTAGGTATTAATTCAGTTTGTTTATTCTTCACATTTACAACATTCAGCTAGGATTCGACTCAATTACCAACCATAGTTAGCACCGTGTCCGCTGTAAGAGATGTGGGATACAGCGGGAGCAGCGGAGTACGCGACAGCGGATTTCAAGACAGGCGCTGGGGCCGCGTAGGACGCATATGCGGGAGCGGCGTAGGTAGAGATGGCAGGAGAAGCAGCGTACGACACAGCGGGACCAGCAGCGTAAGACACAGCGGGAGCCGCCGCATAGGTGGCAACCGCGGGGGAGCCGTGAGAGGTGTGGGACGAGTAAGACGACACAGATGACACAGCTGGGGTGATGGTCTTAGTCACGACGGGAGCGGAGTACGCAGTCACGGCGGGAGCGGCGTAGGCAACGTGAGCAGGGGCAGCCGCGTACGTGGAGATAGCAGGGGCAGCCGCGTAAGTGGCGACCGCGGGGGAACCGTGAGCGGTGTGGGTCGAGTAGGAAGACACGGATGACACGGCGGGGGTGATGGTCTTGGTGACTACGGGAGCAGCGGCGTAAGTGGTGTAGGCAGGAGCGGCGTAAGTCTTGGCAACGACGGGGGCAGCGGCGTAAGTCGCGATGGGAGCGGCGGCGTACGCGGCGACGGGGGCGGCGGCGTAAGCGGCGACGTGGCCACCGTGCGCGGTGTGTGTGGAGTATGAGGACACGGAGGAGACCGCGGGGGTGATGGTCTTGGTGACTATGGGCGCTGAGTACGCAACAGGAGCCCCGGCCAGGAGACCAGCATGGGCCATGCCCACGGCACACAGAGCAATGATCACCTGAAAACACAACAAAACATTAGCAGTTGTGATAAAAGAAGATATGTATGTAAGTATAGTTGCTAAGATAATGTGGATCATCGGCATAATTAAGTTATCAAGAGCTAAATAAAAACTTTCTTATAATCCAAAAAATTGTTTGTACCTTAGCGTACATGTTGCTTTAGCTAGTGTTGGTAGCTGAATAATTAAAGTAAGTTGCGCTTCGGTTTTTATACCGTCATACATTGCACTATTCATTTCACTTTCATTGTCAAGGCAGTATGTAAGCTAGTGTGAAGTTACTCATTCGCCAATCGCTAGTGTTGGACGGCCAAGGAGGACATTTGAAAGGGCACTGGAAAGATTTAAGTGATTTTAAATATCAATGAGATAATAAATTTCCTTTGTCGTCGGAATCAGGTGGACGACTTATTGCTGTGCAATAATATATGTTCTATGTAGGCCAAAGCTTCTTAACGGAATATTAAAAATGGTTTGCATACCAGCATTACGAGAAGTAGAACACGTGGTTATTGGAATAATAATTAAAGCGTTTTTCTCTTGAAAGCGTGGAGATTGATTAATTTTAATCCAGTATTCACACAGGTGGAAATTACTTGTTTGTGCCTACTTGCAGATATAATGTTTATGGTTCAAACAAAAAAACTCAATAAGTGTAATGTAAGGTACAGTCAGCGACCAAAGAAAGTCATCAAATAACTTTTCTACCATATTGAACTTACAATAAAATTTCTCTATCATTTATGACGTTGTCGTTGTTGTTTATGTCGTACGAGTCAGCTAAGTGATAAGATTCGGGCAGGTACCGAAGTAACCAGCTACTTTTCATGATGTATCATCATTATACCTAGAGATTTTCATGGCACGAACGGTGCAACGCTGGTAATTTTCTTTCTGATACTTAATTTCCGTACTTCTGAAATATTTAGTTTCCAGACAACTATGACATCGGGGCTTTCAAGAAAAGGGTTTATACTTCCTTTAAAGGCCGGCAACATATTGGTGACTCTCTTTGATATTTAAGGGTGGTGATGGTGATCGATCATTTTCCATCAGATGATCCGCTTGCTCGTTTGACTCCCGCTTATGTAAAAAAACGATGTCTTTTAAGTGGCAGTGATGAGAAAATAATATGCCACGTTTGAAAATAAATGAACAATGTTTTAATTATGTCAAACACTAACCACACATCATTCGTGCCTGTAAAATATCTAGGTTTAATCATAATCATCATCATAATTATCAGGCAAAAGAAGTTCACTGTTGGAAAAAAGGACTCCCCAAAGAGTTCCACAACGATTGGTCCTGCGCTCCCCGCATCCAAGTACCTCCTACGATCTTTACTAAATCGTCGCTCCATCTTGTTGAGGACCATCCTACGCCACTTAATTAATGTATCTTTAAATGTATAAATAGGTACATACAGTGGCGGATTTGCAGTCTCGGCCGCCCTAGGCCCTTTGCCATCAGCCGCCCCTTTCTCAGCATCCACCATATATACTATACAATGAAATTAGTTTATTGTCAAATTTATCGAAATAGATTTAGAAATTTAGGAAAAAAAATAGTTTTAATCGCAAGAATATGGTACATAAGTTGTTACAACTAGGTATTTGCTCTAACATATATACTCAGCCAGCCAACTTGGCATACTTGGTTATGATAACTTTTACACGAGTGTTATCAACTTTTAACACTCAATTGCGAGTTAAATATTTGAATATCTAATTAAATTAAACACAATTAATTTGTACGGAGCTACTTTGTTATCACAAGTGCGGGTGGGTAGTGTGGGTAAAAGTAACTATAAGTTTACTATAATAAAGAATAATAATAATAGCTGCTAATTTCTAATATTTTACGAGGTTTCAGGAATAATTGCACATTATCATTACATTACAATTAGTAAAATGATCTTCCACTCTCTGCAGTTGCGCACAACACACTGTCACACGATTGGGGCCGCCCCTAAATCTGGCCGCCCTAGGCCCGGGGCCCTACCGGGCCTTAGGGTAAATCCGCCACTGGGTACATATTTAAATAGAAATAGAAAATATTTATTCGTTCATTCGAAAACCGAATTTCGCACCGTACCGTCCGTCCTCCCTCTCTTATAAAATAAAGCATCAGTGGGATGGCTAGATACGAAGCCCGAATCTCACTCCCCGCAGCTAAAAATAAAAAATAAAAATAATAACAATATTTAAAATTTGCAAGAACATTTTTCACAACAACAAAGACAGCTAAGATTTTTTTACGTCTGCCAGATCTTCGACGTTCAGCCATGCCCTGAATTCTCTACAGCTTCGAATATAAAGTATACGAACATAAAAACTTACTGTGACTTTTGATATACATTTTACTATATTTAATTCCTCCATCTCCATTTTATAAACGGATATCTATTTATGTGGATAGTATTCCATTGGCCCGCTTGAAGCAGTTCGCTTTATCTTTCCTAATACAAACTGCTAAGGATTGGTATCGCTCCCATTGTCTGTATTTTCAGATTAGTACAACCTAGGGCTCTTCAATGGTGAATAGGCGGTTATTGAACAAATGGGATACACCATTGGCCTCGTATGTACATTTCATCAGGTGAGATACGGGTCAATCACGGGTCAGTTCCCGCCGCCGCCGCGGGAATCGAAGCCGGGACCTCAAGCTTCGTAGTCAGTTTCTCAGGTTCTCTAACCACTAGCCCATTTGGTGGTCTAGTCTAGTAATTGTTTTAATATATTTAAAAGATTCATTACCACCATGCTACGAAGAATGCTTTGATTTTATTTATATGAATCATTCATTAATTGCGTCATCAATGCTAACATTAGTGCTCAAGTCGAACCTTGATGTAGTTTTGTAACTAATTTTGGTCTACATATTAAAATGTTGTTAGCATTTGCTGTGATCTAAATAATAAATTACAGTAGGTAATTGCCATTTTTATTTATCTGAGGTAGTATTATTTTACAGTTAACGGAAAATTAAATTAATTTAAGGCCGTAGTTAGCCGTTTTGCAAGCATAATTTGCATAAAATTAAATTTAGATTATTTAAATTATAACAACTTTTCAATTAAAGAATCATTATGGGAATGACGACCGGATGGTTCAGTGGTTGACTGATTAATCTTTTATTACATTTAATTTGAAATTTGTAATTTGAGTTTAACGTACTTAGTTTAAGTTATTTGTGTCTTTTTAAAATGAGTGTTTCACCTGCAAAATAAAACTTTAGGTATATGTTTATTTTATTTCTATTTAAAAGCTAAAAGTCGCTGATTTTAATAATACAACACTTGATGCATACGATTTTTTCTAGGTAGGTACAGTATTACCACTTATATAAGTTACATCGGCAATAATCGTTTGCGCAGAATAGTGCAACCTAACATCGACTGAAACCGAACGTGATCATACCAATGACATTAACACCTTATTATTTTACCTTATGGCTTCAAATACAAGAACAACACGGACTCATGCTGTACATGTGAGGTTTTTCTAACGTGAGGCATCGAATATATTGTATAAAATAGCACAATAAAATATCAATGGAATCTTTACCGAATTTACTCAATCTTTGTTATGACATGACAGCATAAACAAGCTTGGTTGCTAACCACTAGAAAACCATAGATGGCAGGAAAACAACCAATAGTGGACAGTTACGTGACGCACGTACGCGTGGTGTGCTATGATTGGCTGAAAATTTTTCGCTCCACATCAAAATAAGTTTTCTGCGCAGGTACATCGGCGTAACTTATATAAGTGGTAATACTGTATCTATTTACTTATTTCTTTATTTCTAACAGTACAAGCTTAGCTCAGTCTGGAAGTAGTTGAACTGATCTTAATCCTTGAAAGAAACTTGATCTTAGAAAGAAAGAAGAAAGCAAGAAAACATTTAGGTATTCGTGATATCAAACCATTTCAAAAATAAGACAGGAATAAAAAATATGCACATATATCAAGAAATGGTCCCAAAAATCAGTAAAGTTCCAATCTTGCGAACGGCGCTAATCTTCCTTAGTATTTATTTTATTCATTGTTTCTTCTTCTTAAGCTTAAAAGCTAGAGTACCTACTGCCGATAGTGTTTCTAAACATCAGTTTTCAGTCTCCTGTTTGACCCATACATATACAACGAGACATAATAATATCAAGTAGACACAAGTAGTTTCCATCTGCTAGATAGCAGCTAGGCCGTATCTTGCTGCCAGCACTGCTTCGACATAGGTAGATACCTAAAAGAAAAATATTACTTCTATGAATTAGTATGAGTTTGAGACAAGGCACGGTATCACGGTATGTGCAGATCCGGGCATGTGGCGTTGTCAGACCGGTACTTGCGGAACACAAGTTTGTATACGAGCACACCGCATATTTATCTGCTTTTTGAGGATATCAGAACAGGGCAGGCCCTTAATCTGTGTCACTGCAATATATAACTACCTACAAGTCTCGACGGTGTACAGATGCGTATATGAACCCCGCAGGTATTAAATACTTTAATATGTAGCTTGACTGTCATTGTTTGCATTATCTTCAATATTATTCAATCCTGTCCTGGATACAAGCTCTGGCACGTTTAATACTCCTCACTGGACTTGGTTTTTAGTTCCCACTCGAGCCCAGTCTTATAACATTGTGATAACGGTCAGAGTGATGGTCACTCGTTGTCAACACGATGAATTATTAAATAAAGTAGTAGACCACTACTACTACTATGAGTACCCATTCATATAAAACCGTTAGGTATAATCCGAGATTGAAGAGATATTTTATTTCAAAATTATTTCACTCGGTTTGGTATACTATATTTAAAGAGGTGTGAAAATATGTAGATATACTAGAATCTCTTTAAATTATGCGGGTTGGGATATTTTTAGATCACTATTAACTTCAGAAATTCAACTTACAGATTTTTAATGTTAACGCTTTACTGTTAAGAGGATACGATGCGCACCATTTCTCCATACAAACGTAATCCCCTGTTTCCTCCCTGGATAATAGCTTTAGAGCCAAATTTTTTTTACTGTGTAATCTGTATCTACCACAGCTATGCCCCTATGTTTCGTTTTTTTAACCGACTTCAAAAAAAAAGAGGAGGTTCTCAATTCGTCTGTTTTTTTTTTTTTTTTTTTTTGTGTGTTTGTTACGCGATTACTCCCTCAATTGTGAATCGATTTTCAAAATTCTTTTTTTGTTTGAAATAGTATACTTCTGAGATGGTCCCATTGGCACCAAGTCAAGATCTGATCATGGGATCCTAGAGAAATCGAGGGCAACCTTCAAATTTTACAGGCAAACCTATGGTGATTTTAGCATTTTTAGCATCAAGTGAAGTATTTGCATTCAGAAAGTATCATTTGGTAAACTGGACCTGCTGAAGAAGACTGTAGATGGCCAACGGAACTCCTCAACGGGTCAAATCTTGCAAGTTAAATTTGAACCGGTTTCCAATTGAGCTGAAATTTTGCAGGCATATGTAAATTAGATGACGATGCAATATTATTATGACATGGAGCTGATCTGATGATGGAGCTGAAAGATGGCCATAGAAACTCTGTAATAAAGCGATACGACCGCATTGAGTTTGGGCTCATTTGATTTGTCTTGACGAGTACTTTGATCCTAGATGGTAACTAGGATCCGAAAATGGAGTTAGAAGGTGACCATAAGAACTCCGTAATAAAACGACATAACCCCATCGAGTTTGAGCTCATTTGATTCGTCTTGAAGAGTACTTTGGTAACCAGGGTCAAAAAGTACAGTCAGCAAAGAGTGCCTGTTGTATCGCATAATGTTGATTGTTCTAAAAATTTCTGGCCAAGAATGTTTGGCATACTGTTGAAAGTCCTAAAGCATATTTGTTCGTTCTTTATTTATAACAAGAACATCGGATTACCTACAATATTAATTGGCCAAAGCAGTCCTAAGAGTTGTGTAAGTCATTCACCTAAACTATAAGTAGGTATGGCACCTACAAAGAAAAGGGGGCAATAAAAAATACCTACAAACCACCTCCCGTTTAACCTGGTTAGGTTCGTTAGTTACCTTGCGCTCTTTAAAGCGGAATAGAGGGGGGGCTCAGGGGCGGAGCCCCCCGCTAAAAAAAATACTGTCAAACCGCCTTCCGTTTAACCTTACCAGATTCGTTAGTTATCTTGCGTCTCTCAGAGTTAAAATTGAAGCCTTGGTACTGGAAGGGGGGCTCGGGGGGCGGAGCCCCCCGTAATATAAAACACCTTCAATCCACCCCCTGTTTAACCTGGTTAGGTTCATTAGTTCTCTAGTATCTTACGTCACTCAGAGTGGAAATTGAAGCCCCGCTCTTCGAGGGGGAGGGGGGGGGGCTCGGGGGGCGGAGCCCCCCGCAGTAAAAAATATTCTTACACCACCTCCCGTTTAACCTGGTTAGATTCGTCAGTTATCTTGCGTCCCTCAGAGTGGAAATAGAAGCATCGCTACTGGAAAGGGGGCTCGGAGGGCCGAGCCCCCCGTGATAAAAAAAAAAACCTTTAAAGCATCCTTCGTTTATCCTGGTTAGGTAAGTTAGCTACCTTGGATCCCTCAAAGCGGCCCCCCGCTATAAAAATACTGATGATATGGTTCCAACGGAAGACCAGCGTCAGCTGCATAGCCGACATCATTTTTCTTTCTTTCTTTCTTTTTTCTTTCTGATAAATCACCTCCGATTTAACCTGGTTATATTCGTCAGTTATCTTGCATTCCTCAGAGTGGAAATAGAAGCCTCGGTACCGGTAGAGGAGCTTAGGGGGCGGAGCCCCTCGTAATAAAAAAATCCTTTGAAACCACCCCCCGTTTAACCTGGTTAAGGTTAGTTAGCTACATTGCGTCCCTCAAAGTGGAATTAGCAGCCGCGTTCTTGGAGGGGGGCTCGGGGGGCGGAGCCCCCCGCAATAAAAAATACAGACAAACTACCTCCCGTTTAACGTGGTTAGATTCGTCAGTTATCTTGCGTCCCTCAGAGTAGTAATAGAAGCCTCGGTAATGGAAAGGGAGCTCGGGGGGCGGAGCCCCCCGCAATAAGGAATACCCTCAAACCACCTCCCGTTTAACCTGGTTAGGTTTGTTAGTTATCTCGTATCCCTCAAAGTGGAAATAGAAACCTCGGCCCCGGTAGAGGGGCTTGGGGGCGGAGCTCCCGTAATAAAAAAACCTTTAAACCACTTCCCGTTTAACCTGGTTAGGTTAGTTAGCTGCCTTGCGTCCCTCAGGTTGAAAATAAAAGCCCCGCTCTTGGAGGGGGGGGGGGCTCGGGGGGCAGAGACAACCCGCAGTAAAAAATCTGTTAAACCATCTACCGTTTCATTTGGTTAGATTCGTCAGTTATATTGTGTCCCTCAGAGTGGTAATAGAAGCTTTGATACCGGAACGGGGGGCTCGGGGGGCAGAGCCCCCCGCAAAAAAAAAAACCTTCAAACCATTCCTTGCTTAACCTGCTTAGGTTCGTTAGTATCACGTATCCCTCAGATTGGAAGTGGTAGGCTTGCTACCAGAGAGTTGGCTCGGGGAGCGGAGCCCTCCTACAAACAAAAAAAAACCTTCAAACCATCCCACGTTTAACCTGCTTAGGTTCGTTAGTTACCTTGCGATCCTCAGATCGGAAACAGAAGCCGGGCTTCGTCTACTGGCTACGCCTACGCATCTTTTTTATACCAAAGCAACTAAAAAGCCAAAAATAAAAAAAATTAAATAAAAAATAGAACCGCTTCAAAAACACCCAAAAAATATTATTTAAAAATTTAACCGACTATAATGAGCATTATAATATCTTTCTACTAATCTGTTTGAAGTCGGGCCTCAGCTCGAGACAGCAGGAGTGGACCTAGTAATTAAATTAATAAATAAATATCCCGGGACAATTCACACCAATCGACTTAGTCTCAAAGTAAGCAAAGCTTGTGTTATGGGTACTAGACAACGGATAAACATACTTATATAGATAGACACATACTTAAATACATATTAAACACCTAAGACAAACATTCGTGTTTTTCATACAAATATCTGCCCCAACGCGGGGACCGAGCCTGGGACCTCAAGCTTTATAGTAGTAATTTAACTTACCTACATAGATACCTTATCCATTGGGCGTCTACTACTCCTGCTAGCTCGTGCTGAGGCCCGACTTCAAACAGATTAGTAGAAAGATATTATAATGCTCATTATAGTCGGTTAAATTTTTAAATAATATTTTTTGGGTGTTTTTGAAGGCGGTTCTATTTTTTATTTAAAATTTTTTTTTCCATATTTGAATTAACATAAGAAATATGAGCTTTCCAAAACTGAAAAAATTGCCCATTTTCAACGTCATTTTCAGACACTCATCAGAAAAGAATCCCTCATATATTCAAAAAAAGGAAAACATAGGGGCATAGATAAATCTGTCTTCTAGTTATTTTTGAAAAAATAATATAATTGATCCAGTTTTCGAGAAGAAAACAGGGGACTACGAAATGCTGTTTTGATCAATTTTACGCGCCTATTAACGGTCTGAGCTGCAGTTGTCTCGCTCTCGCTGTACTGACACGGAGGGGTTCGGGCGAGACAGCGACATTTCATTAAAATACCTATTTCTCTAAAGTCTCTCGGCCATCGTACCCTCTTAAGAGTTATGTTATTTTCATAAAACTGTTACTCAGTGATGTAGCTAGGCGTGGGCGAAACGGTCCCCGGCCACGGCCTCGCCGTCTGAGGGGCCTCGCACCTCGAAAGGTTTTTGTTTTTTTGTTCAATTAAAAATCCGTCATTTAGTGTGTGTTGCGCCATCATAGCGCCTCCCAAAATACATGTTGCCCACACAAAATGTTGGTCCTGCGTCGACACTGCTGTAGTACTGTAACTATAACAAAATTGAAAAAAATACAGGAAAGAAATGCTGGGGCCCGACCCAGCAGGGGATATTTTTGAGTAAATGAATTTTAGTGAGAGAGGGCGATAGTAGCTACCTAATAAATATAATGGATACCAGTTAATTTTTCTGAAGTAACATGGCATGGCAAATGTGAACATACTTACATACCTACATATGTGCAAAATTCAACAAATTGTAGATACCATTGGGAATATTTGCCTTATTTTACGCGCAGAACAGATTAAAAAAAAACTAGATACTAAATTCGAAATATCTACCAAGATTTTTAAGTAGCTTTACTTAGACTATGTAGAGTAGGCACATGATGAAATAAAATATTCAAAGACAACTTTATGTGTTTAAAAACAATATTTATTATCTTCATTTTCTATTTACAACATTTTCGTGAGATTCAGTTTACCAACCATAGTTAGCGCCGTGTCCGCTGTAGGAGATGTGGGATACAGCGGGAGCAGCGGAGTACGCGACAGCGGATTTCAGGACGGGAGCGGCGGCCGCGTAGGAGATGGCGGGAGCGGCGGCGTATGCCACGTGAGCGGGGGCAGCGGCGTAAGTGGCAACCGCGGGGGAACCGTGAGCGGTGTGGGAGGAGTAAGATGACACGGAGGACACAGCCGGGGTGATGGTCTTAGTCACAACTGGGGCGGAGTACGCAGCCACGGCAGGAGCGGCGTAGGAAACGTGAGCGGGGGCAGCCGCGTACGTGGAGATAGCGGGGGCAGCCGCGTAAGTGGAGATAGCGGGGGCAGCCGCGTAAGTGGAGATAGCGGGGGCAGCCGCGTAGGTAGCAACCGCGGGGGAACCGTGAGCGGTGTGGGTCGAGTAAGAAGACACGGACGACACGGCGGGGGTGATGGTCTTGGTGACTACGGGAGCAGCGGCGTAGGCGGTGTAGGCGGGTGCGGCGGCGTAAGTCGCGACGGGAGCAGCGGCGTACGCGGCGACGGGGGCGGCGGCATAGGCGGCGACGTGGCCACCGTGCGCGGTGTGTGTGGAGTATGAGGACACGGAGGAGACCGCGGGAGTGATGGTCTTGGTCACAACGGGCGCAGCGTACGCGTGGCTGCTGTAGGCAAGAGGAGCCGCGGCCAGGAGACCACCGGCACGGACCATGCCCACGGCGCACAGAGCTACGATAACCTGAAATTTAAAAAAAGTTTATTAATAAAAACTATTCAAACCTGCACAAACAGAACGAAGTTAATAAGACATTTCAAACTTCGTGTTCCAAGTATAGTACAGACGTTTTAGCAGTAAGTATGCACAGCACGTCTAGTTTGTGTTCCAAACTTTTGTGCGCTATAACGAAACTTGTTTATAAAGGTATTGATTAAGGCTCGCGTCTTTCAAAGCAACGCACTCCATTAAGTCTGAAACAAAGGATTGCTCTGTCGAAAGACCGTCCCGTCTTGGCAGAGTCGATTGCGAAATATTGCGAAAAGTTCGTTTGACAAATTGTTCTTAAAGCTTAATTATAAATTTATAAGCACCTTAGCGTACATGTTGCTGTTTGTAAAGTTGGAAACTGAATAATTTCGGTTAGGAGTGCTCTGGTTTTTATACGTAGTGCACACAGTCCATTTCACTTTCATTGCCAAGGTGAGCCGGTCCGTACGTAACTTTACCTACGCGCCGCGTCGTCTGACTCAGAGATAGGCTGTGATAGCCTTTCGATTTCGTCGTTCCGTTTGAGCTTACGTCAAATTAAGCGAGCCATAGGGCACTCGGGCCTTGAGTGCAAACCCGTCTTTTGTTTGGGTGTCCTCGTTATTTTAATGATACATGGGTGGGCTTTGTTTCTGTATAAAGGTTGACTTTTGATTTTTATGATAACAGTTGCGCCTATTTGAAGTTCCGGTACTTACATTAATAATAAATAAGAATCATCGGATAATTGAAACACAGCAAAGCTGTGTTATGGGTACTACAGGCAACGGATAAACATATGTACTTAAACATGTAGATAGATACATATTAAATATCCGAGACTTATACAATATACGAGAAATATCAAAATAAAAAAAAATAAAAAAAAATATATTAGGGGACAATCTTACACAAATCGACCTAGTCCCAAACTAAGCAAAGCTTGTACTATGGGTAATAGACGACGATAAACATACTTATATAGATAAATAAATACTTAAATACATAGAAAACATCCATAACTCAGGAACAAATATTCACGCTCATCACACAAATAAATGCCCTTACCGGGATTTGAACCCAGGACCTCTTGCTTCGTAGGCAGGGTCACTACCAACTAGGCTAAAGCGGTCGTTAATCAATACAATAAACATCCATATTTTCATACGTAATATCGGCTCCAACCGGACACCGAACCCGGGTCCTTAAGCTTCATAGTCAGGTTCCTTAATCACTAGGCTATTCAGTCGCTGAATGTTTTTGTAACTACTTTAGTACTCATAGGTTCATGTCTGATATGAATGATTAGAGACGAGTAGGTAAGCACACCTCACCGTTTCCACCGTTTCGTTAGTTATTTCTAATTGATAATTTTTTTTTAAATAGCCTATACAGTGTCCCACTGCTGGGCAAAGGCCTCCCCTTTCTTCTTCCACTCGTCCCTGGCTTTTGCAAAGTGTTGCCAGTCCGGCTGGAATCGCTCCAAATCGTCCCGCCATCTCCTTTTAGGCCTACCTCTGCTCCGGTGCCCGTCGTTTGGAATTGATAAATAGCTTAAAATATTGTTTTAATATGTACTTTAAACTGAAAAACTTAAGGAAGTAAAAATCATACTGATAGAACCTTTTCAAAATCACAGTCCTACAATGTTGATATCTACTACAACTAGCTACATACCTACATTATGTAAATAAATCTATCTAATACCTTTAAACGAGCAATTCTTGTATATATATATATATATATATATATAATCAGGATCTCGGAAACGGCTCCAACGATTTCGATGAAATTTGGTATGTGGGGGTTTTCGGGGATGAAAAACTGATCTAGCTGTGTTTCATTTTCAGAAAATCGCTTTTACTCGTGTTTTCCGGCTAATTTTGTTTGCATTAGAATATAAAGCTAAATTTCGCCGACTTCGAGCAGATCATAATGGCACTTTAGAAATCGGGTGGTCGCGGATCCAGCCGACCTCGGTTCGATTCCACGTTTTTTTTCAAGTTTTTTTGTTTTTTTTTTAAGTTTATTTTTCATGAGAAAACGTCAAGTTTCTTCTTTTGTGAGAAAAAGTTACTTTTTTGTTAGAAAAAGTATTATAGGGAACGTGCAGTAACTATAGGCGGCAGCACTAATGCGACAGAAGAGACACTATGCGGACAGTAAAACAAACTTATCAAGGTAAAACATTCAAATTGATGGCACCCTTATGGCACCAGTTGGCAGCACCGTCTATGTGCACGTTCCCTATTGGGAGCACAGAACAGAAAAGCCGGTTGTGTGTAAAGTCGGTTTACGGACGATAGTTTGACGTGACTCACCCCCCCTCCCACCCCCTCCGGTGTTTTTGTCAAATATCTTGAAAACGGTGCATCCTACGGCAAAATCAATGAAATTTTCATCCCCCTTTAATACCCCCGCGCTCCCTACCCCGCATCCCCTCCCCCCTCTCACCCCCCCCCCCCACCCCTCCGGTGTTTTGATCTCGGAAACGGCTCCAACGATTTCGATGAAATTTGGTATTTGGGGGTTTTCGGGGATGAAAAATTGATCTAGCTTGGTCTTATCTCTGGGAAAACGCTTGGTACCGAGTTTCTGCCCGAGCAGAGCTCGGTCGCCCAGGTACTATTAAAATTAATCAAAGCTTTGCTTTGTGACTATACATACGGACATAGAAATTCAATAGATATGTATATTTAGGTACAAATAGTAGGTACTTAGGTGTCTTGTTTAAAATTGGCAGCCCAACGACCGATCAAGGACTTGGCCGCACTTCCTTCTCAATACGCGGTCCAGTGAGCACGGAAATTTAAATTACTTCTGTAATGTAATCTCCGGTATTGATATTTGTATATCAGTATCTAATCTAACTTTCAAGACTTTAGAAACAATCACAAGTGAATGAGAAAAATAAAACGCGTTCGGAGAGTGAATCAAAGAGCTTTAAATTGTCAAGAAGAGACATTAAATAAAAACTTTTTAACAAAAAAATTAAACCGCCGAATAAACTGAAAAGCAAACAATATACCTTTTTTGTTTGACCTTAATCTAGGTACCAGTTTGAAGTCGGTGCCTCAGCACGAGCCAGGTGGAGTGATAGTTAGAAGCCAATCAGGTAGACGATTATAGGTCCACTCCTCCTGGCTCGTGCTGAGGCACTGACTTCAAACTAGTACCTAGATTAAGGTCAAACAAAAAAGGTATTATTGTTTGCTTTTCAGTTTTTTCGGCGGTTTATTTTTTTTGTTAAAAAGTTTTTATTTTATACTTTTTTCCCATCCTTGGGGTAATTTTTTTTTCCAAATTTATGTAATACCAACTTCACGGTATACTCTATCCAATAAAAAAGAATTATGAAAATCAGACAACTCTGTAATAAGTTAGTCAATCATCCCCCGTTTTCCTACCCTTAGGGTAGGAATATTATTTCTAAATTTAAGTGGGACCACCCTTGGGGTATACGCTTTCCAATAAAAAAAGAATCATCAAAATCCGACTACTCTGTAATAAGTTATGCGTGGTCATATAGTATAATCACTGACTGAACAATCAATCATCCCCTGTTTTCCTACCCTTAGGGTAAGAATATTATTTCCAAATTTAAATGGGACCACCCTCGGGGTATACGCTTTCCAATAAAAAAAGAATCATCAAAATCGGACTACTCTGTAAAAAGTTATGCGTGATCATACATAAAAAAAAAATATATACACGTCGTCTTGAGAACCTCCTCCTTTTGTTTTGTCGGTTGAAAAATGAGTTCCGTAAGTAAACAGACTTAGTAAGTATTATAACAACATCTGACTAAGGAATAGGGCGTATCGGTTAGTAAACAAGACTTTTAACTCGATTTGCATAATACGCTACTATCCTATCATCCTACGTAAGACAGACTACCCTGTCATCATCACAGTCGAAGTAATTTACTGCCTGCATGTCCTAGCGTTAGGTGTGTTCCTGAACGTTATAATTTATAATTCTAGTCTTCAAAATATTGGGTGAATTGGCATTTACTAGGCAAGCATGCTCCATCTCCAACAACATCTCAGCTTACCATCACGTGCTTGTAGTCAAATTTACAAGCATATCTTCAAGGCCGGATTTAGGACACAGGAAGCTGAGACAGGCGAGATTTAAAAAAAAAGAAAATTTTGACAGCTCCACAATTTTTTCGTTCTTTTTTAAACGAGACCTTTTTGTTTTATTGACCTCCACTTATACGTTTTCCCAAGACAGACTGACAGACTTCTACAAGCATGGGATGTTATAGGCCTTCTTTGATGAATGCCAATGAACGATCAGTGTTTTACCAGTAAGTATTCCTACTAATTAATAAGTATTCGTATGAAATGACCAATTAGATTTCGTTGGGGTAAGTGTTTGATATTCGTAAGTGTAATTTCCTTAGTTGCCTTTTTTGTTTTCATAGGTTTTAGTAAATTACAATAGCACTCATTAGTGAAAAGTAATTTAATCCTTTTTAAATCACAATTTTCGCAATAATTCGTTATTTGAACAATTAGTTACCTAAGTTCGTTACAGACGGAACTGGGAAAATATAAAAGTATATGTAATTTCTAGCTCTTTTCCAAAGGAGACTTTTCAATTTTCTGCGATAATAGTAACCTATATCCAGGTTATAAACTATCTGTGTGCTAAATTTTATTAGAATCCGTCAAACTATTTTAGCGTGAAAGAATAACAAGCATCCACACATCCATACAAACTTACACGTTTATAATATTAGTAAGATGGCTTTTTAGCCATAAAGACGCCTTACACTTTTAGCACACTTGACAATTCTATTCCCTTGTAGGTCTGTGTATTAGATAGATAAAAACGAATGCGGAAAGCTAACGATCTGGTTTTGCCAAAATTTGTAGTTCAGTACTCAATAATAGTTGTATGTTATTTTATAAAGTGTCGCGTATCTGATTGCTTTGTCCATGACATTTAGAAAAACAAGAGATACTAATACATCCTGTATGAGTGGGTAATTTAATTCCAAGCTGATTAATTGACTCGCCTTTGGATCCAGTGTATAAGGATACGGTAAAGGTACTAAGTAAACACCATAATTTACCTAACTACTACCAACTACTACTTTGACACGTTATACTATAATGGTTATAGGGAATTTAGGTAGGTACTTTTAGTAACATTGTTGGTAAAAGGAAGCCGTGGTGGACAAGTGGTTTGACCTATGGTCTCTTAAGCAGAGGGTCGTGGTTATTCGAAAATGTGCGCAATCACATTTGAAATTTAACATGAGCTTTACGGCAAGGCAAACATTGTGAGGAAACCTGCAGACACTTGGGAAGAAATTCAACGGTGTAGGTATGTGAAGTTTTCAGTACGCATTGGGCCTTCGTGGGAATTGCGCCCCAACCCCAAGCCCTCTCATTCTGAGAGTAGGCTGTTATCCTGTAGTGGAACGTAAATAGGCTAGAAATGATGAGTAGGGTACGTAAAAAAAACCGGCAAGTACGAGTCGGACTCGCGCATCAAGGGTTCCGTACAAATTTATATGTATCTATGAACATCCAGTCTTAGCAGACCCCTGCCCCTAAGCAAAATGTGCGCAGTATGGGATCATTGTAGATTGGTTACTGATATAGACAGACAGACAAAAAATTTTATGCTTTTCGCAATTTTTCGTTTATCTGTGCTATAAGACCTTGCTTCGTACCAAATTTCAAGATTCTGAGTTCAAGGGTAGTAGGTACGCTGTAGGTTTTGATTCCCTTGCGAGTGTCGAAAATTTGCGGCATAAATGTATCTTTTGATTGCGTTGGCTTAGAAGTTTGATTTTTTCACAGCTTCAAGAGACAGTAGACTTGAGTATTTGATATAAAATTCAGCTTGATACCTCCACGCGTTCTTGAGAAAAGGGGTCACCAAAAAAGTTGGACGGACGGACAACAAAGTGATCCTATAAGGGTTCCGCTTTTTCCTTTCGTGGTACGGAACCCTAAAAAGAGCTTCTGATATTTGGTATGTTTGAGCGCGAGAGAAGCGGCTCTGTATTATTTAGCTTGGGGAGAAATGTTTTTATGAGTCAGTCCTGATGCTCAATGGATGTCTAGTTGTGTTCCTCTGCAGGTCGAATTTCTCAGTCAATTCTCCCAAAATTTTGTGAGGAGGTCGATATCGATATGATTTTTTTTCGATTCTGTTTTTGGGTGTTCAAAATGGCGGAAACATGGGAGTTGAAAACGTAACAAATATCATATTTCAGCCATTTCGAAAAACTCGCGAGGTCTACAGCTTACAGAGCTAATAGTTTAAAATTTTTGTACCTACCTGTAATAAAAATGTATTTTCAGATGTAAGGGACGTCACCTACCCAGGTCAAGTCTACTTAGCCTAAATGAAGCTGAAGGATTATAATGTAGACTCTCTACATTGTAGACTGTATGAAATTATGTTAGGCGAAGGATGACCGCCCAGACCGTCCGTAACCGTCTTCACGTAATTGGTCGTAAATGTTTATGCAGTTATCTTCTTTGCTACGTATACGTACTCGTACATGTTGTGTTGTGCTGTTTTAAATTGTATGAATTTAGCAGTGCCTTGGCTATGTCTGTAATGCTGTGTAATTCATCATCATCATCATTTCAGCCGAAAGACGTCCATTGCTGAACATAGGCCTCCCCCAAGGCTCGCCAAACTGATCGGCCCTGCGCCATCCGCATCAACTTCACCAGGTCGTCGCTCGTCGCTCTATCTTGTTGGAGGACTATCTAAACTGCGTCTTCCGGTCCGCGTACGCGTACGCCACTCGAGAACCTTTCGGCCCCATCGGCCGTCAGTTCTACGAGCGATGTGCCCTGCCCACTGCCACTGCCACTTAAGTCTAGCGATTCTTCGAGCTATGTCGGTGACTTTAGTTCACGCGCTGTGTAATTATTTCAATAATAAAATTAATAAAATGTGTTGGTCAAATTGAAAGTATGTCTCAGATTAATTACGTAGCGATGATAATGACGAAAAACGACATAATGATACCTACGGATTTTGAAGTTCAACGTTGTTACTTGTTGCACCTTGTCGACCTCTCTGTAAGGTCGTTGACATTTCCTCGCCCGACGAAATCGCAAAGATCGATGGAAGTCGCTGTGACCGCAATCAACGAAAATAAATTACTTAGTAAATTGGAGCAAATATTTAAAACCATTTCAATTGCGACCCTCTTTATAACTTTGTCGCAGTGAGCTATTTCTGTACATTATCAAGGATGTTTTTGGAACGTTTACTGTGAAAATTTTCTGCAACTGGTGGCACTATGAGGTTTGGTTATATAAAAAGGTGGGTACTTTAAATTTATTAGGTATACTTACGCAAGGTAAAGGTCGCCACGAAGGAGATGAGAACAAGAACACCGGTACAGTACGAATTTTTTGAGGTGTCCCGATCTCGTTACAGCCCACCCTTCGAACAAAGCCATTGTATTCCATTATGTCCTAAAGTAAATAATCCTCAGTTTGAAATGAAATAAGAGTACCTGGGCGACCGAGCTCTGCTCGGGCAGAAACTCGGTACCAAGCGTTTTCCCAGAGATAAGACCAAGCTAGATCAATTTTTCATCCCCGAAAACCCCCAAATACCAAATTTCATCGAAATCGTTGGAGCCGTTTCCGAGATCCTGATTATATACACCGGAGGGGGGGGGGGGTGAGAGGGGGGGGATGCGGGGGAGGGATCGCGGGGGAATTAAAGGGGGGATGAAAATTTCATTGATTTTGCCGTAGGATGCACCGTTTTCAAGATATTTGACAAAAACACCGGAGGCTGGGGTGAGTCACGTTAAACTATCGTCCGTAAACCGACTTTACAGACAACCGGCTTTTCCTGTTCTGTGCTCCCAATAGGGAACGTGCACATAGACGGTGCTGCCAACTGGTGCCATAAGGGTGCCATGAATTTGAATGTTTTACCTTGATAAGTTTGTTTTACTGTCCGCATAGTGTCTCTTCTGTCGCATTAGTGCTGCCGCCTATAGTTACTGCACGTTCCCTATAATACTTTTTCTAACAAAAAAGTAACTTTTTCTCACAAAAAAGTAACTTTTTCTCACAAAAGAAGAAACTTGACGTTTTCTCATAAAAAATAAACTTAAAAAAAAACTAAAAATCTTGAAAAAAAACGTGGACTCGAACCGAGGTCGGCTGGATCCGCGACCACCCGATTTCTAATGTGCCATTATGATCTGCTCGAAGTCGGCGAAATTTAGCTTTATATTCTAATGTAAACAAAAATAGCCGGAAAACACGAGTAAAAGCGATTTTCTGAAAATGAAACATAGCTAGATCAGTTTTTCATCCCCGAAAACCCCCACATACCAAATTTCATCGAAATCGTTGGAGCCGTTTCCGAGATCCTGATTATATATATATATACAAGAATTGCTCGTTTAAAGGTATTAGATAAAATAGGTAGCTCATTAAAATATCGACTTTATTATTTAAAGTAGAGAGTTCTTTTTAATTGAAACTTTGTTTGTTTTGGTTGTTTTGGCTACATGTCTACAGCCAGGGCTGGGCAAAATACATGCTTTGCTTTAATTAAAATACAAATTACAAAATACTATCTCGCATGTATTTAAAATACGAAATACAAAATACTTTTAAGTCGAGTATTTGAAATATAAAATACAAAATACAGTATTTCAGGTATTTTTATTTAAAATACAAAATACAAATTACAAAATACTAAGTAGAATTAAAACGAATCCAACCCGGCATGGGCAAGCAGAGTAAATGAAAATTACACTCTTTAAAAATGAAACTACCGTGAGGTCTTGAGACTCACTCATAGTGAAACAATACAGATAAGCGTCCGTGAGCTGGCACCAATTTTTGGGTAGGTGTTTGAGGCAAGCTGAAAACTTGTCACATACTTCTCCTATTATACCCCAACACAAAACTGCAGACCTGGCTGGTGAGTAGCGGGGCTAAATGAAACCATGACTTTTTAATTTTTTTTTTGGTTCCAAAAATATATTTGGGCAATATGCAATTTATATATGTTGTAGTTTAATGTTTAAAGAATAAAAAAAATAATAAGCCAGATGATTTAGTCGGGGCTTTAATATTGCCAGGCGCGTGCAAACATATTTTTCAAAAAAATATAAAAAATGTATTTGATGCAACTTGAAATTTTAATAGAGTATATTATTTATAACTAAAAAATAAAATTCTCAAAAAGACAGGTCATTTTGGTGGGACTTTCTACCTGCCAGGTGATCTAACAAATATACTCACTCGCACGGATATATCATTTATTAGGTCACCTGGCAGGTAGAAAGTCCCACCAAAATGACCTGTCTTTTTGAGAATCTTAATTTTTAGTTATAAATAATACCCTATTAAAATTTCAAGTTGCCTCAAATAAATTTTTTATATTTTTTTGAAAAATCAAAATATGTTTGCACGCGCCAGGCAATATTAAAGCCCCGACTAAATCGTCTGGCTTATTTTTTTATTACTCTTTAAACATTAAACTACAACATATAAAAATTGCATATTGCCTCAAATATATTTTTGGAACCAAAAAAAATAAAAATTAAAAATTCATAGGTTCATTTAGCCCCGCTACTCACCAGCCAGGTCTGTAGTCTTGTGTTGGGGTATAATAGGAGAAGTATGTGACAAGTTTTCAGCTTGCCTCAAACACCTACCCAAAAATTGGTGCCAGCTCTCCTACTACCCACGTTTCAAAACGAGTCGAGTTTAACTCGACAGTTTCGGGCTAATCCGTAACCCTTCCTCTCGGAAAAGTACGCTACGGCTGTGCCAAACGTGCACTCAAGTATGCTACGGCCTGAAATACCTATGTCGACTTAAACTAGTTTTGAGACGTGGGTAATCAGTATTATTTTACTAAAAATTACTCTCATTAAAGGAAACTAGGTACTTTTACTGATTAAAAGCAAAGTTTCCTTTCCTAAACACCAGACTTAAGTGTTATCTGCCTCTCATAGGGGAATGAATAAAGTCATGTCTACACCGGTGCGTTTTCATGTTCAACTTAAGATCGCTAAATGAAATCTAAATGTATTTTGTTAAAATGTATTTTGAAGTCATAAGTATTTGAAATACTAACTACAAAATACCTTAGCGTCAGGTATTTGAAATACGAATTACAAATTACATTTTCAGCGAGTAATTGAAATACAAATACCAAATACGTATTTGTATTTCAATTACGTATTTCAATTACAAGTAATTCAAATACTGCCCAGCCCTGTCTACAGCTGCGTACGGACTGCGCGCACTGTACGCGTACCCGGGTACGCGTGTCCTGGAACGCCATGTCCGTACTTGCAGCTACGCGTACACTTAGGGGAACGCGTGCCGCGCGAGCTTGACTCGCAGCGAGCCGCCGTCTGTAGCTGCGTACGGACTGCACGCACATACGCATACCCGGGGTACGCGTGTCCTGGAACGCCATGTTGGTTGCAGCTACGCGTACACTCTAGGGGAACGCGTGCCGCGCGAGCTCGGCTCACAGCGAGCCGCCGTCTGTCGGTGTTCAGTCGCGCGTCAAAGCGATCGCGCGCGCCCGGGTACGCTGTATTTAGACGGTCTGTTTCGATTCATGGCGAATGACTGAGGCTCGGCTCGCAGTGGATCGATTGACCTCGCGTTCAGGTTCGCGGCGGTCCGTACAGGAGCTGTATGCTTAGTATAAGTTTTCCTTCACTTCAATACTTCTCGATCGCGTTTACGTAAAAAAATCAATTACTAGGGAAACATGGACAGCGTCTCCGCGCGCGCGCGTCCATGTTTCCATAGAATTGTTTTTTTTACGTAAACGCGATCGAGAAGTATTTTGGTGAAGTAAAACTTATACTAAGCGTACTGTACGCGTATCCAATGTACGCGTGGACTACGTATCCCGACTACGCGTACCCGGGTACGCGTACAGTGCCCGCAGTCCGTACGCAGCTTTCGACGCATTCAATGTTGAAAAATATTATCTGCCAACAAAGTTTCATTGAAAATGAACTCTCTACCTACTGTAATTACTGTAAATAATAAAGTCGTTATTTCAATGAGCTATTTTATCTTATATTTCCGTTCATTTCAAACTGAGGATTATTTACTTTAGGACATAATGGAATACAATGGCTTTGTTCGAAAGGTGGGCTGTTAACGAGATCGGGACACCTCGAAAAATTCGTACTATACCAGGAAACACACGCAATGAACAAAGAAAACGCTTGTCGCACATTGCGTCGACTATTTTATGCTTTGATGCAATCCCGAGCATCCCCACCGTGCCGTGCCGTCCCTTTCCCTCTCTGTTTAATACTATTAGCATGAGCAGAACGGCACAACATGAGGTTCGACAAATTTAGTAGTAAGGAGCATCCCCACTGAGAGCATTCGGCGTCGAATAGTCGAGTGGTGTGAACATTGAGCCGAGCGTACTACAGGCCGGCGCTGGCGATTGCTCGTTTACAAATGTTCGGGTAGGAATGCTCTCAGTGAGGACGCTCCTGTATACCTAAGACCTGGTGGATTCTTACCTGCTGCATCGTAATCTTTTGTATTTTTTACGCTCCTTCTTTCGATAGTGAGATTGAATGTAATAAACATCGTTGGCGTCAACAATAGGTAAATAAGTAATTTAATGTGTTGCAGATTTACAGTTAGTCTAACCTAAGCTATCAACTTCCATACCTACGAACGCTGTAATTTTACATTCAACAACTTGCACTTTACGCCTTTTCAAGTAGTCCTTTAACTCCTTCGAACTTTTCGTTATAGCCGTTCTCTACACTTCCAGTACAAGAGCGGGTTTTTAACGTGTATTTTATATCCAGCCTATCCAGGGACTAAAGATAACCATAATAAACCAGATTTGGTTAACCGCCCGAGGGCGGCTAAGAAAGTGCGAGGGTCTTTTAGTCTCGAGGTGAAAACTAAACTTTTCACTTCAAATACGAAAACACATGAAACTCCTTTAAAAATTAGGTACTTACCATTTATATATATATATAAGTATTTATTTAGCTTTCCATTTAATTTCATTTAAGTTTTCGCCCTTTGTAAATTTTAAACGCTCATGACACTCAGATCCAATTAACGACGGTAAAACACGTGGGAAAATCTTTGAAGAAAAGTGAAATAGTTTACTATAGAATTGGTCCACTTACAATCACTCATTTTTCTATTAAAATATACCTATAGGTATAAGTTTTATTAGCAGTTCTACGAGTAAGTATAACATCTTTTGGACCAAAATAGTCAAAATAGTAGTAGTAGTAGAATAAATTTGATAAATACTTGCTTGTTTCTTATAACGCGTGCAATTTAAGTTACCTTTTAGTGACATAATACATATCATGTTCTTGGCGGTTTTCGTTTTTCCTAAGACTGAGTAATTAGAAAAAAATAGACTTAGTGCGTATTACTACGGCTACGTGAGGCTACATTGACGTAGTTTTAGAGCATGACTAGCATAAGAAGTGCAAAATATTACGAAGCATCCGCTGACAAGCCTAAAAAAAATAAGTAAGCAAAATTTGAATTTGGGGCTATAAAATAAAATCCACGCCATTTTCATTACATTCAACATTTATTTGTCCATTTATGACTTCCACTTATGTAGTGCTTTGACATTTAGATACATTAAAAAAAATTTTTTTATCAAAAAATATTATCTTGAAAAAGTTAACTTAATACATACCTACTTACTAAAAAAATATTGAGCAAAATGTTTTTATTTTTGCTTAAATACTATATTCTACAACACCACCTGGGAAATCAATGACTTGAGCCATAGGTACTTGTTATAAGTATATCTTTATTTCACTGATAAATGATAATAGGTCATCATTACTATGGTAAGTGAAATATAGGGTAAATCGCCAATAACTGGCCACCTCATACTAAAAATGAACTCTATTCACCCATAATAGAATTCATTTTTAGTATAAGGTGTTAATTACTGGCCACCCTTCAATAACTGGCCATATCATACTAAATTGTATTCTGTTTGTAGGGGAACAGAGTTCATTTTCAGTATGAGGGGGCCAGTTATTGGCGATTTACCCTATATTATAATTTTTAACTGTGTTTCATCATTCCAAAGCGGCTTACATTATAAATAGTACATTACTACGAATTTATAAGGCTCTACCAGTAAGCTCTTATCACTTTTTCAGCACCATTACCATACAAGAATGAATAAATACTATTAAAAACGCAACTCTTGACTGATAACACATATTATACCACGAGTTTTTCCGAAATATTTGGGGTATACAAATACTTGTGATGAATAATGATAATACACAAACACAAGGCCCTTCGTCCACATCAGGCCCTTGTTTCATGAATGCGATGAGATGTTAGAAATACCTACATCGCAAAATTAACGAATACATATATGCTACGAAATTAGCCTTTCTAATAGCATTAATTCATTATTCGGAGAGGAGGCCTGTGCCCTGTCGTGGGACGAATATAGGCTGGGATGATGATGATTTTCATTTCCATGTAAAATTTCAAAATATAGATTTAGAATTCAGAATATATCTGGTGTCAAAAGACGCCATTGAAATTGGATGGACCAGTTCAAAACGATTAATCAATAATAATTCTTAAAATCTTATCAATTCAATCATTCCATGAAAAATAACCTATAATAATATTTGGCTTTTATCAATCTCTGGTACAATTCGTGCAAGGCACGAAAGCGAGCGAGCTGTACTCGTGATAAAGTGTATATACGATTGAATGTGTGTAAGCTTTGAGCTGTACGATAGATTAGTCGATATTGTTTATGCCAACCATACCCCCCAGGAAAACCCGCACGCCTTCGCAACTTGCAAGAATTGTAGGTATTGTACAATTATTTAGTTACTGCTATATCCGATCACAAAAAATCATAACCTAAACATTAAACTAAGTTATCACCCAGGACTTAGGCCCATATAATATCATAATTACCAGCCTTACACACACATCATCGTACGGGATTCAACAATAACATCATTATTATAATTATGTATTCAAAAAGTCAAAATATAAAACCATCAACTATTATAATATCTTACCATACTTACCAACTAAAGAACCGAGCTAACATGAATTTCATTTAAATATCTTTGTAACTTACTCTCTATTTTAACTCCAGAAAAGCGAATAACACCTATATCAGTGACACCTGCCGAAATATAACGTCGTACTCTTTAATGGTCGACACAAACCACTAGTAATAAAGTTGACTAGTCTTTACCTTGTATAGAGAGATTGGAAGCGTTCGAAATGTGGTGTTGGAGGAGGATGGAAAAGATCAGCGGGACAGAAAAGAAAAGTATAGGTTACGAAGTTACGAAGTTTTAAATATTGTTAACGAAAGAAGATCTTTGTTGAAAGTAATTGAGAACAGGAGAGGATAATTACATTAAGACTATAATAGAAGGAAAAGGGGAAGACCAAGAAGGACATATATGGAGCAAATAAAAGAAAAAATAAATGTTTCATTATAATTATAAAGAAGTGAAGGAAAGAGCGGAAAGTAGAATAAGCTGGAAATTAATCCACCGACAAGAGCCCTAGCTCTTAAGGCACAAAAATGCGATTAAATTACGTTAACGTATTAAAAAAAAGAACAGTTCTTTAATGCAAAGTACAGCAAAATGTTAGGTATAGGAAAAAAAAATAGCACCTTCTAAAAGTAAATTGTTTTAGATTCAATTTTTGGCCAAGTAAGCCTTCAATCCAACAACCAGTCCAGAAATTTCAAAATTGGACGCATTCTTAGGCTACAACATGAAACAATAGTCGTGTCTTATACGACTAAAGCATTTTAACAATTAGAAAAAATAACACTTACTTAATAATACTTTCCAACATCCGAACTTTTCTCTTATAATTAAGAATTCTTGGTCTTTGGCCATAAATACATCCATTAAGAAAGTATAAAAAAGGTTGACCCTTCTATAAACCTTTAATCCTTTTCCAGGCATAGCGCATATAGCGACCACATACATATATCTACAAAAAGATTCGACCTTGCTCCCTTTACAATATGGTGAAAAATCAATTGAATTTCTTTAAAATATGCTTTGCTTTTAAATTAATACTGCGTAGGTAAACAATATAACACAATGATTAGTTTTGTAGTAGCACATCTAAATAGACGGGGCCTGGAAAAGGGTTAAATTATGTCGCATCCACAGAAAGAACTTAAATAAAATTCTGTGTATGACGCTTATCATCACACTTTTTAAATAACAAATCGTATGTAACACTTATAGGAGCTAACCTAAGTTGGTACAGTGTGAATTAGTAAAAATAGTGTAGATCTGGACATAGCCTCTTAATCCTACAATGTCTTTTAATAAAATAGAGCCACTATATTATTGTCAATTTGTGTAACTCTTTACAAAATAAAATCTAAATTATTATTTTAGATGCATCTCAGCGGACACTAGGCATAAGCAGAGTACGACATACAACAGTTAGAAATTAAATGAAGATACCACTATCTTCGTATGAATCAAATCTATAATTAAAAATGCTTTCTTTTTCTACTGTTTTACGCGTATTCTAAGTATCGAATATGTTGGCAAGTAATATTTACAGTGCATTATCTAATCTACAAAGCTTTTCTAAAGAATCTACGATTCCATAGCATTTAAAAGAAAAACTTATTGGACTGAAGTCTTCTATAATAACTTAAGATCAAGAAAGTTGGCCCCCATAGTTATACATAATTGAACATTAGGTTAGATACTACTATAAGATAAAGTTTTAATAAACGAAATGCAAAAAGGTTAATAAATCATATATATACATGATAAATAATTACTACAATCTACAATAATAGAAGTTGCAAAGTAAATATAGAAAACAACGTGTACGAAAAAAAATGTTTAGGATTTAATAATACATTGCTGCTAAAAACTAAGAGAATACTCATAGGTCTGTAATGAATGAAACAGGACTTTTGGCAGGCAAAGAGGTAGATTCTAAGCAAGTAATGTACGGCAAAATATAATTATTAATTCACGAAAGAGCGAATAGACAATGAACTAATGTTTAACTTGTGTTGGTTCAACTTTAGGTATAAAATGATACTAAAGTCTACCAGATGCCTTTAGGGCATTTTCAACGTAAAGTGTACCATTTACATTTCTTCTTTAAACACGGAAATTGATTCTGAGTACGAAAATTCCAAAACTACCCAATTCTAAATAAAGGTAGTAAGTAGTTGATAACAATTTAAATTGAATATGCTCATTAAATTGATTGCGGTGTGCGATTTTATTTCCTAGTCTCTGTGGAGTAAGTTAGCCATCTATTGAAGCTATGTTTATCCTAAGAAGGTAATTTAATTTCTAAAATGGCGTGACTAGTTATTGGGATATACTCAAGTAAATTATAATATGAATTTATTTATTTATCATGTCATTAGATTTAAAAACCCGCACTATGTGCTCAAAATATAATCAAAATAGAAAAATGATTGAATTTGCTATCATTACAGGGCTTAATCACGTATAAATTTAGATAACAACTTTTTTTTAGCGGTTTTCCACTGCTGCCTCTTGAAGGTATAATAAGGTTGCGTATCCACCGGAGCTGTGCGAGGATGCGTTGCGAGGGATGTGTTTGTCATGAAACAATAGAAACACTTCATTTACCTATCCTTGCTCAGCTCAGCTCTGGTGGAAACAACTCAGCGGAGCGAGGTTTTTGTACATACAAAAGACGGGAAAGATGTGTGCGAGGAATGTGTTGCGAGTGATGTGTTGCTAGGCGGGTATTGCTCCGCTCCCGCCTCACCGCACCCCGCCTGCTTATTTGAAAAGAGCCCGCTACACATCCTCGCTACGCATCCTCGCGCCGCTTAGCTACCTCGCACATCTCTGGTGGAAACGCAGCCTTAACCTGATCTCGTGCTGAAGAGGTTTGGTTCCCGTGCAAAGTAAAGACGATACAGGACCCGCTGGGTGGTGAAAAACACTATCGCCGTGTTTACGACACGACTGACATTCAGCGACTTTTCTTGTTCTAGGTGAGCTCAAACGTCATTTGAGTGGAAGCGTATACTCGTGCCGCCAGTGCGCCAGGATTGAGCAGGCGAAACCTGAAAATGATAATATTTATTTTAATTTTTTTGTACTTCACTGAATCAACGACAGTCTATAGTCTGAAGATATTGATTGTTTTTACACTGTCTAATATGTCAATATCGAGGTAATCCGTTTGGCTATGTCGGTGACCCTGTTCTTCTTAAGATCTCCTCGTACGTGATTCGATCCCATAGAGAAACTCCGAGCATAGCCCTCTCCATAGCTCGATAAATAAGTGCAGTTAATTTAATATTTTAATTTGTTCAATGCCCCGCGGGCAGTTCTTGACATTAGGGAGTTATCAAAATGTCTCTTCAATTTTTGTTTAAATTAGGTAGTTTTGGGGTTTTCTTACTCAGAATCAAGAGCGCTATTTATTTTGATGATTAACAAAAATTAATCTATTTTTCCATGCAATTTTTTGTGCCAATCTTGTGACGAGCCCTCAAACTGTATGAAAGAAAAAAGTCAATAAAACTGACTCAAAAAATAAGGATACTTTTTTTCTTTATGAAAATGACCGGGGTGCCTTTGATCAAATTGGAGCAACTTTGATAGTTTTAAAATCACTATAAAGTGGACATTGTCCATATGAGGTAAATTGTTGACAGTAGACAAAAAGAAGGTCGATAGGATCGATCGAAGGAATAGCAAATGCTAACAAAAAGCGTGAGTTGGTCAGCAAACTACTTTTCACGACACTGCACTGCTCGAAAATGTGGCCATTGATAAAACCTAGATCCTGTACCCAAAACTGCCTATATATGTACACTTAACAGCTGTCTCATTTATGGCGCGCAAAATACGACAACAATGTAACACATTACGAAAACAGGACGCATCAATATATGTATGTCATAATACGATACGACTTTTTATAAGATAATTTCTGAATTTCATTCCCGGCGTGCTGAAACTACAATTGGACCAATTAAAAGTAATCGTCTGCTGCATGTGAAATTAAATTGATCAATGAGAATGCGTCATTCATGACTTTAATGAGGTGTTTTTTTTCTTTAAACGCATAATATGCACAAAATGCTTTATTTTTTTTAAGTATGAAAAAACGCCACAGCATTAACTTTTTAAGCCTGCTGCACACTGCACCGCACTGGCTGAACAGCCAGGCTCGTCATGATCATCGTGCTGCCGCAGCCAGACTGCTCAGTGCGCGAGTATACATCCTCATCATGTCCGACTTGTTGCCGCAGGTCGGACATGACGAGGATGAGGTTTTTATTTTTTAATTTTGTGGTTTTGGGTACGGGCCACTAAGAATGGCATCGCTCGTTTAAAAAAAATTATGTCCAAAATAAAAAGTAAAATCGGCGGGAGCAACGCAGTGTTTCGATTGTTTAATTGGGAATGTCTAAAAAAAAATTACCAGTGGTTTTTATATTTTTTTTGTATAGAAAAGTCAATTATAAGGAACTAATTTCAATATTTTGTCATTTAGTTCTTTACTTTTTTCAAAATTAATTATTGAAACTATTTTAGTTGATGACGTCAGATTATAATTGAGAGCTCCCACAATGCCAAATTTCTAAATCTATCTAAATGCGTACGATAAGGCAACCCCTTTAATTATTTTTTGCGTAGTGGTACACTATACACTGTGTCACTTTACTGGCACTGTCAAAGTGCTAGATGTCAGACAGCGGGTCCAAATCAAACTCCGTAGTATAATCCACGTGTAAATTGTGAAGAATTCTAACCACATAGAATAAAGTACGACTTGAACCGGTCACGCAATTTACACCAATGTCAAATGAAGGTCATTGCTTATTTGTTATATAATAAATTCATTACATAATATTAAAATTAAATAACTACAGAAAACGAGTTAAAAAGCATTTATCTCGAAATGGTTTTCGATTTACTATACATTGCAAAAAAATAGACATCCCCAATTGTTATTTCCTCGCATTAGTCGTGAAAAGCACAATGTTTAGTCTCGCTCGGCCAAAAGAGCAATAGATGGAATCGTACTTTCGAGGGCCTCCGCTACGCGTCGGCCCTCAAACTAACTCGTCCATCTATTGCTTGCTTTCTAGCCTCTACAACAATGTACTCTTTAAAGTCGCCCCGCAGTTCAGAGTCACCCTGGTTTACGATACTCATGTTTTCGAATACGTAAACCCCAAAGTTCCCTCTTTTAAAATAAAAAATAAAGGTACAATTTTTATTGTAAATTCCCATTAATATTCATCGAATCGAATAACATCATCCCATCATCATCACAGCCTGTATACGCCCCACTGCAGGGCACAGGCTTCCTCTCAGAATGAGAGGGCTTGGGCTACGGCCCCACACGCGGTTCCCACGCGGGCCCAGTGCGGATTGGGAACTTCACACACACCATTGAATTTCTTCGCAGGTGTGTGCAGGTTTCCTCACAATGTTGTCACCGTAAAGCTCGTGGTAAATTTCAAATGTAATTTCGAATAACATATTATTTTAATTTAATTGTACTTACGAAATCGTTCTTTGGCGGAGACTCTTTATGGTAGCCGGTTTTATCTTCGGTTCGCCATTGCTGTGCAGGCCTCGGCCAGTTATTATTTGCAAATCTTTAAACCTGTGGCGCTCTGAATTCCTGAGCTTCTCGATATGTTTATCTAAAAATATGTTGAGGGCCTCCATTGCTTCCGGGACGTGGAATTCGTGCAGATCAAGCATGGTAGTATCTTGTAATTTTAGAGCGTGCAGCTGAAATAAAAATAGGGAATATTAAATACGAAAAAAGTTCTGACTAACAGACTCATCCATCGACGCCCGTCCCAAACCCGACTTTGAAAGCCGAAACTTTTGCAATAGAGGAATAAAGGATTTTGCAAAATTCCCGTATACATGAAAAATTCTGCACCGGGTGCGAATTTGAAGGCGCAAACTAAATAAATCAATAATAAATATATCATGGGATGATTTACTTATACCAACTGACCTAGTCCCAAACTACAAAGCTTGTAGGGTCAACGTCATAAATAAGTGATTACTTTTGTACCCTGTCACTTTAACGTCATGTTTGAAAAGCCATACGTAATTATGTAACGACTAAAAGCGACAAGGTACATAAATTATCACTTATTACTGTACTTTGGGTGCTAGGTAATGAATTAACATATTTATACAGGGTGGAAGTTGAGATGGGGCAGCAAGGGCAGCTACTAGATCCCTTGCTGCTACGCGAAAATGTTCTTAGGAGACCTTTACTAACTTTTTGAGTGATGACAATCGACATTCACAGATTTTTGATAAAACGTACAGTCGGCGAGAAAATCGACAGATTTGACTTTTTTTTTAATGCCAATCGGTCCCATTTCTATCAAGGATTAAAACACTCTTTGAGACCAACTGAGGTTAGAGTACTAGAACACCCACAAACACATTTGTGGGTACAAATCAAAGAAAATAAAAATAAAAAATAAAAAAATAAATATTACGGGACAAACAAAAGAAAACTTTTTCCATACATTTCGTAGGGTAATTAATTACAATGTGAAATTTTCTTTAGCTTAAAGTTCATTAAATTGTAGACAACTACAATTAGGATATTAGAAATGAGAAAAATCAGTATCATTGTAAAAAAACAACTAGTCTGTGTTTCATTCTTTTAGGCGGACTTGTACCTAAAATTGAATACTGGGTTAAGACACTAACTTTAGTTAAAATGTTCAGTTTTTAGTTGTCTGCATACTGTTTAATTTTCTTTAAGCATAAAGGATTCATATTCGTAAAAAACAACATGCGAAAGTTTCATTTTCCAAATTACCCTACGAACTGTATGGAAAAGTTTTCTTTGATTTGTGGGTGTTCTAGTACTCTAACCTCAGTTGGTCTCAAAGAGTGTTTTAATCCTCGAGAGAAATGGGACCGATTGGCACTAAAAAAAAAATAAGTCAAATCTGTCGACTTTCTCGCTGACTGTACATTTTATCAAAAATCTGTGAATGTCGATTGTCATCACTCAAAAAGTTAGTAAAGGTCTCCTAAGAGCATTTTCGCGTAGCAGCAAGGGATCTAGTAGCTACCCTTGCTGCCCCTTCTCAACTTTCCACCCTGTATAGATAAATGCATATTAAACATCCAAGAGTCGAGCACTAATATTCATATTTTTCATACAAATATCTGCCTCGACCGGGGATCGAACCTGGGACCTCAAGCTTCGAAGTCAGCTTGTCTAACCACTAAGCTATCTGGTCGTCAACTATACGTTTTACCATAACTACAACATACTATTTATGTGTCACTAGTAGTTCTTTAACTTTTAATGGGTGCGTCCCACGAGGTATAACTACAAAATATCTAATTTCATATTAATAACATTCACAAGATATAATGAACGTTAGCTATAACAGCAAAAAGTATAATTTTTTAACGTATAACGCTTAAATTATATAACGGTACTTTAATATAACTTCAATTTGTATATTATAAGATTTATATGGACTAATTTCTTTTAACATAACAAACATTAGGTATAACAATAATATGTGTAAATGTTAAATTATGTGGCGGCGAGCGAGTGAAGCGAGCGAGCAAGACTTTTCGGGGCAGAAGCGACTTGGATAGGTTAGGTTCAGAAGGCTAAGGCGGGAGCGGTAGCGTAGCTCCCGCCATAGCCTTCGATGTTAGGATTTTTTTTGTAACAGAGCGGAAAAATGAATGCATTGCTTGAATGTTTGCTTGCATCAAAGTTTTTAATGAATTTATAAGTACGTTTTAAATCTTAGGTGTTATGAACATTATACGCTTTGATCGATATATCAATTGATATTATATATAAACAACGTTATACATTACAAAATTAGATATTTTATAATTATACTTTTCGTTCATTATATCCAGTGAACGTTATACTAAACGAGTTTACTTATATAAAGTGGGCGTATATATTATGAGTTAATGAACTAAAACAATTACTTTGCTATAATACTACTATTACTTTTCTATTTAGGTCGCGGGTGAGCAAAGTAATTGTTTTAGTTCATTAAGATGGACCTCCGCAAAGTAACGCCTGATTCAATAAATTATAAATTATATTATGAGTTGTTATATCTCGTATTACTTACCCACTTTTAATATCAACTACAAAACGTCTACTGTTGGATATATACTCAGCGGCAAATCTAATCGCCCTCCTTCCTTAGAAACATGTATGTAAAGTGGGCGGTTAGATTTGCCGCCGAGTATAGTAGGCCTCCTCCATAGCTTTGATTTAACAGCAAATTTGACCAATATTTTAGCCTTTTTAGGGTTCCAGAGCCAAAATGGCAAAACGGAACCCTTATAGTTTCGTCAGGTCTGTCTGTCAGTCTGTCCGTCCGTCTGTCTGTCTGTCTGTCCGCGGCTTAGCGCAGTGATATGAGGCTATGTGATAGAAAGCTGTAATTTTGCATGAATATAGGTATATACCAAGCAATTACCCCGAGAAAGTGATAAAATAAAATGTAAAAAAAAATGTTTTAGTGTTCCTCCCAATCCCAATCATTGTGTTATATTTTTTACCTTTGCATGATTAATTTAAAAGCAAAGCATATTTTAAACAAACTTGATTGATTTTCTACCGTATTATAAAGTGGGTATGGTCGATTCTATGTGTAGATTTTTGTATATAGGTATTTATTTTGGATATAACATACAAATAAGTAGGCACATCATCTATAGGTGTTAGTGTATAGGTGTAGGTGTTGGTATTTACCTGCATCAAAGAAGCAGCAGCCAAATTATGGGCGGTATCGTAGTATTGCCTATGTAGCGCGGCCACCTCACAATAATAAGCGGCTACTTGTGGCATATTTTTGTCACAAAAAGTTATTGCGCGCTGGTTACACCTGAAAAACAAAATAACACATTATCACAGTATAACGAAAGTACGACAGCGCACCTATATGATAAGTTGATAACTAATGAATGCCTGCCGAATTAACCCACGGTATTATAGTAGGGGAGCCCAAGAGGGGATTTGGGGAGTCACTCGAGCACGGCAGATTAATATAAGGTGGGTTAATTACTAGCAGAACAGTGTACATTTCACTTCCAAATCGTCAGTCTTTGGAATTAACATCCCCTATGTAGATCACTTGCCACAATAACATTTTTTACGGAATACCTATTTTTTTTTAATTAATGTGAATAACAGAGATATGGCTTGATTTAATGACTCCAGACCCAGGCAAGAATTCCCCCCTTGTGATTTTGGAAATTATTTCATGATATTTAAAGTTATTATTTCATTTAAAAATTTGCGCCTTACAAACTAAATTTTTATTTGTACACTAGCTGTTGCCTGCGGCTTCGCCCCCGTTGTATTTATCCTAAAATTTATTTCATAAGACCCTTCTTCTGACAATAACAAACGCAACAAAAAAAGACTTAGCAAAATCGGTCCAGCCGTTCACGCGTAATGCCGTGACCAAGAACATAGGCACTCATCCTTACCTACTAGAGTACCCTGACTGACTGACTAACAGACAACGCACAGCCTAAACTACTGCTGCTAGAGACTTGAAATTTGGCATAGTTACATGTACTTAGAGTATTGTAGAGGTGCAATAAGGAAGTATTTTTTGAAAATCCCACGGGATAGGGAAATATCTAAACTTTCTTTGCTTCTCTTTTTTTGGGGGAATCTCTGAAACTATTCAGCCGATTTAAAAAAATCTTTTACCAGTAGAAGGCTACACCATTCCTGATTAGCACAAGCTACTTTTTTCCGGGAAAACAAAATTCCCACGGGGTAGAAATAAGTAAATTCAAGTTTGGAGCTGATTTATAAATTCTTTCACCAATAAAAAGCAACATTATCCCTGATTGGCATAGACTACTTTTTCTCCGGGAAAATGCAAATTTCCCGCGGGATAGAACTAAAATAATTCATCATTGTGGCTAGTTTTAAAAATTCTTTCACCAATACAAAGCTACAGTATCCCTAACTGACATAAGCTACTTTTCTCCGGGAAAATGAGAAATTCCCGCGGGATAGAAATACCTAAGTAAATTCAGCTTCGGGGCTTAAACTGTCACATGTCCCTTATCGCTCCATACATGTAGCTGGCATTCGTCACGTTGGTGAAATAGGGTCCAAGCCATTATTGTGTAATGGGAATTAAAGTATAAAAACGATACTTACTTGTTCCAATTCCGTAAATGTGCACCGGCTTTTTCCCTTAATTCTTTAACGACATCTTTAGATACTTTTTTATCTGAAGGCAGCAACGGCCATTCTCCTTCCGACAATTGCTGTGGGTAAAAAAAATATAATATTTTAGTTCAATTCCTATCACGTGATTCCCTTCAAGCCGTGGCAGCCTAGTGGATTGACCTGTGGCCTTTTAAGCAGAGGGTCGTAGATTCGAACCCGGGCTGGCAACTCTAACTTTTTCGGAATTCACGTGCGAAGTACATTTCAAATTTACCATGAGCTTTACGGTGAAGGAAAACATCGGGTGGAAATCTGTACACACCTGCAAAAGAAATCCATTGGTGTTTGTGAAGTTCCTAATTCGCACTGGGCCCGCGTGGGAACTACGGCCCGAACCCTCTCATTCTGAGGCCTGTGGCCTGCAGTAGAACGTAAGTATATTGGCTGGGATGATGATAATGATGATTCCCTTCATTGGCCCAAATCGAAGCTTAATATAAACAAGGACCCTACACTAAGATTTAAGCTATAGTCTCTCGACTTTTACCACACAGCAAATAACAGAATAGTCTGCACTTATAGTTTCGTGGTATGGAGGGAGAGGGGGAAGGATTAATTTTGTCACTAACTGGATGGTTACCTTAATAAGTATAATAATATAATACCAACCCCAACATACTCAGTCTGTTCAAAATTATTTCACACGCATTTATATACGTAAGTACTTAATCTGTAATTTTACGAATGTTAGTTTTTAACATGTAGGTACGCGTAGCTTGCGCCAAAATCGGGGCACATGACTTATTAAAAAAAAACAACATAAAGGGGGGCAATCCAAGAAAATAATTAAACCATTTACCTACAAAACTAAAATGGAATGTTACATTACTACACAACACTATTGTTAACTGTCAAAAGTACCAACACTCGAAGCCGCTACTTTAAACAATAGGTACCTAACAATCAAAACAACCAACCTTCTTTTGCTGTGCTATACGGTCTTGTTGGCATTTAAGTTCAGTTTGAGCAATGAACTTTTGAACGCCATTGGGCTCCTCCAATACGTAACCTTTGCCAGTCGACGACAATAGCACCTGGAATTAAAAATAAGTTTTCGTTAAAATAAATAAATATTTTTATCACAAGATGTCTTCGTTGATTGTAGGGTCAACGTCATAAAGAAATGAACAACAGATTGGAATCCGCAACAGGCTTCATGCGTCATGTTTGAAAAGTTATCCGAAATTATGTAACGACTGAAAGCGATAAGGTACAAAAGTGATCATGATCAAATGATCATTTAGTTATGACGTTGACAGTTTGTTTTCTTCGGAGACCAAGAAGGATTCTACGATCAGATTGGGGATGTCTTGAGCAAAGGTCAGGTCAAGATTAGGTATTGAAATCTGCGAGGATGTATGAAAAGAGTAATGAGTGGAAACGAAAGATGTATGTCACTCGTGACACAGTGGTTGTTATCGAACTCCTCCGAAACGGCTTGACCAATTTTTATGTTTTTTTTTTCTACATTTGGTAGTTCTGAGGATAGTTCGTAGGCCCTGGGTGATAAGAAATAATTTATATGGCAAAACAACGTTTGCCGGGTCAGCTAGTATTAAAATATTATATCTTCCTCTTCTTATTGTAAATGACAATTTATTGGAAATGATGTGTTCGCCTATAATTGGGGCCCATATGAAACTAATAGATGTATAAGTTTTAAGGATGTAATAAATAACGATATGTGTGTGCCCTGTTGGCGTCCCGAATAAATGAATAAATGAATGAATAGTAGGAGAGCTGATTGACAATTTTGGGTAGGTATTTTTTTGCAAAATTGCTTTGCAAGCACCTGGTAATGTCTAAGCCCCGACAAAATGATCTGGTTTATTTATTTTCTCAGCATTTACCTATCGATGTTTTGAAAATTATATTTCCAAAGGTTTAGAATCCCGAAAACTTCATTTGTCCGAAAGCATTTTTTTCTGAAACTGTAAATATTTCAGGATTTATTTCAGGACCATTGTGTAGAACCCTTTAGGTTAGGTTAGGGTTGTTTTATAAAAATCCTGAAATATTTACAGTTTCAGAAAAAAATGCATTCGGATAAATGAAGCATTCGGGATTTTAAATATTCGGAAAAAAATATTTCTAAATTTTGATAGGTAACCATTTTCTCACTCTTTAAAAGTCAAATTTAAATGTAGGTATTAAAATTTCGAAACAACTCTAAGACATTTTTTGCAAAAAAAAGGATATATCAAAAACAAATAAAAAATGAGGGTTGATTTATCCCCACTGCCCGTCAGCCAGGTTTGTGGTTCTGTGTTTGGGTATTTTAGGTATTACACAAGTTTTCAGCGTGCCTCAAATACCTACCCAAAATTGTCAATCAGCTCTCGCATTATAAACGGCTGGACCGATTCAAATGTTTTTTTTGTGTATATTTTAATAGGTTCCTGGTCAGTTTGAAAACACAATTGGACCCGGTAGATGGAGCTGTTGTGGGCAGGACAAAGTCAGCCAGGTCCGCTAGTTGTTAATAAAAATATAATAGAAATTATAATTACCTCGACAGTGGCCTGGAAATTATTTTTGTGGGCCATCAAAAGCTCAGACAAGATGTCGGCCCCGATATCTGGAAATAAATTTCCCAGTTTGGACCTAGTCATTCTCGCCGCCCAGTCGTTAGGTTCCTGGCTGCGCCACTCCGCAGTGGTCTGTTTTTGATAAATTGATAGAGCTAACTCCATGTCCATCAGTTGCTTAAAATTAGGTATGGCAGGTTCTTTTCCTGCACGAGCCAACTCCTCTTCTTTCGCCGCCAATATCCTGAAACAGCAAGAATGCATGTTAATACCGACATGTTAATTGTAACTCCATCTTGTATTATACAGGGTATCCCATAAGTAGTACGACAAACTTAAATGGAAGATAGGTGGGCAGGTCTACTACAAAATATCAAAAAAATATTTTAAAAAAGTTGGCAATTGATGTCAACTTTTTTTATTTTCTTATGCAATATTAAAAATAGAATTATCTGTAGGTACACGTTTAATAATGCGTGATCAAAAGTAAAAAAAAAAATATGATTTTATATCAGGTTGTTCAACATTAAAACCGAAAATTTTACTAACACATTTAGCGTGCAGATTATATGTAAAATATACAAATGTATTTATATGTATGTATTTCTAGCTTTCTAACAAGCTACTAATACTATATTTTTTGTAAATGGTTGCTAGAAAAAAATTAACACATAGGACGTAGGAAGAATATCACGTCCTAACATTACTTCAAATTAACTCATTAAATTTATCAATAATAACTGTTATAAATACAACTACCTAACAACAATAACTAATGTAAAATAACAAATTGAAACTAAAAAACAATTAAGATTGAAATTCTACGATGTTTTTATACTGTCAAACACGCACACACGCACACACACACACACGCACACACACACACACACACACACACACACTCAGTGCGCGTTTGACAGCCGCCGTGATGTGTGATTCCAAGAAGAAGGGCTACGGTTTAACACGAAACATGTGAAGTTAAACTCGTTTTAAGACGTGAGTGATCCGTTTATTTTCACTATATCTGAAACCGGTTCACCGAAGTTTTAAAATCCATATATTTTGTTTTCCATAACTTAATAATACCACCGATTCATTTGACCATCATGTTATTTTCCAAAAAATTCGAAATCCCGAACAATATCCATTTTTCAGGGTTCTATACCCAAATGGTAAAAAGGGACCCTATTACTGGACTTTGCTGTCCGTACCTATGTCTGTCCGTCTGCCCGTCTTTCACCAGGCTGTATCTCATGAACCGTGATAGATAGACAGTTGAAATTTTCACAGATTATGTATTTCGGTTATTTAGGGGGGCTCTCATACAATAAACGTGATTATCTTGCTCGTTTTTGCTCGATATTAAAAATAAAAATAAATAAATATCACGGGACAATTCACACCAATTGACCTAGTCCCAAAGTAAGGTGATAACGGCAACAGGCAACAGGCGGTATATTGATAACGGCAACAGGTAGACGCTTGAAATATTCACAGAATATTTAGTTATATATTCACTTTAAAAATAAATAAATAAAATAAAACAAATATTTAAGGGGAGCCCCATACAACAAACGTGATATTTTTTTTTTATTGCATTTTTATTAAATAAGTATTAAATATTTTAAATTAATTATTCTTGAATATACCAATGACTCGAATTTTTATTTGTTACAAACTCTTTTGAGCGGAATTTGCCTATGCAGGACGGACGTTCAAGTGGTTATATACAGTGGTGGTCATACAATTAAGAACGATTTGAAGTTTCCGATTTTTTTTTATCTAAATCATGTCATATGTCTAGTTGTGTTCCTTCTTAGAAGTAACAAGTTATGTTATAAAATAGCCACATGGATAGAGCAAACGGGATTAAGAATAATAGTGTATAATTGCTAACATTTTTTTTTACAAATTTTATTTGTTCTCTTTACTAATAAATTCAAATAGTAATGAAGCTGGACAAATAATTAAGAACGATTTATTAAACTGCTCGAGAGTTGTTTTATATGAAACTTAGATTAAATAAATCATATTAATGTGAAGTTGGTATAGAAAAAAAAAGCAATTTAATACATTTGAATTAAAATTAATAGTTAGTAGCATGTCCACGGCTTTTAATTACGGCTTTACACCGGCGAGGCATTGAATCTATCAATTTTTGACATTTCGCAAGAGAAATAGAGTTCCATTCTTCTAAGAAAACGTCGTACAGCTCTCTCAAATTGCCACACTGTCGATATGAAACCTTTTTCTTGACTTCGCACCAAAGATGCTCTATTGGGTTAAGATCTGGGCTGTTGGCTGGCCAATCTAAGACAGAAACTGATTGTGATGTGAGGAATTCCTTAACGGTGCGTGCAGTATGCTTTGGATCATTGTCGTGCTGGAATGTCCAAATAACCGGAAGCACGTCTGCGGCATATGGTAACATTATTTCTTGCAGTATATTTTTGTATTGGAATTGATCCATGTTTCCTTCTATCAGCCTAACAGGTCCAACGCCATGTCCAGAAAAGCACCCCCAAATTTTCACATTTCCCCCGCCATGCTTTAATGTCACTTTTGTGTACTTTGGGTCGAATGCTTTATTCGGAGGGCGTCGTACATATCGTTTTCCATCAGAACATACCCTATTTATTTTTGTCTCGTCAGAAAAAAAGAACGTTTTTCCACTGTCTGACTGTCCAGTTTTCATACCTTCTTGCAAATGCAAGTCGGGCTTGCCTATGACATCGTTTCAACATAGGCACCTTCCTTGCTATCCTTCCGTTCAACTTATTTTCTACCAAACGCCTTCGAATAGTGCGTGCAGAGATTGCTGAAGGGTTGTTTTCGCCAAAATATTCTTTTCTCAACTCATTAGACCCTTTAAAAGGATTTTGTTTTGCCAAACGAACGATATTTCGATCATCTCGACGAGATGACTTTCTCTGTCTAGGTCCACGCGGAACGTTTGAAGTAGTTTGATACGTGGAAAAATGCTTTACGGCATGGAAAACCATTGTTTTTGAACATTGCAGATGGTCGGCTATCATTTTATACGACCAATTCTTCTCGCGAAGTTTTATTATTACTTCTCTTGTAGATTTATCACAACTTTTATTTTTCCCCATTGTTTTTATACGAAGTAATCACTTTTAAGACTTTAACAGCACGAAATGGCGCCAAAATTATACGAATAATAATCTACAACCACAGAGTCACACAGTGTTCTCTATTTAAATTTGAAAAAATAATAAACTATTCAGCGTTCTTAATTACGTGACCAGCCAGTAAGTACTAATACTAGGTTCAGATCGAATGTATTAAGTTTCTCTATTAATTTTTTAACCAACTATGTTGCATAAATGAATGTACCGGTAGTACGGAAAAGTTTCGCAATACCGAGAGAAATAAAAAAAATACGGGCAATTAGTTATACTTGTAACTTTGAAAAAATCATCTCAATAAATAATCGTTCTTAATTATATGGCCACAACTGTATGTTGTATTTTTTTAAATATGGAGAAATAAATATTTTTCCGTGTTCAGGAGGCGAAACTCTTTCGATTGCTGTAGTAATTTTCAGGTGTTAAACAAATTAAAGGTTGTCAATTGTAAACAAGTTCGAAACATCGGAAAGTTTCATTCGTTTATATCGCTTGAAGTAACAATTACGGAAACCTTTGTATCAGTGCTTCAAATAAAGTTAAAAAGTTGGTAAGGATACCGCTGTCAAACATATTTAAAATCGTAATTAACGTTCAACAACGTACCGTTATTTATACCGGTATAAAAATGGTAACGTTATAAGCTGTTCATGAAATTAACGTTAATTCAAAGGTATCGTTCATTCATCATCATTTTAACGTTATTTATATTACTAATTTAAGTACCGTTCAAGTTCAACCTCGGCTTCTATGCGTTTGTCGTTAGTTACAATAGTTACTTTGGTAAGGTTATAATATAATAATGTGAATTTGGTAACGTTAACAAGCCCTACAATGTAAAGTAAAATAGTAATTTTACGATACCCAATCAACGTTACATTTTGTGTATGTATTCCGGCTGTAAGTGTAATTTTATTTAAACAAATCAACCGCATGTATAGAGTAATAGTACAACATAGATAAACAGCGATGCCTTTGCCCTAGAACTTGTCAAAGGCGGCCCCCAAAAATCTGATCCTTTATGATTATATTTATAGGAATAGATTCGCATGTTTTAAAAATCATTACTATCAGGCTTTGTCCGGTTATAGATTAAAAGACAGTAAGAATTTTTTACCTTGCAAATTCTTCATCTTCGCGCAACATCAATTCCGATTGACGAGACTGTTGATCAAGTTGATACACGAGTGACTCAATCCATAAAGCATTTATCTCGATTAATAGCGAAAAGGGCATGTTGACCCTTGTTTCTATGTTTTCTGGGTACTGCATATCATCTCGGTCAAATATCCCATCTAGTGCTTTTACGAAAACTGAACCTAGATCAACGTTTACAGTTCTTTCTTCTTCATCACTGACACTGGCTTCTTCATAATCTTCATATATTTTAGTATCTTTACTCGCAGTCTCAGTGACAGAATCAATAGTATCCGGAACAGCGGAAGAACTTGCTCCTGACTCCCCTTCGGGTGAATCCGCCCGTGTATAGTTCTCACCACGGCGCATTTTCCTTATTTTAAGGCAGTGATCAGAGTAGTGAATGTCAGATATGACAACATTTTTCTCTATCTGACGTTTTAATTGAACAGATAATTCCGGGAACACTTTTTCCTTTTTAATTCTAGGTGTACTAGGACCTGCTATTGGTTGTGGTTCTGGTGGTGAAGTTGATGTAGAAGCCACTACCTGTGCATTCTTATTTGGAATTATATTATAAGCTGCAAGGCACTCGCATTGACCATCACCAAAATCGTCCGAGTCTGATAAATCATCGCTATCTAAAATTTGCAATTGCTTATTTGCCATACCATCAAGGACAATGTCTACTGCCCAATTTACATCTCCAACGCATTTATCAAATATATCTCTTAGTTCAACTTTTGATATATTTTTGAACAGTTTTCTAAACGCAGCAAAATGTTTTTCTTCGTTTTTGCATCTAGAAATTTCAGTAGCAATGTGATTGTGATCGTTAGTCATACTACTTTTGTCTAGCATTCTTTTTTCCGGTATTTTTTCTTGATTTGGTCCCATGTAGTAAAAATTTATATCTTTTGGAGTTCCGATGAGAATTTTGAGATTTTTATTATACGTGTCTGTATCACCAAATTCAACACTTGTACCTTTTGTGGCTGTTTCTACCCAAATATCAGGAGGAGTTTGTGCGTTTTTATTCTGATAATCATTCCATGCAGGCATGAACATTGAAATGTTAGACCAATCACTGTAGTTTGCAATTGGTGGTATAAATTTATCCATGTAAACAGTACTTTTACTTGGCCTTGGAGGCTGAGGCACATTCGACTTTTCCTGACTAACTCCTCTAGCATTTTCTTCCCCATCAACATCCCAACTTTCACCATTATCCCAAGCGTGTTCAATCTCTTCGATTCGTTTTGCTAATTCCTCAACTGCAACCTCATGCTTAGGATCGGGGTTTTCTGTTGAATTTTCAGTATCATCACTGTCAAGTGTCATTGAGTTTGCGCAAACAGGAGAAGAATTCTGTGGACTGCTGTGATTTGGTGAATTAGCATTAATATTCTGGCCTACAGTTGTTTCTACACCTGAATTAATTAATCCAGTTGGCATCGACACTATATTAGCCTGTATCGTAGGAGGGGGTACCGAATGCTCTTGCTGTGGTGGAATCGTTGACGGATTTAGTGGCAGGATCGGAGGAAAATTGCGCAACATGGGAGGCTTCTTTTCTGGAGAATACGATAATTTAAAAGCCCTCATTAGATATAAACCGGAAACACCGTTTTGATAATTATCCAGCTTTCGCCTAATCGTCCGCATAGGCACGTTATGAGTATTTTTTGTTGCCAGTAGATTTGCTTTCTTAGCCCATGCCGTGTTAGGTTCTAGAACTTCAATGATATAACCATTGTTAATCCCCTCTTTGACATAAGGCTGCATTTCCCAGATTTCGATATTAGTGTTATCAATAAAAATGGGACTAATGCCCTGACGAATAGCCTGGATAGCTCGATTTTGATTCCAATAATGAGCTTCGGACAGCCTACTTCTGTCATAATTATATACACCTTTTGCGTCATAAAAGAAATCATCAGTGCTTAGGATGTGCATTTCGAATAAGGATTCAGGGCACATAGTTAGCATTAGTTGTTTTGCTAAATATGATTTTCCACTTCCTGGTAATCCCCTCAAAAAAATTAAAGTTCTGCTCCCTTCAGTGTGGTAGCCGACAATTTGTTTTGTTTGAAGTGTCCATATATTATTCTGTACATTTGTGTTTGTTTGCTTAAATGTTGGGGCTTTCGGATTTAGGGGCTGATTGGGATATGTTCTTTGGGATGTTCCGGCATAAGATACTGGTAGTATAGTTGTGGGTGCAGCTACATCACGGGGGCTCGTTTGAGCTTCATGTTGATTTATTACGCTTATATTATGAGTGGATTGGACTGGTTGACTGCTCGGAGTTTGTTGACTATCTGTGGCTTGATTATCAGCCATAATCATGATTGCTTCAATAGATTGATCCACTGTAAAAATAGAGAAAATTCTTTTTTATCTAAACGTAGGATAAAGTAATTATTAAGAAGTGATGAATCAGACAGGAATTTAGGGGGCAAAATTTAATGACAGGTAGGGAGTTCCTTTATCGATAAACTCAACTATCGACGCTTTTCCTATATACTAGTAATCGCCCCCAGCTTTGTTTGTAAGTTTGTATTATTTTGTAAGTCTTATTTCGGATACAAATATGATACCTACGGTTTATACAAAGCATATTTTAAACGATAGCTGCTGGGTAATAAGTACTATTGCACTATAAAATATTTACAAAATACTTAACCTCGTAAGGCCCAACACGCTAAATTTAATAAGTATGTCAAAACAAACGTAAACTTTTCTTGATTGACAATAAGTTTCAAATTATGACTGCCAAAATTTGACGTGGGCTTTACGAGGATAAAGAAGCATAGAATTGATTTATTATTTTGTTTCATTTTTATACTTTCTATAAAATTTTATTTTTATGACAAAAACTTGGAGCGATCACTGGTATATGGGAAAAGCGTCGATAGTTGAGTTTATCGATAAAGGAACTCCCTACTTGTCAATAAATTTTGCCCCCTAAATTCCTATGTCTGCTGATGATGGTTAACTGATAGCACTATACATAATTGGCTAAGTAAAGTTTTTTGAAGTGGTGTTAATTATATTTTTTTTCGACAGTGGTCGACTTCAACACCAAGAAACTGGAGCTGTTTTATGTCTATCTCCTTTTATTTATTGGAAATATTTTTTTTAAGTGTTCGAGATGACATTTGTGAGATTTTACGGCTGACAAGCGGTTCGTGCTCAGTACTAAGAAGAAATAAAAAAAAAAAACGAAGTCAACTGTCGCTTCTATCAATGTCAAATGAAATCTAACCGTTTGCGTTTCGTTTGCTTTGCGTTGTCCAAGAAGCGGTTCCAAAATAGTGATCGAAAGTATTCAATCTTGATCCAATTGTCGTGCATAGATCGTGGAGAAATGCGGTAATATTGAAAGTCCGGATTTTATGCGGAGGTCGATAAAAATAGTCCAAAAATCACACTGAGCACACCAAAACGCAAAGCAAACGAAACGCAAACGATTTGACATTGACAGAAGTGACAGCTCACTTCGGTTTTTTTTTCATTTTCTACTAAGTTCTGAGCACGTACGGCTTGTCAGCCATAAAATCTCACAAATGTCATCTCGAACACTTAAAAAAATATTTCCAGTAAACAATAGGAGATAAAAATAAAACAGCTGCAGTTTCTCGATCTCCAGAACGCCGACTGTCGAAAAAAAATATAATTAGCACCTCTTCAAAAAACTTTACTTAGCCAATTAGATAATATATAACTCGTTCGATTAACGCCCACGCGATTGGGCCGCCGGTACCAGCGCTATGACCATCATTTTCCTTTTTGTCATTACTTAATTAGACCCCTGAAGAACCGCCATTCTGGTACAAATGACCTAGTATTTTGTGTCACCACACCATCCCCCGGTCTATTATGTGCGAGGAGATATTTAATTCACCTCATGTGAAAGAATATTATAACCACAAAAATTCCGACATGTTAACGTTTCTATAGATACCTACATATAAATTGTTATTAAGGAAAAATATTTACACCCTAGCTTAGTGAAGAAACAGCACACTTGTAAAAAACACATGGCCTTTTTTTAAAAAAACATTTTAGGTACGTAAATTAGTTTTTAACTTTTTCCCGCCGTTATGTCCTTTCGGATAGCTAGCTAATACTTTTATTGTAGTAACTATTCATTTTTAGAATGAATAATGCTATCAGCCACAGTAAATTATATCTTTAGGTACTATGTACTATATTATAATATTATAAAGCTGAAGAGATTGTTTGTTTGCTTGAACGCGCTAATCTCAGAAACAACTGGCCCGATTTCAAAAATTCTTTCAGTGTTAGATAGCCCATTTATCGAGGAAGGCATAGGCTATAATTATTATCATCACGCTACGACCAATACGAGCGGAGCATCAGTGAATAACGCGGACGAAGTCGCGGGCACCAGCTTGTAAAAAATAATTGTGAACTTCATGGAATCTTAAATGATAATAAATCGAAGTATTATTGTTTATTAAGTAGTATAAATTCCCTTTCATAGTTGTTTATCCAATTAAAAAGAAATAAAAATAACAAACTACTAATAAAATCAAATTCTTGCACGAGTTAAATTAATTTCCAAGAATAATTTCGCTAACGAAATAATAATTTAACGCTCGTTGAAAAAAAAACAGCCAAGTAAGGAAAAAAAGAAAGAAAAACATTATTGACAACCCTTGAAATGCATCTACAAAGGCGAACTTATCCCTTTAAGGGATCTCTACCAGTCAACCTTTGAGTGGATGAAAGGAGCATTTAGTAAGAGACCGACAAATAGTAAGTAAAAATAAAACAGAAAAAGCAAAAAAGACACAACACAACACAACTTTTAGTAAATACAATACATTAACTCATAATATATAAAGAAACCTATTAAAAATACACTACCATATACAATATACATACATATGCATAATACATTCAATAAATAAGCAGTGTTCTCAATATGTTAAAGAGATGGTGTGAGCCACACAAAGCTTCCCTGAACGACACCACGGAGGGAGATTGCCTGATGGAAGTGGGCAAGACTCACTGCACGAAAAGTTCAATATCAAGTTTTATTCGACCATTACTCGTTAACTTATATTAGCCTACTGATGCCTGCTACACGTATAACGATATATTGTAGCGATTAATCTGTGCATACCGATTTACGCAGATTTATCGATCTTGAGTATGAAAAATCGTTGCAGATAGGCAAGGGTGATTGTCTGCTCGATCAACCAACACACAGCTCAAACCACTGAAAGGATTGTGCTAATGCTAAAATTTGGCGCACTGATAGATAGCTATCTATCTATCTATCTATCTATCTACAGCCATTGTCCGTCCACTGCTGGACGTAGGCCTCCTTCATATTGCGCCAAAATTCACGATCCTGGGCTTCCCTCATCCACCCACTGCCAGCTGTCCTCCTAAGGTCATCAGTCCAACGTGTTGCAGGGCATCCCACACTACGCTTTCCTAAACGTGGTCTCCACTCCAGGACACGTCTGCTCCAACGATCGTCAGTTGTACGGGATAGATAGCTATTATCTATTAATGACGTAGGTGGGCGTTTTCAATAAAAAGTGCACCCCACGCTTGTTTTAAATGAGGAAATTTTGGGTTATTCTTACGCAGTTCTGCGTAAGCCTGTGCTTCATCAGCTGTGACCAAAACGAAATTATAAATGGCATAATTCGTATTTAAAATGATTTTGTAAGTGTATTGTCCTTTTTGTTAAAGAACAAGTATGATAATCTTCAAAACCCTACACACTTTCTACACATATTTCTTAATAGTTAGTAGAAAAGTTACTTTAGGACAGTCGCAAAACAGTATTTTTTTCCAAGGTGTTAGTTTAATTTAATGATTTCTCGTAAATTCAATTCATCAGGATCTCCGTATCTATAATTACTACACTCTCGGTCTACAATTTCGGTATAAATGTAAGTGATCATAACAGCAAAAAACGGGTAAGTAATACGAGATATAACAACTTATTATCTAATATTCATAATATATACGCTCTCTTTATATAAACTCGTTTAGTATAACGTTCACTGGATATAATGAACGAAAAGTATAATTTTAAAATATCTAATTTTGTAATGTATAACGTTGTTTATATATAATATCAATTGATATAGCGATCAAAGCGTATAATGTTCATAACACCTAAGATTTAAAACGTATAAATTGATTAAAAACTTTGATGCACGCAAACAATCAAGCAATCCATTCATTTTTCCGCTCTGTTACAAAAAAAAACCTAACATCGAATGCTAAGGCGGGAGCTACGCTACGCTTCGCTCCCGCCTTAGCCTTCTGAACCTAACCTATCCAAGCCGCTTCTGCCCCAAAAAGTCTTGCTCGCTTCGCTCGCTCGTCGCCACATAATTTAACATTTACACATATTATTATATATCATGATTGTTATACCTAATGTATGTTATGTTAAAATAAATTAGTCCATATAAATCTTATACAAGTTGAAGTTATATAAAAATAACGTTATATAATTTAAGCGTTATAAGTACGTTAAAAAATTATACTTTTTGCTGTTATAGCTAACGTTCATTATATCTTGTGAACGTTATTAAGTAATAGGAAATTAGATATTTTGTAGTTATATCTCGTGGGACGCACCCGCAAAAAACAGATTACAGGATTTTAGAAATTCCCACAGGATAAAGACGTTGTCAAAGCCAATTCTGGAGATGTGATCTGAATCAACCCTAACCAAGTAAGTTAACTATAGGATAGCGTTGCTAAGTAAAATTGATGTGTAAATTTACTCCAATTATGTTTTTTTTAAGATTTTTTAAGCTTAGGTTTAACTAGTAGACGGAGAGAGACACTTGACCTTTACCAATATAAAAGCTTAATATATTACAACGGATCTCGAAAATTATTGTTACAATATAGTGTCCCTCTACTAGCTAAATTGTTGACTTAAAAAATCTAAAATTCATAATGTACACTACATATCGAATTTCAAAGGAAAATGAAAGTTAACGACAAGGTAAGAGTCGATCAAAACATAATACTAAAATTTTATCTCATCACTTCACTACATAGTATAAAACAAAGTTGCTTCCCGCGGTCTTTCTGTCCGCAATATAGCATTCTTTATCCAATTAAGTACCTTAAATACATTTTGTATGTAATATAGATATTATAGATTTAAAATGCAGGGACATAGCGGTTGAGGTTGAGGTCTAATGACAAAAATGCTGTGAACGTTGTATATAAATGCATTCTGTAGTATTTTTAGTATCAGCATTGCACCCGTGCGAAGCCGGGGCGGGTCGCAAGTACAACCTATTAATTAGGTAGGTACGGAACTCAGTGTAGCATGCCCTAAAACGCACTTGGCCGATTTTTTGTAAGTACCCAAATCAAATTATGATTAAATTATTAAGAGTGTAATGTAAAGTGATTGTACACGTACCTATAGTGGAGTTAATTAAAAAACTCATCAATGTAATTACGTTTTGACCAGAAGCCGGAATTCGCGTGGCACTTTTGAGCTGTCATTCATTACAACTTCCGATATACATTATATCAATAAATACAAAATACAATATTAAAAGTATAATTAAGAGCAGGTTAAGTAAATAACAGGCAAGTCATATCGCGAATGAGCGATCACTTCAAGATAATCTTGGAAAACTTAACTTTTTTGAAACTTTAAACAGGAATTATAATAATATTTCCTTATTTGTTCCCAATCCTTATAACACTGAACTGAAATAATAAAAATAAATAAATAAATATTAGGGGACAATCTTACACAAATCGACCTAATCCCAAACTAAGCAAAGCTTGTACTATGGGTACTAGACGACGATAAACATACTTATATAGATAAATAAATACTTAAATACATAGAAAACATCCATAACTCGGGAACAAATATTCGTCCTTGTCACACAAATAAATGCCCTTACCGGGATTCGAACCCAGGACCTCTTGCTTCGTAGGCAGGGTCACTACCAACTAGGCTAAAGCGGTCGTTAAATTAAATGTGAAATTGTTAACTTTTCATTGTTTTCATTTCAAATCTGTATTTAAATTTTTCAACTACATGTTTGGGCATATTAAGTGTCCGAATTTTGTATCGCCATGTTACTTAAATTAGGACTGATTTTCTTTTCACTTTATTACATTTATAATATTACTAGCTGTTGCCCGCGACTCCGTCCACGAAGAATAGGGGTATAAAAAACTACGGGTTGCACTCCAGGAGTGCCGGCAGAAGTGAAAACTTGAACATTAACGTTGTGCCGTCTTCTTGTGAAATTAGAGGTTGTAGAGTTGGGGCATATGGATGGAGTTGGAAGCTTGGCATGGCTCTACATGAGATCTGATAAATTTTTGATTGTTTTGGTGGGACCGTTATTGTCCATGTAAATTAAATTAAGTAAACGAGCTCTACCCGTAATTCCCAGCCGTGGTAGCCTAGTGGTGTAACCTACAAATCTCTCGAGTTTTTCGGAATTTGTGTGGTTATAGTATTTTTCCACATGGATTTCGTCAAAAGAATTATACATACAGGTACCTACTGATAGATGAATTAAATATCTCTCCGCACATACTTAACGTAACTTTGAATAAGTAAAATACTATAAGAAAAAACTTCTTCATCTCTCATACTCGGAAAGTGTGGCAAATTATATCCGACATACGGGAGCAAAACTATATTTTCTTTCCAAGAGTAGATTTGAATTAAAAAAAATAAAGGCACTGGCTGTCAATGAAACACATACGCATTCGGCCAAGCATTACGGCATATACATGGTATAATTAAGTAGGTATTGAGTTTTTTTTCTTAATTAGTCATATTACAAATTTTATAATGCCAGCGAAATATCATTAAATTAAATTATTAATTTACATTAGTTTCTTATTTAGTGACTTAAACCAGAAAAGTTAAAAATCTTAAGAAAAAAACACGGTAAACGACAATGTTATAATGTCCACACAGCCTATCTCTTTACAGCTTAACTCCTTGGTTCAAATTGGTTAAGTACTTACTTATTTTATTCCCTCGAAATATTGTCACACTCGCTGTGTTCAGGTGCCTTAACCTCGTGTGATATTGGTTATTTTCCTCCCTTGTTGAACAATCTACTAAACCACTATATGTAGATAGCTACAATAGTCCTAGGTCAAAAATTAAAAGTCGTGGTAGCTAACTTGTTTGATCCATGGCCTCTCAAGCACAGAGTCGTGGAATCGAGTCCAAGCTCGAACCTTCAAGTTTTTCGGAAACTCAGAGGTGCAAGATTTTTTAAGTGCGAAATTCCATTTGAAATTTTTCATGAGCTATGCGGTGATGAAAAACACCGTGAGGAAACCTGCACACACCTGCGAATAAATTGAATGTGTGTCTGAAGTTCCCAATCCGTACAGGGCTCGCGTGGGTGCTACGACCCAAGCCCCCTTACTCCGAGAGAAAGCAAGTGCCCTATAGTCGGATGTATGTATATAGGCCAATATGATGATGAGCTCTACACTGTTCTTTATAATTTATAAGGATAATTCATACTAATAATAATAATAATGGATATCACGTTTTGCACTAAGCGCAGATGATGCAGTAATAAAGACGTTTCTTTAGCAGTTTTATCTACACTCATATTATAAAGCCTCCATAATGTGTTCAAAAACTGCAAATTACGACCAGCATAAAGATAAACTGTTTTGTTACAATACATTTCTTATCTGTGAAATTGTTACTATGACATTCAAATTTAGAACATCTCTGAAAAAAAAAACAATTTTAATTAACCTCAATTCTAATATCAATCGATATGATGTTTTATTCGAAATGAAATGTCAAACTGCAAAAATTTTTTACTAATTTCGCACGTTACTTGATATCGAACAATGTGACAATTGGGGCCGACTCTAGTTTGTCTCTGAACTTAAAAAAACTACGGTTGCGTGACATGTTACACTGGCAACAAAGTTTCGCCTGCCATATTTTGTTGTTCGAATTGTTTTGTCGCAATAATTAGTTTTTTTGTTGTTTATATAATTATTGCGCCAGTTTCATGTAAAGTGAGCGATAATGATAAAGATATTTCGAAGACGCCACCTAACCTAACCTAATATCCACGACAAAGCCACGAACTTTATATAAATGGCTTGTTATCGGCAAACTCAAGGAAGCAGTACCTACGAAAAAAATTGTCAAGATTTTATGGAATGGAGACTGGCCAAAAATACGTCTATTATAATAGGTAAATAATTCATTTTCTTGTTTGTTTTTAGAAGCTCAGGTTAATGCAGCAATGCCGGTCGTATTATGCGGTTCCTGAACACAATCATAGAGACCTTATAATATGTGTGTAGATAAAGTAATGTATGTAACTGTACATAATTTGGCATTATATAACAGTCACATAAACTACTATAAAATCATTCAACATAATTGTCCAAAAAAGTCGAAGTAAAAACAGGTGCTATATAGATTTTATTAATGAGAACGTTTAGGCTAAAGGTAGTTAGTACCCACATTACCAGTTAATATTAAAAGTCAGTAAACAAGATCCCGATAAACAAAACAAACAAACAAAAGAAAGTTTTGATAAACAATAATGTTATTTTTAGCTACACCAATTATTTTTAATTAAGTACATAATACATATAACTTTCCAGAATATATTATATTAATAAATATATATTATATAGTGTGTTTCTAATTTTACACCAACATTCTTCCAAATATTGCACCTTGATCATTTCTAATAGAACCCGAAATATTTTTTATTTATTTATTTCCCATTTCTGCTGCAAATGAATGCCTTCTCCATGAAGAAATCACACCTGGAGAAATATCTTCAGTATCAAGTAGATCCTATATCAACTTTCAAACTGCTTTTTTAATACCATACCATAAGACCTCTGAAGCCTAAGGTCGGTGTGGTACCCCGATCTAAAAATACATGATCTTTTTTTAAAGTAGGTATAAGTTGTCGGTGTGAAAAGTAAATGATGATATTTATACTTCAATCCCATCAAAAACATAAAATATAAAAAAGTTAAGTATCGCTTCTGTACGAGTAGGTATTCAATTCAATTCAATTTATTTATTGCATATCACATTACAAAAATAGATGTTATAATAGGTAAGCAAAAAGCAGGTATACATGTGACGCCCTGTAAGGACACAGCAATATTAGAGGGCCAATTGAGTACTTATTTAATTTTACAATTATATTATACAATTATATAATTATATTTTACAACTACCTATATTAGGCACATTAAATCTATGAATACAATTATTTACTATAGTTATTAATGATATTTTACATTATGTAGGTATCTAATTGATAAGATTTTAATTGAAAAGAGACAAAATAATGTTAATTTCCTAGCGTTATTTCTTTTCACTTATTGACATCATTGAAAAATTTAGTTAAGCTATAGTAACATTTATTGACTAAAAACAATTTAAGGTGTTTACAAAACAATTTTGAGCTATCCAGGTTTTTTCTTGAATTCGGAAGGTGATTGTAGATTTTAATAGTCATGAAATGTGAGCTACATGAGACAAGTTTTAATTTAGAAAATGGTATTTTAAGTTGATTTTGATTACGATTATTTGTTTTAATTATATTTAAATATTTAGGTACTGTTCTCTACTACAAAAAGTTGTGAGATCTTACTTATGTATAGGGCCCCATACATAGTAAGATAATGAGGCATTGTAGAATGGTTCATGTGAGCAGCAATCGAGCTTATTAATAAAAAGGTTCTCGGTCTTTTCGCAGAAAATATGTTCCCCGATTCATTTCTAAACTGTTTTTTTTTTAAACTGAAAACAGTTTTGTAGGGCTCTGCGAAAAACTAACTTACTTTGAAAGTCAAATAAATTATTATTATATTATTATTATTAAACTATTCAGGTTTGTTATAAAACTAACCTAACCAAAACTATAGGGTTCTACAGGATAGTCCTGACAAATTTGTTAAAAAGATAAGTTCACAAAAAAAAAAATAACAGCAAATGAATCAGCTGGGAAAAAAAATCAGCGAACAGGCTAATAGGCAGGCTAGGCCTAATAAATAGGCATGCCTATTAAAAAATAATCTTACTATAATAAAACAGTAAAAGTAGAGCTCTGTCTGTCTGTATGTACACGCTAATCTCCGAAACTACTGAACGGATTTTCTTGCGGTTTTCGCAGATAGATGAAGCTTAAATTGGAGCAACATATAAGCTTTGTTTCATTAAAATTGGGTCACAATGAAAAAAGTTATCGTCGTTTAATCTATACTGTTCGGGCATTGTAATCTTTTAATATGAGGGTAAGTCATAATACTACGGTCGGTTGGCGGCAGAAGTGCTGTCAAGAGAGTTCGAGGTAAACGAACGTACGAATCACACTTGTTTTTGGTGTGTACTATTCTTTTAACCAAAGTACTGGTTTTTTGGTGATATTATTTCGGTCATCGGGATACTACATATGAACACTAATGTGTGTGTGAAATTGTGGACTCCGTGTAAGCAGGCGCCTGAGAGCAGACCAAGGTGAGTGGCTTTCCTTATATCGAGATAGTACTATGCCAGAGACCCTGGGGCTATCCTAATAGAAACCTAGGACCAGTGATCTCCAGCTACCGAAGGGTTCTTTACACGAACATATACATACCTACTTATAAAACAGTACCGTGACTAACTGACTAAATGACAGACAACGCACAGCCTAAACAACTGCTGCTAGAGACTTGACATTACAAAAGAAATTATTTTTCGAAATTCCCGTAGGATAGCAAAATATCTAAACTTTGTTGGTTTTTTGTCCGTGGGATAGAAATAAGTGAATTAAACTTCAGGCTTGACTTTAAAAATTCTTTCACTAATAAGTATTACATTACCTAAGGCTGCGTTTCCACCAGAGATGAGCGAGGATGCGTTGCGAGGAATGTGGTTGTCATGAACCAATAGAAACACTTAGGATCTTTTAAATGAAGTGTTTCTATTGGTTCATGACAAACACATCCCTCGCAACGCATCCTCGCACAGCTCCGGTGGATACGCAGCCTAATGCTCCACATATCTAACATGTTTTGTACTAATACCATATTACTAATATGGTAAGACATAAAACTTACGAGTCCTACAATACTATAATTATAAATGCTATACTAAAGCAGGCATCGGCAAACCGCAGCTTGCAAGGGGTATGTAAGAGATTTAGATTTTTTTGCCAAAATGTTGAGGAACCGGCCAAGTGCGAGTCGGACTCGCGCAGGAATGGTACCGTACGATCATCTATAAAAACGGCAAAAAACACGTTTTTTGTATGGAAGCCCCCCTTAAGTATTTGTTTTATTTTAATTTAATAATTTATTTTTATAGTGAATGTACCTATAGCTAAATATTCTGTGAATAAGTATTTCAAGGTCTACCTGTTGCCTTTATTAATATCGAGCAACAAAAAAGGATAGATTTGTTGAAATTCCCACGGGATAGGGAGTAAACGGGATTTATTATATTCACTAAGTAATACCAATGATGATGAGGCGAATAAGACATTGTTACTAACCTAATATGGATCCAGGTTCGTAATAAGTAAATTAATTATTATTATTATTGGTACGGATTTCCGATCACGGTCCCATGGGGACCCGGTCATTTGAAAGGCATTCATGGGGCCGAAGCCAACAAGAAGAGACATGCGTATGTTATGCAGATTTAAAAATGGTATGATACATGACTGTATCTTAATACAATAATGTAGCAATTAATTTCACCATTCCAATTACGCCTTAAAACCATTACGCTCACACCGTCTTTGTTACTGTCCTTTTTGCTATTTGCCTCAAGCACGAGAGTGAAAGAGATAGAAATAATAATACAAGGAAATCATGATCCTAATAAAGGCCGTCGTAGCTAATGGCTTCGATATTTTATTGTTATTTGTTCTTATTAATAATATAATATAATCTTACAATAAATGATCAAACTACTTTCCGTAAACTCATCTGCATAAAAAACACAATCTAATAAAATTTCGGCTCAATTTTCGTAAACTTATTTGTTATTTCCGAAATGGTCCGGGTTGCCTCGAATACATGTTGCCGTAGTTCATCTTCAAATCAGATACGGGTTGGTGTAAACTTTATCTTTAGTTCCCCAATAAAAAAAAACTATGGGATTTATATCCAGGGAACACGGTGGCCCAAGTGGGGGAATGCAATTGGTCCCAATCGCCCGCCCAACCCATCTCTCGGGGAGTGTGTTGCTGAGGTACTCGCAAACTGGCCGAGCGTAATGTGCGGGGCAGCCATCTTATTGGAACCAAATCTCGATTATGTGGCCGTTAAAAATTCCCGTCTACAAATTAATTTTTTTCCTTCTCATGCTCTTAAAATGTTACTTTAGTCTCTGCATATCAGGACTAAAGCTCTTTTTTGATCCCTAGGAATTAAAGTAAATTTTTTTTTAATTAACTTTGAAAACCCCTAAACTGCCAATCACGATGTTTGTGAATGGAGGATTATCGCCATTTTCAGCGACTGGGTATAGACAATTTTAAAGCTTTCCACAGACCGAAGCGCGCTGTGGGCGCACCATAGCGCTCCGTAGCGTCCTGCGCTTCGATCTGTGGAAGCCTTTAGGGAGTGGAAATAACCTCAAAATGACAACTGTATATAAAATATTTAAAAAATAATAATTTCGTGAAACACGAGGAATAATCTATATATATAAAATTCTAAACTGACTGACTGACTGACTGAGTGACTGACTGACTGTTGATATATCAACGCACAGCCCAAACCACTGGACCTAGAATCTTGAAATTTTGCACATATATACCTTATACAATGTAGGCATCCACTAAAGAAGTATTTTTGGGAATTCCCACGGGAACGGGAAAAAACTGGATTTATATATTCGATTCCGAGTGACTGTATCTCAGTAACTATAATAACTAGACTCTTCAAATTTGATACACAAGTAGGTATTATAATAGTTAAAACATGAATTTCAGGATTTTTCAAAATTCCCACGGGATAAGGAAAAAACGGAATTTATATATTCAGTTCAACGGAATCCTATGAACTATAATTACTAGACTCTTCAAATTTGGCATAGAAGAAGGTAATAGTTAAAACAGTTTTAAGGATTTTCGGAAATTCCCACGGGATAAGGATAAAACGGGATTTTTCGTTTTATTGGTCGTAGAAAGCTGAAATTCGGCATATAGATTGCTTGGGGAGTGTAGAGGAGCATTGTGAGAGGAATTTCAAAAATTCCCACGGGAACGGGAAAAAACGGGATTTATATATTCGATTCCGAGTGACCCTATCTCAGTAACTATAATAACTAGACTCTTCAAATTTGATACACAAGTAGGTATTACATTAGTTAAAACATAAATTCCCACGGGAATAAGAAAGAACGGAATTTATCATTTTACTGGTCGTAGAAAGCTGAAATTCGGCACATAGATTGCTTGGAAAGTGTAGAGGAGCATTGAGAGAGGACTTTCCAGAATTCTCACGGGAACGGGAAAAGACGGGATTTTTCGTTTTACTGGTCGTAGAAAGCTGAAATTCGGCATGTAGGTTGCTTGGGAAGTGTAGAAGAGCATTAAGAGAGGACTATCCAAAATTCTCACGGGAACGGGAAAAACGGGATTTTTCATTTTACTGGTCGTAGAAAGCTGAAATTCGGCATGAGGTTGCTTGGGGAGTGTAGAGGAGCATTGAGAGAGGACTTTCCAAATACCCACGGGAACGGAAAAAAACGGGATTTTTCGTTTTACTGGTCGTAGAAAGCTGAAATTTGGCAAGTGGGTTCCTTGGGGAGTGTAAGGGAGTATTAAGAAGTATTTCCCGACATTCTTACGGGAACGGGAAAAAACGGGATTTTGCGTTTTACTGGTTGTAAGCTAAAATTTAAAAATTCATAAGTTTATACTGAAAGTAGGCCGCAAAGGGCTCTTTAACCGACTTCAAAAAAGGAGGAAGTTATGCATTCCACTTAATGTATTTTTTTATGTAGGTATGTTCACCGATTTCTCGGTCAATTGTGAATCGATTTTAAAAATTCTTTTTTATTCGAAAGAATATAATATACTCCTGAGATGGTCCCATTGTCACGCAAGCAAGCAAGCGTGCATGCATGCTTGCTTGCATCTTGCTTGCATGCTTGCTTGCTTGCCTGTATGCTTGCTTGCTTGATATCTTGGTTCTTTGGAATTCTCATGGTACACGCGAGCGAAGCCGCGGGCAAAAGCTAGTTACGAATATTAATCTATACGAATATTAAGATGAATTCATTTTATTCTGCATGTAAAGAAAGATTTACTTTAGCTTAGGTGTTTTTAATTTGTTTTTTTTTTTTAAAGTAAATAGAAAGTATAATTAGATATAATTTAATAAAGAATTGTTATTTTTAATTAGAATAAAGAAAATAAACTTAAAATGTCGTTTCTTTATTCACAGGTATTTCAGTTAACAATATATTTTGTGTGTGAACTTAGCATAGTCTAGTTAGTTCAATTAAGGTTCAATTAGTTTAATTTATTTGCCGATTCTAATGAATGAACAATTATCATTCTTATATGCATAGTCCAATTAGTATTAACATAGTTTTTAAGTTTGAATCTGTTAGCTAATTATGCAAGCATTTAAAGATTAGATTAGATTAGATTAGATTAGATTAGATTAGATTAGATTAGATTAGATTTATTTATTTCATGATAAAAATTACAATATAAATTTGCATTGATGTCAAAATTACAAGAAAAGAAAGCGTCACTTTACAAAAAAATATAAAAGAAAAGGAAAAGACGGCGGTATTTTTTTTTTTGCTATTTGAATTTTGAACAGATGTACATTGCTCGTATTGAGCATACGTTGTAAAAAAGTAATTTTTTACGTCGTTTTTTTCCTCGCATTCAAAGTGAAAAGTAGAGTGTTTAACGCGAGACTAAACTACCACAATGACAACTCGAATATTAAACTGATGCTGAGACCGGTCTTCCCTTTCTTCGTGTGGGTTAGTTAGTTGCCAGGTATGGATATTGTGTAAATTGGCATACCCATCCCTTTTGCATGATGATTCATCAGTTTCATCACTCCAGAATACTTCATTCCTTCCCTTTCTTTAGAAATATGATATAGTACAGTACCCGGCCATAAAGATAAAAAAATTAATTAGCACCTCTTTAAAAACTTTACTCCAATTGGAAAGGTGAAGTTAATTGTTAGATTATTGCATTTAGTTTATGTATCATACTATTTTTAAATCTGCATAACATACGTGATTTTGCGAAAAATTCGGTTGATATATTATACTTTTTGTTAATTAAGTCTCTTGATGATTTAAAACTTATACAATAAGTCATAAAGATAAGATGAGCTGGCAACAATATAGTAGAGTATATTACTAAATAGGGTTCATCTTAAGTTGGACAAAGCAAAAAGTTTAAAGCTTAAACTATTTACTTTACCTAGAAAGCTGAAATTAAAAAAAAAACATTTAACAAAAAAAACACTTACGTTAAAACTTGCTGTATTTTTTTCTCGAAATCCAGCGGTTTGGGTTTCATTTTCATGGGTTTCATGTTTAACTACACAAAAATATGCTTAATTACGCGCGACGCGACGCGACGCGTGCGAACAGATTGGGGAACGACAAACAACTAACTAACATAAGAGGCAAAAATTCAAATTACCTAAACCTGTTGTCTGGAAAGTCGGTTTAGGGACAATAGCTTAATTAACGTGACGTCATAACAAAACAATCGAACCCCCCGCACCCCGCACCCTGCATCCCCCCGCATTGTATAAATTGTTTAATGTTACAGATTGAAATGACTAGTACGTTGGAAAATAGAAGTAAAACGTTCACCATCGCGATAGTGGAATATCGGATCAGGGAAGTCAACATTACTAGTGACAATGCGAACCGATAAGTTGGTAACAGTATTTACCAGAAACTATTCAATAGTGGCAAGATGTAAAAGGGGGTAACCTTTTCCAATTGATAGTCAAAGAGCCAAAACGATGAGCAAATGTATTTCAGACCTATGTTGTAGCGAGTCTGTTAGAACACCATGCTTTACTAGTAGAAATACCTATTAAAATTTTAGAGAGATTATTTAGTGCGAAACACTGTTTTATAAAATTGCTATATGAAAACGCGATAGTCCATCCCGTAGAAATGGCCATCTATGAACAGTGGATCGCTTTCGTGAAAGAAAGACGATTAGCAAATATACAGGGTTTTAGGTAATGAGTGGATAATCCTTGAACTACGGATAGAGGGCACTTAGGACGTTATAATAAAGCTAATATAGGTTTAGTAAAAGTTTAGATTTTACCCTTTTCATTTCCAACGTGTGCAAGTGCTATGTTTGCTAAAACCTCTGCCTGTACTGTACGCGTTATGGATTCGAGGTAAAATCCGGTAATCGGGATGGCGTCTGTTTGGGTAGCGTTAAGCGTACAAAATTGCAGCAGCACTAGCATTGCCTTGGCACTCACCATAAATGTAATGCATTTGAGCATATTCTATTGGTGTGTATTGTGTTCAAAGCATGATTATACTAAAAAAAAAATCAACAGAATAATCTAAACACATCTATCCACCGTTCATTGCGCAATAATAGCGAAATTCAAAATCGAATTCGAAAAAAAAAAACAAAAAGCAGTGGGCACGTTTTTTTTTAATTTGTAATAAATGGCATTTAAATTAGTGGCCAGTAATGTTATTTTTTCAACAAAAAGTTTTCAATTCTATGGCCGGGATAGAAAAAGTACAAAGGGAAAAATTTGGGTGAGCGTGTCTTTTTTTTTATTATTTTGGCATTTTGATTTTAAATTCAAAAGGTAATTACTATTTTTAAATTGTGAATAAATTGGCATGTTTGTAAGCTTTTTGGCAACCAGAAGGTAGTGTATTTTTTTTCACCATGGGAGCTGAAAGTTTGGTTAATGTACGGTTGAAACCACAGAAATTAAGTTTGCGATTTTTTTTAAAAAATCCTATGGAGTCACAAAAATGGTGATACCTATCTGATTACACAAGTACTCAAGAATATTGAGCAAAAATAAAATTAAAAAAAAATAGTTTAAAATAGTGCTATGATCAAAACATTGTACAAGGGTGTTCATTTTCGAATAAAACCTAAAAGTCCAAATATCTCGAAATCCGTGCACTTTTACTTAACCTATATTAGCTTTATTATAACATCCTAAGTGCCCACTATCCGTAGTTCAAGGATTATCCACTCATTACCTAACACCCCGTAGATATGGGAATTTATATTATACAAACTTCCCCGGAAGTGGCGCTGCAACGAGATAAAACTCGAGGCAGGGCGGAAGAAAACTCTGTTTCTTTTGACTATATAAAACAATTACATATAAAGCATGAGTTAGTGAGTTCCGCTTGGAAGCCTTCTTTCAAAAATCTACGAATAATAAATGCAAATGTTAGTCCGGAAGATATTGTGAAACAATACACCTCAATAGAGGAAGAGATCAGGCAACAGTGGTGAATTGCTATTGTATTTTATTATCAAACCATTAATATTATTACAGAACTACAATTATGAGCCGCATGGTTCACGCTAATAAGGGAACACGTTCCGAGACTACTCTTTCCGGAGCGAAACTTTACTCCAATTGGAAAGGTGAAGTTAATTGTTAGATTATTGCATTTAGTTTATGTATCATACTATTTTTAAATCTGCATAACATACGTGATTTTGCGAAAAATTCGGTTGATATATTATACTTTTTGTTAATTATAGTCTCTTGATGATTTAAAACTTATACAAATAAAAATAATATATAAAAATTGATAGTTCGTAGAAAAACAATCCAACATAAGTCATAAGGATAAGATGAGCTGGCAACAATATAGTAGAGTATATTACTAAATAGGGTTCATCTTAAGTTGGACAAAGCAAAAAGTTTAAAGCTTTAACTATTTTCTTTACCTAGAAAGCTGAAATTAAAAAAAAAACATTTAACAAAAAAAAACACTTACGTTAAAACTTGCTGTATTTTTTTCTCGAAATCCAGCGGTTTGGGTTTCATTTTCATGGGTTTCATGTTTAACTACACAAAAATATGCTTAATTACGCGCGACGCGACGCGTGCGAACAGATTGGCGAACGACAAACAACTAACTAACATAAGAGGCAAAAATTCAAATTACCAAAGACCTGTTGTCTGGAAAGTCGGTTTAGGGACAATAGCTTAATTAACGTGACGTCATAACAAAACAATCGAACCCCCCGCACCCCGCACCCTGCATCCCCCCGCATTGTATAAATTGTTTAATGTTACAGATTGAAATGACTAGTACGTTGGAAAATAGAAGTAAAACGTTCACCATCGCGATAGAGTGGAATATCGGATCAGGGAAGTCAACATTACTAGTGATAATGCGAACCGATAAGTTGGTAACAGTATTTACCAGAAACTATTCAATAGTGGCAAGATGTAAAAGGGGTTAACCTTTTCCAATTGATAGTCAAAGAGCCAAAACGATGAGCAAATGTATTTCAGACCTATGTTGTAGCGAGTCTGTTAGAACACCATGCTTTACTAGTAGAAACACCTATTAAAATTTTAGAGAGATTATTTAGTGCGAAACACTGTTTTATAAAATTGCTATATGAAAACGCGATAGTCCATCCCGTAGAAATGACCATGTATAAACAGTGGATCGCTTTCGTGAAAGAAAGACGATTAGCAAATATACAGGGTTTTAGGTAATGAGTGGATAATCCTTGAACTACGGATAGAGGGCACTTAGGACGTTATAATAAAGCTAATATAGGTTTAGTAAAAGTTTAGATTTTACCCTTTTCATTTCCAACGTGTGCAAGTGCTATGTTTGCTAAAACCTCTGCCTGTACTGTACGCGTTAAGGATTCGAGGTAAAATCCGGTAATCGGGATGACGTCTGTTTGGGTAGCGTTCAGCGTACAAAATTGCAGCAGCACTAGCATTGCCTTGGCACTCACCATAAATGTAATGCATTTGAGCATATTCTATTGGTGTGTATTGTGTTCAAAGCATGATTAGACTAAAAAAAAATCAACAGAACAATCTAAACACATCTATCCACCGTTCATTGCGCAATAATAGCGAAATTCAAAATCGAATTCGAAAAAAAAAAAAAAACAAAAAGCAGTGGGCACGTTTTTTTTAATTTGTAATAAATGGCATTTAAATTAGTGGCCAGTAATGTTATTTTTTCAACAAAAAGTTTTCAATTCTATGGCCGGGATAGAAAAAGTAAAAGGGAAAAATTTGGGTGAGCGTGTCTTTTTTTTATTATTTTGGCATTTTGATTTTAAATTCAAAAGGTAATTACTATTTTTAAATTGTGAATAAATTGGCATGTTTGTAAGCTTTTTGGCAACTATTGAAAACACAGAAATTAAGTTTGCGATTTTTTTTTTAAAATCCTATGGAGTCACAAAAATGGTGATGCCTATCTGATTACACAAGTACTCAAGAATATTGAGCAAAAATAAAATTAAAAAAAAATAGTTTAAAATAGTGCTATGATCAAAACATTGTACAAGGGTGTTCATTTTCGAATAAAACCTAAAAGTCCAAATATCTCGAAATCCGTGCCACTTTTACTTAACCTATATTAGCTTTATTATAACATCCTAAGTGCCCTCTATCCGTAGTTCAAGGATTATCCACTCATTACTTAACACCCTGTAGATATGGGAATTTATATTATACAAACTTCCCCGGAAGTGGCGCTGCAACGAGATAAAACTCGAGGCAGGGCGGAAGAAAACTCTGTTTCTTTTGACTATATAAAACAATTACATATAAAGCATGAGTTAGTGAGTTCCGCTTGGAAGGATTCTTTCAAAAATCTACAAATAATAAATGCAAATGTTAGTCCGGAAGATATTGTGAAACAATACACCTCAATAGAGGAAGAGATCAGGCAACAGTGGTGAATTGCTATTGTATTTTATTATCAAACCATTAATCTTATTACAGAACTACAATTATGAGCCGCATGGTTCACGCTAATAAGGGAACACGTTCCGAGACTACTCTTTCCGGAGCGACGGTGAGAGAACCCAGGCCAGCTACGTCTGCATCCGGACAATCGGCGGCGATAATGCAAATGATGAGAGATATGCGTAAGACTATCGGTCGTCTACACCGTAGATGTGTTCGTCTGAAGGTAGCAGAATTGCAGGGACACCTGTCCAGGACGGACAGTCGAAGGTTGAGACCAACACAACACAACCTCAGCCCACAATGTGTCCAGTATTAGATGGAAGGTTGGATAAACCTAAGTACCACGGAAGGAATGATATCCACCCAGTATCATTTATTGATGAGGATTTGTTTTCTTATTTGAGGAGAATACCGTCTAGAGTCTAGAGAACATGTGATTGATAATATTATAGGTTGTTTGGAAGGAGATGTCAGGAGATGGGCTCGAATCTACACACAGCGCTGGAGTACCGAGGAAGATTTCGAGGTCGACTTCATGGATACGTATTGGGGAGAACCGGAGCAAAATCTGTTGAGAAAGAATATAGTGTGTCGAGTATGGCAGAAGGAGACACGAGATCACACGTATATGATAACACACGGACAAGCTAAAATGTTGAGTACACCGCTCTTGGAAAGGCATCTGGTTAACGACCTGATGCACCATTTCCCCCGAGAAGTAGAATACGCCTGGAGAATGAGGAAAAGGACTACAATTATAGAAGCAGCCGAATTCCTGAGGGATCTAGACGAAGTTGATAAACAAAACCACAAGCCAAGCAGCACCAGGGATGAAGCGAGCTATGCCAGCCTCTACAAAATCAAAACTTATAAAAGAGAAACCGAATCCTCCTGAAGATCCCGGCACTAACGTGGTTTAATCAGAAGTGGGATACGATGGACCTTCTCCTGAGGAGGGTAACAATTTTAATGTGACTAAGGAAACTCCGCACTTGTTAAGAAATACGGAAGCGCTTTTAACCAGAGTGTTGGCAGCGCCGCAACCACAAACGTAAGCGGTGCCAGCCAGTGGAATTATGACATTAGCAACCGTTTACAAAAATCATAGTATTAGTAGCTTTTTAGAAAGCTATATGTATCCATTTATTTGTTACACACTTTTTACACAGACTTATTTGTGCTGATTCCGATCCAACAAGTTTGATGTATATGGGTTTGACTGAAAATCATCGCTGTAGCAAGCACCTACTGCAGCTTAATGCTGAGTCAAATTCCTTTTCGACATCTTTAATTATGATTATTGTTTTAATTATTTTTGTTACGAGGTTGTGGTAGATTTCCCATTAGCGGGGACATAGCCTTAGCCTTACATAGAAATCCTTGACAGGTGATGCATTCCTTACAGTTGAATTAGCTAATAATAATAATAAATGTCATGGGACAATTCACACCAATAGACCTAGTCCCAAAGTAAGCTAAGCATAGCTTGTGTAATATCATGCCACTGATTGGCCAAAATTTATCGCCAATTGAATCAAGTGATAATTGTTGACCACAATGTAGAAGGCGGACATGCTCTTTTATAAATAACAGTTTAGTAAAAGTGTGCTTACGATCGGCAAAATAGAATATTTTTATCATAAGAACAATGAGTTGCATTTCCTATCGTAATGCCAACGCGTAGGATGCCTTTATCCAGAAATGGATTGAGTGATATTATACAGGGTGTCCCTAAAACCAACGCCAAAATGAGGAGGGGAGATAGAACAACTCATAAGCAATAATATAAAATTGATTTAATTCGGTTTTGTTTATTATTTAACCGCTGTAATAAATTTAGATTAAATTCGATAGGATATATTTTTGGTAACATCCTGCAAAAAACAGATTTACAAAATACTTAAATTTGCAGTGGTGGCAATCGATACGCTCATGCAGGGTATCATAATCACGAGTTTTTTTAAGCTGCCAATATCTCGAAAACCATGAAATTTTTATTAAGGTCAAATTTGCTTAATCTGACTGCTTATGTGTTGTTCTATCTCTCCTCTTCATTTTGGCGTTGGTTTAGGGCTTTAGGGGCACCCTGTAGAGGGATTTTGGATTTAAACATTTATTTGTTTCAAGTGAGCGAAGAATTCCTTTTTAGACGCTTGAACTAGCATGATGAGAGAGTTATTTAATTCTGAGTGAGTTCACCATTCAATCTTAGAGAAGTTTTTTTATGTTATTAATTAATCTTATTTTATTACATAATAAGAAGGTGTCTTATTATTATTAATATATAGTTTATGAAGTTTTGAATATTTTTCAAAAGTTGGACTGGAAAATGCAATGAAAATGGAATGCTGTGACATGCCACCAGAAATTGTTGTTAGAAAGAAGATGAGGCTGGAGGCCCGTTGATGCCATGTCAGCAGGATTGAGCGCTAGACTTCAGTTGAACATTACAAATTTTAGTAGTTTTAGTCAAGCTATTATTGATTCCATATATGGCATTCGGATCAGTTTCAGAACACATAAGATTCATTTTTCTTTGAATTTTATCAAATATGAAAGAAGATTGGCTTCCTACATCCAGAAGAGCCTTAGCAAGGCGAGTTTCATTCGTCCTTTTATCAGCAGGTTCTTCTTTTATAGCAGTACAAAGAAGAACCTATCCAGGTATGAAAACAGAGAGTGAGACAGGATGAGATTGAGTAGTATGAGCATGAGCAGGACTAATAAGAATAGGCGCGACATCAGCAGGCTTTTTGTCTAACGTTTCTGATGCTTGCCTTCGCAATCACTATCTTCTCACTATCTTTCTTTCTGTCAAACGGTATAAAGTGATGACAGAAAGAGATGGTGAAAGCAAAGGCAAGCGTCAGAAGCGTTAAACAATACGGCCTCAGGAGAAACTTTGTGATGCGCTGTAGTATGAGCAGGAGTAGCTACCTGAGGTGTTGACATAAGAGTAGAATTTCCATTAGAGGTACCCCGCAGATAGATTACCATTGTCAGTATAATATGATTGTTTGTGTAATAGTAAGTTGTGCTTTTTGTTGCAAAATTTACAAGCATTATGCTTGCAGCTTGAAGAATGATTGATGGCCAGGGCGCTGACAATTTTGACACAGATTGTGTTTTGAAATCATTTGGAATCTAGCTTCTATAGACAAGGCTTTAAATTTATCACATTTGTACACTAAATGATTTTTCATGCACACTCTTTGAGTATTCATTCAGGCTAAAGGGAGGTGCCTTGAAGTGCATTTCCCCTCTGCCAAGGTATGAACCCGCCGGGTATAACCGTTATATAAAACTGCTTCGCTCGCCTCTCGTGACATTTCAAAACGGCACGCGTCAGTGAATGAGCTCCGACAAAATTGTCTATATGCAGTATATTCGGCCGTGAAAAAAGGTCTGACACGTCAAGTCTACAAAAAGACAACGTAACTTTTCATCTGGAAGTATTTCGTAACGTAATTATTGTTGATTAATAGTAAAAATACGTGATGTTTATAATAATATTATTGTCAGTTAGTGTGGCCAGCTTTTTGTAAAAATAGCCACATTGGCCATTTTTAAATTTTATAAATCAATTAATTATTAACGAAGTAAAATATAAAATATTTAATTTTTTGATTGATCTGATACATTCATTACTACATACATTGTTTGATTGACTTCATCCATGTAGACTTTATGGAAAGGCGCTGACTGCAACTTTTTATCACCTCGCTTGAGTGCTATTGATTTTTGTGCTGGAATTATATGAAAGCGCGCTCACCATTCAAAATGCCACCGCTGCTACCATCAACACAAAAAACAAGTTTTCACCTCTCAATTAAAAAATCCTAACAATTCTATAGCACTCGAACGAAGCGACAAAAAGTGCAGTCGGCGCCTGGTCTAATAATCTAAGATCCGTACTAGAACTCACTCAATTTTGTTTTGTATGCGGAAGTGATTGTGACACTCAGCTCAACATGTTTATACAAGTAACAATTTCTAATGTACTTACCTAGTGTTAACAAATGTTGGTAAACCTTAAATAAATTAATAATAATAAATAACAAGCTACCATCACCCATCTGTTTGATGGATTAAAATAATTTTATATCAAATTTAATACAGTACAAAATATATATCAAGTGGTTTGGCTAAAAAGCTACTGGCCAGACAATTATTAAATAAAAATATTAAAAAGTTTTTTTTTTTAATTAAATAAAGCACTAATGAGATTAAAAAATAAGTGAAAATCACATCCTTATAGCTTAAGCCGCTTCGGAGATTACCACGAATAAACGCAGAGATAAACAGACAGTAATTTAAGAATCGTTACTATTTTAATTGCTATTTTTATTTAACTATGGACGAAGCTTAGTTCTCTTTTTTATTTTTCTAAATAGATTTAGCTATTTTTTTTATTTAATTGGTATTTCACCGACCACTAGTAATATTGGCTATTTTTTACTTACTAAATAATTGGCCACACCGATAATCGGTCTAGTATCGACTAGAGAGGGGACACACATATTTCCACAATCGATAAACTATTGAGTGAATGAATCAGTGAATGATTTGTCTTAACATGGTTTCACATTTTAAAGGTTACTAATAAAATGGAAATGTATGGTTAGTAATAAATGTACGTTCAAAGTATCGAACTCGTTAAAAAAATTGCACGTGAAAGTATTAACAAATACTTTTTAATGATTCAATACAAGTAGCAGGCAGTAATTCGACTTCATACTAGAGTGCCCGAATTGACGCACGCACACAGCCAAGCGTCTTACACGGCCGCTAACCAATCTTCGCTAGACTAAACTAAGTAGTTCCACGCCACGCGCCGCGCTGTTCGGTCGCTGGTTGAGTGAGTGCTGTGTGTGACGCGCGGCCCGCTCTATTCGCCCCCCGTTTCGATTCCGTAACGTGGCTATAAGCGCTCGGTACAAAGTAACTAGGTACATACTATAATATTTTATTTAATAATGGCGGCGTCACGAGAACGTGTGTACTGTAGTGTTTGTTTACGGGTGCCTAAATTCAATGGTGATAAAACCAACATTGTAATTTTTTCAACTTCCTGCTGATGCTGAAGGTAAAATTAGAACCTATTAGGTACTTTATTATTAGTCTATTAAAATTTGCCTAGGTACCTACTCAACAAAATGTTAACCATAGTGATGTGTCTATTCTATTTATAGAAAATTACAAACTAAAAGAGACATTTGGCACATCTGACATTAATATTACTTGCTATATGTAAATATTTTAATAAATCCTCCACTTTTAAACCTTGTAGAGCTATCACATTTATTTAGCAAACGAATTTTCTATTAACAACTTAGGGATTAATTGAACGACAGCATTTAGGCAGTAACAAAATTGAATGAAGTTCGCCGAGAGAGTTAAACAGTAGGCAACTTAGGGTTTACGACAAAACCTAGAACTTAATTAATATAATAATATATCAGCATTAGTGTACTTTTAAAGTAGAAAGTATTAAGTACTTTAAGTATAGTAGGTACAGTAAGCAAGTACAGAATTTTATCTCACTCCAAGCCAATTGGGAGTATAAAGAGAGCGTTCAAGATGCAGACAGACAGCGGCATGTAGTCGAGAAACGCTTATTGCTGACAAAAAGAAGCAGCCATGAACGCGAAACACACCTTCAGCACTAGTAGATAGTAGTAGGTACCAGCTTTATAAGAGATAAAACTGGCCGTACTTCCCTGGAAAGCATAACCAACAGACTACACAGGCCTTCGTGTCACCATATGAGCTGCAGCCAATTTGTTCCACGATGATTTCGCAGCAAGTCGACGCCGTCGCCGCCATTATATGAGAAGCATAGGAGAAGGGCGCGCCCGCGCCGCGTGGATATCTTGATGTCAATCCCAGCGCATCTTGATCACGTCGGGGCCACCAAAAAGTTTGGAGCACTTAAAATAAAATATAAACAAGCAAAGCGTTAAGACTTAGAAGCTGTTTGTGAAAAAGCATCAGCCAACTAGCAAAAGCCGCCTCGGTCGAGGTGAAACGGTTCAATCGTGGTAGCGCAAAAGTCAAGCCATTCGCAGAAGGAGACTTTGTTTTCATCAAATGCGGCGAGCGCAAGCAAACAAAATTGCAGGGAAAACTCAAAGGTCCGTTTATTATATTATAACCTGTGTTCGCTCAATTAGTGGTGTTTGGACCACTTATAATATTAATTGTGGCGTTCCATGGCTAAAGGGTTCTTGTGGTACAGTACATATTGAGTTAAATATAGATCCCTAATGTGCATCAAATAGGCTATCTAAACAAAACGAATCACGACCCTACGTCCTATGCTTTTTTTTTATCGAACCTACACATGCTAAAATTTCACTTTTGAGAAATCCTACAAAAAAGATTGAAAGTCTTTCTAGGTATGTTCCCATTGGAAGTTATGATGATTGATTAATTTGATTATGTATCTCAAGGTGTTTTTCCTTTGTAATTCAGTTACGGTTTGTTTAATGTGACTTCGAGACTGAAAAATCAGCCTTTGATTAGAAGTTAGAGCAGCTTGCTAATAAGAACAATCCAAGAAAAATAAATAAATTTGGACTGTTCTTTACTTATAATTATTATGTTGTAATCCCGTACCATAGTAAATAATTGGAAGCTATTTGAAATTACATCTTAGGATAAAAATAAAATCACATAGTTAACGAAAACAATTTTTTTCATTTAAATAAATACCATAATGAGAAATAGAAATAGAAATATTTATTGCATAAACTGTATTACTATTTAAAAATATAAATAATAAAAAATAATTAAATAAATAAATAATTTTAATGTTTTTATATTTATTTTTGAATTATTATTTTTTCATCTTCCCCTATAACATTAACAAATTTCGTGTAGTGAGATCTAAATTATATTTACTTAATCAATCTACGCAAGTATCACTAAAGTGTCATTAGTATTCTACACGTTCTTTTATTTTATTTATAAACGATTCAAGTTACATAAAAATCACAAATTTAGTCTCATACATTATATCGCAGAATATCGCATTATAAAACAGAATACCGAAGAATAGTATATTGTGCATCAAGGGCCGTAAGAATGGGATGACTCAATTAAAAATTCCTAACAATTCTATAGCACTCGAACGAAGCGACAAAAAAGTGCAGTCGGCGCCTGGTCTAATAATCTAAGATCCGGACTAGAACTCACTCAATTTTGTTTTGTATGCGGTCATACCTATAAGTGATTGTGACACTCGGCCCAACATGCAACATGTTTATACAAGCAACAATTTCTGATGTACCTAGTGTTAACAATTGTTGGTAAACCTTAAATAAATTAATAATAATAATAAATAAGAAGCGACCATCACCCATCTGTTTAATGGATTAAAATAATTTTATAACTAATTTAATACAGTACAAAATACATATATATCAAGTGGTTTGGTAAAAAAACTACTGGTCAGACAATTATTAAATAAAAATTGAATAAAGTTTTTTTTAATTAAGTATTGCACTAATGAGATAAACAAATATAATTAAGTGATAACCACATCCTTGTAGCTTAAGCCGCTTCGGAGATTAACACGAAATGTCACGAACAAACGCACAGGTAAACAGACAGAGCGGTTACGCACTACGTCCGATCCGAATTCGATCCGAATCCGTGAAAATAAGTTTTGGAACAATTTGTATGGTAAAATCAGATGAGCTTACGCACTAGATCCGATTTTCTCATCCGATTTTACCATACAAATTGTTCCAAAACTTATTTTCACGGATTCGGATCGGACGTAGTGCGAAACCGCTCTAATTCTAAGAATCGTTACTATTTAAATTGCTATTTTTATTTAACTATGGACGAAGCTTAGTTCTCTTTTTTATTTTTCTAAATAGATTTAGCTATTTTTTTTTTATTTAATTGGTTTTCCAATTTTGCTCGAAGAATCGCTAGACTTAAGTGGCAGTGGGCAGGGCACATCGCTCGTAGAACTGACGGCCGATGGGGCCGAAAGGTTCTCGAGTGGCGTCCGCGGACCGGAAGACGCGGTGTAGGTAGGCTTCCAACAAGATGGAGTGACGACCTGGTGAAGGTGGCGGGAACGCATTGGATGCGGATGGCGCGGGGCCGGTCTGTTTGGCGAGCCTTGGGGGAGGCCTATGTTCAGCAGTGGACGTCTTTCGGCTGAAATGATGAATTGGTATTCCACCGACCACTAGTAATATTGGCAATTTTTACTTACTAAATAATTGGCCACACCGATAATCGGTCTAGTATCAACTAGAGAGGGGGGACACACATATCTAGACACGCGGCAGCGTGTCAAGCCAAGTTCAGCGCAGAGTATAATATTACACGAACCACTTGGTGCCACTTTTGACCCTTCTATAACTCAATACCTCCTTAACGTAAACACATAAAACTACGTGTGTTTAATTATACCCATAAGGACATCTAGAAGCCCAAATTTCATGAAGCTAGCTCAAACGGTTATAAAGATATTAAGGTCAAAAAGTCGTAAATTTTAGCACTGACTGACTCACTTATATTAATGAACTAAAACAATTACTTTGCTCACCCGCGACCTTACAATAGTTACGTTTATGCAAGAAATGTGTGTTCATGCAGTTCCTCCACCTCCACACTGTACGAACACACACAAATCACATAAACACAACTATCACCACCACCAAGCTACACTGACGCGTTTCGAACTCAACCAGAGCTCATCCTCGGGTTTCAAAGGGGGGTGAAAATTTCATCGATTTTGCCGTAGGATGCACCGTTTTCAAGATATTTGACAAAAACAACGGTTCTCGTCCGATCACCGAAGTTAAGCAACGTCGGGCGCGGTCAGTACATGTATGGGTGACCGCCTGATTTTTTGTAGTAAAACTTCTATAGGCACGCTTGACTTGGGGAGTAGAATACGTTACGTAAGTCAAGCGTGCCTAAATAAGTTTTGCTTCAAAAACACAAAATGAAACCAGGCGGTCACCCATCCAAGTACTGACCGCGCCCGACATTGCTTAACTTCGGTGATTAATTTCTTTACAAAAAGTAATGATATCCCACCAAAAACATAAATGTAAAAAATGTTAGCCAAGTTCAATTCTAAAAATATACTTGATTATGGACTTCACCGACAAAAGGATTGAGATCTAAATGGGTGCCAAGTTCTGCAGGTAATACTGAAATCTATTTGTAAGAACAAATAACATCCTAAACAAGTATAACACTCTACCTCTATTTCTTTGGTTTTTCTACTCCAATTGTGTTTTATATTTATAAATATAAATTCCTAAATTTAACTATGTAATAATTTACACGAAGTAGATAACTTATGTTAAATTGAAGCTTAATATTTGACTTGGCTAGTTTTTACCAGCAAATTGAATGTAGAAGATAAGTTGATTAGCCAAATATAAGATGAATTGTATGTGAAAAGTACTAAAAACAATTATTACTTTAAGATATATGCCTGACAATGTTTCTGAATAATCAACAATATTCCGATAAATGTTATTGATATCAATATTATGACTTTTTAAAGTTATGAACAATAGGATTATCGATCATTGCAGTTAGAACTATTAAGCGATATGCTTTAAAAAAATTATGACCATCGATATTTATGAGTAAGAATATTATGGACATCAATTTCTGACTTTCAAAATTCGGATAAAAAAGATTATGGGAGAAAAGGGGCACCTGCCCATTGCCATTTCAACGAGCTAATCCGTTTGGCTAACACTACGAACACTAGGAACTCACTCGCTCGCTCACTCGTTTGGGAAACACTCGGATTGGACGATTGAAAATTGGTCAAATGTCGTGTTCTCGGACGAATCAAAATTTATGCTGTATAAAAACGATGTAAGGGCAAATGTGTACAGAAGACCAGGAGAAAGATTTATGCAAGCCTGTATTGAAGAAAAGGTGGCATACGGTGGTAGTTCGGTACCCGTTTGGGCTGGAATTTCTGCGGAAATCCGAACAGAGCTAGTACTGATCGAAAATGGTACTCTTAATGACCTTAATGGCGTAAGATACGTGGATTAAATCCTTAACGAGAACGTCGGTTCATTTATGGCAAGACTCGATGAGAATGCTATCTTTATGCACGATAACGCCCGTCCCACACTGCTCGTTTAGGGTCGATTTCAGAGCGTTTTGTCAGCGTTTTTTAAATTTCATTAGTGTCACTCGGTTATTGCTGTAAAATAATGATAAACCGCGACAACTTTGGATAAAAACAGACTAAGCCTCGGTACCGCCACACATTTATATAAAAAGTTAACTCTGATCATCATCCCCCTCTGCAATATTTACGTCGACACTAATGAAAAAAAACGCGGCGGTCAAAACGCTCTGAAATCGAACCCTTAGTGCAAATCTACCTTGATGAGGTAAATATTCTTCCCGTGGTGTGGCCAGCACCGACCCCGACCCGATCGAGCACGCCTGGGAGCTTTGGGATTAAAACCACTAAATTTCATGATTGTCTCATTCTCAAAATTTGAAATTTTAAGTATTATGAGCCCATGGTACCTAATTTGAAAATTAGGGTTATTAGTGAATAAGGTATTATGAAATTTAGTGGTTTTAAGTCCAAAGCGCCTGGGACGAGCTCGGACAACGTGTAAGACAAAGAGATCCTCCTTCAATTACGCTTCGTGACTTGAAACATGCATTGGTAGAGGAATGAGAGAGCATTCCCCAACAGTGTTTCAGAAACTTGGTGAACAGCATGCCGAATCAGACAGCACGTGCGGGTAATACCAAGTACTAAACTGCGTTAAAGCTAATTGTAAATATAACAAGTTCAATATTTACATTTTTGGTTTTGCAAGCAAATAGACGCCATTTTTGATTTGTCGATTTAAACAAAATAAAATAAATAATCAGTAATAATAATAAATGTAATTAAGAATAATATTTATTTATTAAGAAATTAATACATTCAATATAATAATCAATTTAGCAGTATAAAAATATTTCATAAGTCATAAACTACGATAAAAAAATTCATACACGTACTAAAACACAGTCAAACAATAATCAATAAAACACTGTAAAAGAGCAATGACTCGAATCGAAATCGATCGATCTGAATCGTTGTTTTGATGATGAGAAATGTAATTTATTTTAGTAACATTAAATTGTCTATAAGGTTCAATTTATTTCAAATTTGTAAATGCTAGTGATCCGAAACTTTTGCTCTCGAGTGTATTTATTATATACCTATTCACTGGTTTGTCTTTTATAGCTCGTAAGCCACCACGTTTAAAGTATAATAAATTATTATTATTATGTTTGACAGTATAGGTGCCTAAGTCGGGTTTTTTTTGTTATTTTATTAGGTCCCAAGGCACGTTTAGTGAGTGTACCTACCTATATAACTTAAGCACACACACACACATACAAGCACGCACGCACGCACAACCGCCCGTCCGCCCGTATAAATTTAAACTCAAGATAAATGGGAAGTGTGTAATAGTAACTACAATGCTTAATATTTTCAAATTTAATGGCCAAATCATCTTAATTAGGACTCTACATGTTTTTGTTGGGATATACTTTAATTAAAGTATTCTTCAACGAATGCTTTGGAAGCATTTTTTCCCAGTCTTCCCCCAGGTGCTGGACTTTGCTCAGCTCCTTAAACTCAAATCCGTGGACGTATTTACTATGTATAAGGGACTGAGTATTTTGAAGACGTATATTTAAAAAAAAAACCGGCCAAGTGCGAGTCGGACTCGCGCACCGAGGGTTCCGTACAAATTTATATGTATCAGTGTTGGGCAAAATTTAATTGCAAGGTACAATTAAAAATAACAATTGATTAGTTGTTAATTGCGAAATAACAATTAACAAATGATTAATTGTTAATTGTGACGTTTCAATTAACAATTAATTAATTGTTAATTGTGACTTTAAAATTAACAATTAATTAATTGTTACTTGTTATTTCACAATTAACAACTAATCAATTGTTATTTTTAATTGTACCTTGCAATTAAATTTGAAAAACATTCAAAAAACAAAAATGAAACCTGGCGGTCACCCATCCAATTACTGACCGCGCCCGACGTTGGTTAACCTCGGTGATCGGACGAGAACCGGAGTTTTTGTCAAATATCTCGAAAACGGTGCATCCTACGGCAAAATCAATGAAATTGTCATCCCCCCTTTGATGCCCCCGCACCCCCTCTTGCAATATATATATTGCAATTAATCTGTTAGTTGCATATTGCAATTAATTTATTTCAATTTACTCATGTTCATTGCAAGAGACAATTAATAGATTAATTGCAATTAAATTAATTGCAATTAAATTTTTAATCAATTACTAAGATGATTAAAAAATTAATTGATTAATGCCCAACACTGATATGTATCTATGAACATCCAGTCTTAGCAGACCCCTGCTCCTAAGCAAGATGTGCGCAGTGTGGGATCATTGTAGATTGGTTCCTGATATAGACAGACAGACAAAAAAAATTATGCTTTTCGCAATTTTTCCTTTATCTGTCCTATAAGAACTTGCTTCGTACCAAATTTCAAAATTCTGAGTTGACGGAAAGTACCCTGTAGGTTTTGATTCCCTTGCGTGTGTCGAAAATTTGCGCCATAAATAGTTCGGTTACTGATGGAGACAGAAAGACAAAAAAAATTATGCTTTTCGCAATTTTTCCTTTATCTGTGCTATAAGACCTTGGATCGTACCAAATTTCAAGATTCTGAGTTCACGGGAAATACCCTGTAGGTTTTGATTCCCTTGCCAGTGTCGAAAATTTGCGGCATAAATAGATTGGTTACTGATAGAGACAGACAGACAGACAAAAATTTATGCTTTTCGCAATTTTTCCTTTATCTGTGCTATAAGACCTTGCTTCCTACCAAATTTCAAGATTCTGAGTTCACGGGAAGTACAGTTCGGCTCACGTAAAAAGAGCGCTGGCGATATACCTGCGCAGTGAGCAATTAACCGACCAAACGGGTGGAAAGACGTGAGGCGCGGGGAGGGGACACGCGCCGCTTGGCTGTGCCGCCGCGCTATTGGTTCGGCAGTCGACCTTTGCTTTCCGCATCGAGTCCACGCTCCTTTCGCTCCCAAAGTACAGTTTCGCGCACAAAGTGTTTAGCACGATGGTTTTGCGTAGAAGGGAACGGAAAATGATCTATACAATATGATATTTATTGTTTCATGAAAAAAGAAGCTGATAGTGGTGCCGCAACAAATTTAAAACAATGTATGCAACGGACTGCTGAGGCAACTAAAACTTCCGTGGCTACAGTGAGACGAATTGTTAATAACGCGAAAAGTTCGGAATTTTTAGCTGTTTTTCGCACACCAGGAAAAAATAAAAGGGTAAGAAATAAACCCATAACAGACATTGATAGTTTTGATCAAGGTGTAATTAAACGAGCTATCCACAATTTTCATATTACTCAAAAAGAATTGCCGACTATAGATAAATTGAGAAACAAATTAATCAGCGATATAAATTTCCAAGGATCAAGAGCTAGTCTAAAGCGCATCATAAAGGAATTAGGGTTCAAATGGAAGAGAACTGAAAATAATAGAAAACTTTTGATTGAGCAATCGCAAATCAGACTTCAAAGAATACAGTATCTCCAAAAAATTAAAAAATATAGAGAAGAAGGAAGACCTATCATATATACAGACGAATCATATGTCGATAGCTCTCATGCGTCACACCATTCTTGGTCTGATGGTTCTAGCAAAGGCGTAAAAAAACCAATATCGAAAGGAAGCCGGTTGGTCATAGTGCACGCAGGTGGCGAAATTGGTTTTGTGCCAAATGCTTTATTGACATTCAAAGCTGGCACGAAATCTGGCGATTACCATGATAACATGAATTTCGAAAATTATTATAAGTGGCTTCAAACTCAGCTTATACCTAATTTACCTACTAATGCAGTAGTAGTTGTTGACAATGCATCGTACCACAACAAGCAACTTGACGCAGCACCAACATCAAATAATAGAAAAGCAGACATGCAGACTTGGTTAACTCAAAAAGGAATACAATTTAGTGAGACAATGCTGAAACCGGAGTTGTATGCTTTGATTGAAAAAAATAAAGATCGCTTCAAAACATTTCGCATTGACAAGATTTTAACTGAAAATGGACATTCTGCCCTTCGCTTGCCCCCATACCATCCGGATCTTAATCCCATTGAGATGGCATGGTCACAAATCAAAGGCTACGTGGCCAGTAAAAATGTGAGTTGGAACATTACCCGCGTGACAGAACTCGTCAATGAAAAAGTGAATTCAATGGGACAGAGAGAATGGGAAAAATTGTGTACCAAAGTAAAAGATATCGAAGAAGAATACAGAAAAAATGATCATGTGGTGGACGATATGACGGAAACATTTGTCGTTCGAGTTGATGATGATGATGATGATTCCGAGAGCGATTTAAATGTTAGCAGCTCAACTGAAGACGATAATGAAGATGCAGTTCCATCTATTAGCACCAACACCGCGTCGTCATCGGGGCTCCATGTGACTCACGACGATTTAATGGAAGGCGTGTCGCCCCTACCTTGATTTTTTAATTTATTGAGAAATAAAAAATACCTAAAAAAAACTGTATTTTTAATTCTTACCTGTTACAAACTTAATATTTTAGTTGATATTGAATACACGTTTCGTTTATACTTTGTGGAAATTTTCTCCTCTTTAAGAATCTTTTTTTTTAAATTTCTTAAATATTAATAGTTTTTGAGATATTGCCAAAAAACGAAATACCTTTTTTTTTTCATCTTAATTTGTTAATAACTTTTGCAATTTTTATCCTGCAGTAAAATCCTTCGAATACATTTTTCTAGACGTCATTCCGAATCCAATGAGTTATCGCACATATTTTTAGGACCTTTATCAAGAATTAACACCATTTTGAACATTTCGACTAGACTAATATATTGTGCATTGTATGGGTGTTTGGCATCAACCAAAGACAAGGAAAGGAGTTTTTTTCGATTTCCGAAGGACGAAAGAAGGTAGATAACCAACTTTAATTAGCAACATGTAACATTAGTAACTAGGGAAAGTAGGTTTAAAAGTTTGTTACCTATAATGTATAAATAGACGTCTTATATTAGTAGGTAGGTATTAGTAAAATTAATTTGTTAATTATTTCCTATCAATATCTACAATTACATTCTCTAATTGTCTTTACAAAATGAATTAGGTATACACTCATTCACTTATTACACTACACTTAATTTAGACAAACGATAAGTTTAATTATAAGTACTACGATAATTAGATTACCTACTCATTTTATTTTACATTACAACGTTGCTCGCGCTCAACGAACGGCGCGGCATTCACTTTCCGCAGCTATCTCTTTCTATCTCTTTTTGCGATAGTCAGCCCTGTGCATCTTACGCACACATTGACGCGTGTACAGACGTCGTCGTGCTTGTGTGGATTCAGGAACGCGTGTTTCGTGCGTCGTGTCCGCTGTGTGCCGTAAAGCTAACTGCTAAATTTCAAATGTAAATAATTACTAATAATTAATAATTATTATATGTAATTTCGCACATAAATTTCGAAAAACTCAGAGGTGCGAGCCGGGATTTGAACTCACAACCCTCTGTTTATCATTTGATAAAAATAAACAATAATTCAATTATACTTAGTTGTTCCCATTCCCTTTTGCCCCACCATCATAATTTAAAAAAGAATGGGTCACTTTTTACGAACAATTCTATACAAAATACTTTTCGATCATCCATCCCTAATCCCTTTGATATTTTCAATAGCTAATGAAAAACTTCAGTGTTTAAAAAACAAAACTCTTATCGTCACCCCATTAGAAAGAGACACACAGCCTCCATACTACCTACATACATACGTACACCTATCTCGGTCGTCTCGTTTTTCAGCTGCGATTACTTGGTCCTGTATAGATACTACATCCATACTCAATAACTTAACTTTTACCCAAGAGTTCATACATTTCGAGAACTCAGCCCAGTACCTACCATAAATGTAGATAAGGGTAATTCTATGATTCAACTGATATCAGTATCCCGTTGCATTATGTTGAAGAAATAAGCTGCAGTTAGCATGAAATTATAACAAATTGAAACTGTATCGTAAGCACACTGTATTGTTGTATAAAAACTTTCTGTGTGGCTCATTTGTTTAAAATATGCTACAGGATACTGATAGTGGTTGAAACACTAGTAGAACTAACTATATAATACTAACTGTTGCCCGCGACTTCGTCCGCGAAGATAAAAAATAGCCTACGACCTACTCAGACCTACCGAATATATAGAGAAAAAAATTCATAAAAATCGGTCGAGCCGTTTCGGAGGAGTTTGATAACAATCACCGTGACACGAGATTTTTATATATTAGATAAAAAATAGTTGATATAAATTTCAGTTTCTGATTAGATTTAAACTATTATAATGAAATAAAAAACAGAAACTAACTAAAAACTAAAATTAAACTAAAATTATTGTAAACATCACTTAACTGCTGCATAGAGCCAAAAATGCTGAAAACATTTCCTTTCTGTATCGCAATGTTAATACATAGTGAAAATAAACGGATCACTCACGTCTCAAAACGAGTTTAACTCGACATGTTTCGGGCTAATCCGTAGCCCTTCCTCTCGGAGTCGCACGTCACGGCGGCTGCCACACGTGCGACTCCGAGAGGAAGGGCTACGGATTAGCCCGAAACATGTCGAGTTAAACTCGTTTTGAGACGTGAGTGATCCGTTTATTTTCACTATGAGTGAGTCTCACGGTAGTTTCATGTTTAAAGCAATGTTAATACATTGTGCAACAAAGCTGCCAGCTTTAAAATCCGCAGTAACTTTTAGGGTTCCGTACCCAAAGGGTAAAAACGGAACCCTATTACTGAGGCTCCGCTGTCCGTCCGTCTGTCACCAGGCTGTATCTCATGATCCGTGATAGCTAGACAGTTGAAATTTTCACAGATGATGTATTTCGGTTAATTTTGGTTGCCGCTATAACAACAAATACTAAAAAACTAAAAAAGTCTGTTTTTAGGGTTCCGTACCTCAAAAGGAAAAACGGAACCCTTATACGATCAATTTGTTGTCCGTCCGTCCGTCTGTCAATACCCATTTTCTCAGGAACGCGTGGAGGTATCAAGCTGAAATTTATATCAAATACTCAGGTCTACTGTCCCTTGGAGCTGTGAAAAAATCAAACATCTAAGCCAACGCATTAAAAAGATACAGCCGTTTATGACGCAAATTTCCGCATATTTTCGAAACTCGCAAGGGAATCAAAACCTACAGGGTACTTCCCGTGAACAGAATCTTGAAATTTGGTACGATGCTAGGTCTTATAGCACAGATAAAGGAAAAATTGCGAAAAGCATAAATTTTTTTGTCTGTCTGTCTATATCAGTTCAGTAACCAATCTACAATGATCCCACACTGCGCACATTTTGCTTAGGAACAGGGGTCTGCTAAGACTGGATGTTCATAGATACACTAGCTTTTGCCCGCGGCTTCGCTCGCGTGTACCATGAGTATTCCAAAGAACTAAGATATCAAGCAAGCAAGCATGCACGCAAGCAAGCAAGCGTGCAAGAAAGCGTGCAAGTAAGCGTGCAAGCAAGCGTGCAAGCAAGCCCGACTAAACTTCAGGTAGATACGGTCCTTTACAGTATTTCTTTATATACAATGTTTTTCACTAATTCGGAAGCGGGCACTAAAATAACCAGGCTTGTTAATAATATAAAACCTATTATTACTTTCCCCTGTCCTGCATTGGGTATAATTCAATGTTTTCTTACCTTCTACGGAAACTTGAGTAACTGGAAGCGCTGTGTGCCTACTTAGCATTGATATTATACATATTATAGTATTTTGTAAAGGTGTTGTGTGACCTAACCGCTAAGGAGTTATACCTTCCATCATCAGCTCATCAACATGAGATGATGTCTACCAGACGCAAACACTTAAATAGCTTGAGAAAATATATGAGAAACGTAATGCGTGCCTACAAAATTTGAGGGTTGCCCTCGATTTCCTTGAGATCCCGTCATCAGATCCTGATTTTGTGACAATGGGATCTGGAGTATATTGTATTCTTTCGAATAAAAAAATAATTTTTATAATCGGTCCACAATTGACCGAGAAATCGGTGAACATACCTACATAAAAAAAACCATAAAGTTGAATGCATAACCTCCTTTTTCAAAGTCGGTTAAAGAGCCCTTTGCGGCCTACCTACAGTATAAACTTATGAATTTTGAAATATTAGCTTTCTACAACCAGTAAAACGCAAAATCCCGTTTTTTCCCGTTCCCGTAAGAATTTCGGGAAATGCTTTCTTAATGCTCCCCTACACTCTCCAAGGAACCCACTTGCCAAATTTCAGCTTTCTATGACCAGTAAAACGAAAAATCCCGTTTTTCCCGTTCCCGTGGGAATTTTGGAAAGTTCTCTCTCAATGCTCCTCTACACTCCCCAAGCAACCAACATGCCGAAGTTCAGCTTTCTACGACCAGTTAAACGAAAAATCCCGTTTTTTCCCGTTCCCATGGGAATTTTGGAAAGTCCTCTCTTAATCCTCCTCTACACTCTCCATGCAACCTAGATGCCGAATTTCAGCTTTCTACGACCAGTAAAACGAAAAATCCCGTTTTTTTCCCGTTCCCGTGGGAATTTTGGAAAGTCCTCTCTCAATCCTCTACACTTTCCAAGCAACCTAGATGCCGAATTTCAGCTTTCTACGACCAGTAAAACGAAAAATCCCGTTTTTTCCCGTTCCCGTGGGAATTTCGGAAAGTCCTCTCTCAATCCTCTACACTCTCCAAGCAACCTAGATGCCAAATTTCAGCTTTCTACGACCAGTAAAACAAAAAATCCCGTTTTTTCCTTATCCCGTGGGAATTTTGAAAAATCCTGAAATTAATGTTTTAGCTAATGTAATACCTACTTGTGTATCAAGTTTGAAGAGTCTAGTCATTATAGTTACTGAGATAGGGTCACTCGGAATCGAATATATAAATCCCGTTTTTTCCCGTCCCCGTGGGAATTCCCAAAAATCCTTCCTTAGTGGATGCCTACATTGTATAAGGTATCTATGTGCAAAATTTCAAGTCTCTAGGTCCAGTGGTTTGGGCTGTGCGTTGATATATCAACAGTCATTTAGTTTAATTAGTCATTTCAACCCCATCGCACCCCATCCAGGGAGATGTTATTTTACGTCTGCCACGTCGGATTTTAAAACCGTTGTTGTTTTCATAACCAGCGACCCGATAAACCATAGAAACAACACCCATGTTGATTTTCAGACTTTGTTACCCCTTTTCCCCCTTTTAGGGGTTGAATTCTCAAAAAACCTGAAACACGTGTTTACTCATTTATCATTAGGAGTACTTTTGTGAAGTTTCGAATAAAATAGTCGAACGAATCTTGTTTCCCCATACAAACTTTGGACCCCCGTTTCACCCCCTTAGGGAGTGAATTTTGAAAAATCCTTTCTTAGTGCACCCCTAGACCTTATAAGGAACCTACATGCCAAATTTGGAATCTCTAGCCCAGTGGTTTGGGCTGTGCGTTGATATGTCAGTCAGTCAGTCAGTCAGTCAGTTTCTTCTTTTATATATATAGATATAAATTTGTACGGAACCCTCAGTGCGCGAGTCCGACTCGCACTTGGCCGGTTTTTTTTTATTACATATTAAATATTATTATATATTAAATTTGCCTGGAAGAGATCGCTTCGAAGTGATAAGGCCGCCCATTGCGTATAATACGTTTACTTTTAGTTTACCACTGACAGATGGCTTGCCTTCATTTCATTTCCAACTTTAACACCATACAAATAAAGTAGCTATTACAAAATCTGCAAACGAGGGTAACAGTATTCTAAAATTGGCTTTATTTGTAGGTTGTTAAAGTAGAATATGAAATGAAGGCAAACCATCTGCCAGTGGTAAACTTTATGTAATTTTACTGTACCTTATTTCTTTTTTTCATGTACTTGTTTTTCTGTATTGTAATATTTGTGGTGTACAATAAAGAGTCATTGTATTGTATTGTATTTTTGAAATACCTAAAAATTTCTTCGGAACCCTCTGTGCACGAGTCGGATTCACACTAGGCCGGTTTTTGTATATTATTATTGTTTTCACAACACAACCGTAAATGGTACACTATTATCAAATATATATATATATATATATATATATATATATATATAGGCAGTCAAAACTGTTTACAGTGACACTAGTTAATAACAACCAGATTATTATTACTATTACAACTTGTTGACACACAATTAAGAATATAATTATAATTTTGTTTTTAGTTATGTTTCGCCTTAATTATTAAGGCTTTAAGAGGCTTTAAGAATTTATTTCAGTATTGGTTTATGTCCGTTTTGTTTTATTTTATTCTTTTATTCTTTCTGTCCCTTAAAATATGGTTGCAAATAGCCGCTAATGTAATGTATTATTTTTGTTAACCGTAACAATTACCCCACGGGACAGGCTATGCCTAGTGTGGGGTTCAGTAAAAATGTAACAGTGTTTTATTGTAATTTTTTGGAAATAAACTATTTGTATTTGTATTTATTAATAAAGCTTTATTTACACATATCTACAATACCATTCTCAGGGTTCCGTACCCAAAGGATAAAAACGGGACCCTATTACTGAGGCTCCGCTGTCCGTCTGTCTGTCTGTCTGTCTGTCAGTCACCAGGACGAACAAACCGTGGTAGCTACACAGTTGAAATTTTCACAGATGATGTATTTCGGTTGGCGTTATAACAACAAATACTAAAAACCAGAATAAAATAAATATTTAAGGGGGCTCCCATATAACAAACATGATTTTTTTACTCGTTTTTGCTCAATATTGATAATGGCAACAAGTAGACGCTTGAAATATTCACAGAATATTTAGTTATATATTCACTTTAAAAAGAAATAATTAAATTAAAATGAAACAAATATTTTAGGGGGGCTCCCATACAACAGACATGATTTTGTTACCGTTTTTATAGATAATGGTACGGAACCCTTTGTGCGCGAGTCCGACTCGCACTTGGCCGGTTTTCTTTTGCTGTCCTATCTGTCCTTTTTCAATAGGACTAATCCACTTTAATCCAATTTACAATATCAACAACTTCTAGGTACATATTGGTATCATAGCAACCAGATATGGCACACTTTCTAGAAGTTGTTGATATTGTTAATTATAGTATTATTATTTATTTAAAAAATGGCTTCTGTCCTATTTCAGGACAATTTCGCCAGTGTCCAAGTAAGCTCTCTTTGGGAGCGACGTTGTACGGTGATTGTAGTTTTTGCAACTCGATAGTAAAATTCCAGAAACCACGTGGAGACAACTTGCGCATTAAAAAATGTCAGACACGAGAGCAATATAGAATTTTGTGATCACTGTTAATTAAGGTTAATCGCCGCATAAAACACTATCAAAATTATACTTCAACTAGCCAAAGAAACAAGAAATACCAAAATTATATACTGTCTACATCCGCCATGTTCGAATGCTACAAACCGAATCCTTAATTATAGTATTTCCAATCATTTATTTTCTCGATGACAGCTCCCGTAGAATGTAACTGCGTTTTTTACGCAAAAATTAACTTTTAAATGCGAGGGATAAAAAATACGACAACTGCCTAATTTTGTTCCTTGATCCCATATAATATTCATCTAAGACGAATTGAGTCCATATATGCAGTAATTTTTTTTTTTTTTTTAAGTACGATAAATAATAAATGTTTTAATAAAGTTACATTCTATGGCAATACAAATACTGATGTTATGATTAAAATATCGATATTGTATCGGTATTGTATGTTGAACTAGATGAGCTCCCGCGACTTTGTACAGTCAACGTCATAAATAAGTGATCACTTTTGTACCCTGTCGCTTTCAGTCGTTACGTAATTTCGTATGGCTTTTCAAACATGACGTTAAAGTGACAAGGTACAAAAGTGATCACTTGTTTATGAAGTTGACCCTACGCGTTGTAATTTTTTTCCCGGGATATAAAATAGCCTATGTTACTCAAGTGAAATAATTTTTATTTGTCCAGTAGTTTTTAGCTTATTCATTACAAACATACAAATCTTTCCTCTTTAAATAATATAAGTATAGATAGGTAATCGACAATGAAATGAAATAATTATAATAACAGGTAATTTTTATTTATTAATTTTAAAATTGGATCGATATTGTATCTACTGATCACTTATTTGGTCACAACACTATAACTTTCAAACTAGATCTGTCATCGAGAAAAGAAATGATTGGAACTAGTTACTATAATTAGTATTTATATTGCAGTTAACAACTACGCATTGTCTTTAATGACTGTAACCCGATGGTTTCATTAGTCATTCTTTACAGTTTTGACTGTATAAATATTGAATATAATAATTTGTGACTAAAATAAAATAAATAATTATGCATTTTTTTTTAACCTTGAAACTCCTGACTTTTTAACAGATAGTGCTGCAGACTGAACTGAGAATACCCAGATTTATAATCAGTGGTTGTTATCAGTATACTCAAGTTATCTAGCAGTTTAGTGGCTACCTACCTAACATTAGTGATGTGTATACCTAGATATTTTTCTAGCACAAAAAACTTGTCATTAGTTTTTCATATAATAATAACATCAATTTGGTTTGGTATTATTGTTTTATATTTTCAAACGTGTCTCATTGATATAATGCCACTTATAAGACATTATATGGGAACTCCAAAATGTATCCAAAAGCTCAATTTAAAAAAAGTTTTTTATTCACATTGCACATCACTAATGTCAGGTAGCCACCAAATTGCCCGCTTGATAACAGAGTATAGTTATCAGTGTGCAATTTTAGTAACTATGTATGGTTGGCAAAAAATAGATACACAAATAGGCAAATGAAATATAAAATAAAAATAAATAATAATAATGAAATTAATTATTTAGAACAAATATGATTTATCTCAATCGTTATATCTAAAATTAATAATCCAAAGTATTTATTTTACAGTAAAAAATAATATTGAATATTTACACATTTATTTTTTTACCAATCATACACTTTGCTACGAAAACTGCACACTGATATAGATAAATTACTGAGTGTGGAATTTCATTATATGCATTGCACTTTAGTGAGAGAGAGAGACAATAATATAGAGACCTCTCTCTCCACTGTCTATAAACACACAATTCTACTACATACACACACTATTACAATTTATCTATAGCAAATATAACAATCATTATTTACAATTTTAGGCCGGCCACAGACATACGGAATCTTTTCGGTTTCTGTACAGAATGATGTGTGCAAGCAAGACAGAGAGACATGACTCATGCTTTGACATTCCATATGGAAACTGTATAAAAATTTCGTATGTATGGGCCCAGCCTTAGAAATTATTATTACAAGCCTAAAGTTCTCATTTATTTAAAAATTGTTAAGTTATTCTTAAGCTGGAATTTATACTTTGTACATGTTCAGTATGTGGACAATTAATAAGCTGCATTCAGTGAAAACATTGAACATATAAATAAATCCAATTACTAGTTTGATATTCAATCATCATACGTCCCACTGCAGGGCACAGACTTTCTCTCAGAATGAGAGAGCTTCGGTCGTAGTTCCCACGCACGCAGTGCGGTTTGGGAACTTAACACCATTAAATTTCTTCGCAGGTGTATGCAGGTTTTCTCACAATGGTATCCTTCACCGTAAAGCTCATGGTAAATTTCAAATGAAATTTTGCATGTAAATTGCAAAAATGCAAGCCAAGGTTTTAACCCACAATCCACTGCTTGAGAGGCAACAGGACCAACCACTAGGCCAGCACGCCAATTTTCGTTGGAACCGTTTTATTATGTAACATAGTAGTTTCAGGTGAAAATAACTTTATTTATAAGGGATTTTCAAATATCGGCATAACCTTAATATATAATTGCATACCAGTTCGCTACATTGTACCAGAAGGCGGGAACTGAAGTTATAATACGGCCACGGTTTTTGTGCGTTCAGATAATGAACTGCGCAGATCCAAATATGTCCAAATTATTGATGAATGATTGACAGATGGAAGAAAAGAAAAACATAAACACTCACCATCTCCGTTGTAATGCTCAACGATAGTACTTACAGCTTCTCGACTCATTACTTGACCAAATAAATGCATCACGGAGTCGACTACTCCCGCGAAATCGGGCTGTGAATCACCTGGATCCATTGTTATTAACAAGAATTTATAAATATAATATCTAGCTCACTTCCTAAGTGACCACTGTTAGCCAAGTGTTCACTTTATCTAACGTGTGATATTGTTCTCTAAGATGCCCAATGGCATTCGAATTCAGAGTAAACATAACGTGTTTATTACGACACATAATATAGCCAGCCACGCTCCATTCCATTATCAACACAATTAGTTTGACGTTTTCGTTTATTTTTAATTTATATCAGCGAGACTACTTTTGTATTAGGGAATCTACCAAATACAACACTTCAACCAACCAAAATCTACTATTGTGATATGACTATCCGCGGTTGACATAGGCTACTTTTTTTTCGGGAAAATAAATAATTCCCACGGGATTAATAAGTAAATTTAACTTCGGCACTGATTTTAAAAATTCTTTCATATGATATTATGACTATACCCGATTGTCAACGGCTACTTACTTTTAATTCGGGCAAATCCAAAATTCCCACGGGATAGAAAAATATGTTCAAAGGGATAAAAAAAACTTAATTCAAAATCTTCTCACTAATGGAAAGCTACACTACTCCTGTTTGGTATAAACTAATTTTTTTCAGGAAATTGCAAAATTCCCTCGGGATAGAAGTAACTCAATCCAAATTCGCGGCTGATTTTAAAAATTCTTTCACCATTAGTAAGCTACTTTATCCTTGATTGGCTTGATTGGCATAGGCTACTTTTCTACGGGAGACTGCAAAATTTCCTCGGGATCGAAATAAGTAAATTCAACATTGGGGCTGATTTTAAAAAATGTTTTACCAATTCAAAGCTACATGACCCCTGATTGTCATTGACTACTTTTTCTCCGGGAAAATGCAAAACTCCCACGGGATCGAAATAAGTGAATTGAACTTAGAATTAAATCACAAATAAAAAGCTACACTGTCTCTGATTTTCAAAATAGGTCAAAACAGTTAATTCTATCCCGCGGGAACTTTACACTTTCTCGGGTTAAAAATAGCCAATGTCAATCAGAAAGAGTGTAGATTAAGAGTGTTTTTTTTAATCGGTCTAAATATAGAATCCACTTATTTCTGCGCCCCGGGAATTTCGCAAAAAATTCCCGAGAAGAAATTAGGTAACCAATGTCAGTCAAGAACTGTTGCTTCTCTTTTAGTGAAAGTTTGTTTTCAAATCGATCTAAATAGTATTTCTATCCCGCGGAAACTTTGCTCTTTCCCGGGATATAAATAAGTCTGTGCTTCTCACTGAATGAGAGGCTTTGCGAACTTGACACATGTATACCCTTGAATTTCTTTTCAGGTGTGTGCAGCATTCCTCGCGATGTTTTCCTTCACTGTAAAGCTCATAATTAACTTCAAATGTAATTTACCACATGAATTCGATAAAACTCAGAGGTTCCTTGCGATGTTTTCCTTAACTGTTAAGGTCATAGTAAACTTCAAACGTAATTTAGCACATGAATTCGGAAAAACTTAGAGGTGCAAGTCCGGGCTCAAACCCATTACTTTCTGCTTAAGAAACCGTAGTTAGATCAAACCACTAGGCCACCACGAATTAGCAGCTATAGATAATGTTTTCTTATTCATATTCCGCGGGAAATTTACATTTTCCTGGCATTATCTTAAGCCATGAGTTAATCCATGTACTTATTAAACTACCTGTGTGCCAAATTTAATCCAAACAACCAAAGTTATTGTCTTTTCGTACGAAGTCGCGGGAAAAAACTAGTAAGTGATGAAAAGATTCACCTTAGCAATTTAAGTCTAAAAAATCATCATCATCACCCCAGCTTATATACGTCCCTCAGCAGCGCACAGTCCTCTGTGAACAAGAGGGCTTAGGCTGCAGTTCCCACGCAGGCCCAGTTGTGTGCACCTATCCTCACGATATTTTCTTTCACCGTAAAGCTCATGGTAAAGAAATGTAATTTCACACGTACATAATATATTCCGAAGAGCTCAGAGGTGTAATTGCGGGATCTACTTAAGAGGCTATAGGTCAAACTACTAGACTACCACGCTATTTTGAAAAATATGTCATGAAAATAACACGCACTACGCACCTGCCTGTATCACTTGCTTACTTACTAAGGCCTTTGCGTTTGTTGAGACGAATTATGGCGTATTGCTTGTGCACAACGCCTTACGTGGGTAATTAGGGCCCTTTCCACCAGAGATGTGCTATGCTACGTTGCTATGGAAGTGTCTGATATTCACCAATCATGTTCATTGGTCCACATAGCATAGCACTGGTGGAAACGGGTTCAACAAAGCTATGATTTTTATATGGAAAAGATGCGTGCCCTGGATCCACGCACGGGTGCGTGCTATGGGTGCGTGCTATGGATGCGCCCCTATCGATACATCGCATAGCTCGAAGTGAGTATCTTCTACGCACAGCTGCCTCGCGGCTGCTCATCTACATAGCGCATCTTTCTCGTACAGCTACATAGCTTATTTAGCATTGGTGGAAGAGGTCACACAGTTTTGTAGCGTAGCTTTCACATCTTCGCAGCATAGCTACATAGCATATCTCTGGTGGAAAGGCACCCTTAGCCCGGTGCGAGAGTGACATGTTCGTCTACAGGCCTGACAAGAGAAGTTTGCGGAGGATGGTGCAGAACCGTTCTGATGTCGTTTCTGTCTCTTGTCAGCAAGTGCCTTAAACCCCCTCCTTCATCGTAATACTTGCGACCTTTCTTTTAATACGCGTTTGCGCCAATCGAAACGTTTTTCCGCTGGCTTTTCCCAGTCGTAGTGGTCCATTCTTAAGCTGGTCATATCTCGCTTAGCGCAGTCCTTAAATCTGAGTAACGGTCTCCCGACGTTGTTCTTAGCATTTGCCACTGCACCGACCAAGATATGTTGAATCGAGAAGGCTCCATTTTGTACACATGACCTAGCCAACGCAAGTGTCTCTGTTTAAGAAGAGCGGTTGGGCTAGGCAGCTGATTCACCCACTTGACAGTATTATTTAATGTGCGTTACTTATTGAGTGTGGACCTGCACGTTAGACTTTATGAAGCGTTTGTACTAGTTAAGCTGCTTTTGGGTTCTGCCTCTTAGTAGTGATTGCTAATAAATTGAGTTGTTTTATTTGTCAAGTGAGTTTTTGTAAAATAATACACTATGATCAATAACATGTTTGCCGATGGATCATTTGATGAATCGTTTTTTGTTAGACATTACTGAACCGTTTCCGTCAGTGGCGAGTTGGTATTTTGAAGCTTAAAGTCCAGGTACACCTCTCCACCTTCACCCGATTACACTAATGTGACAAACTGCGCAACTGTGCTCAAACTGGGCAATAGTTTAAGGGGCCCATTTAGTCAACAGTGGTAGATGTCAGTCATCTCACTCCACAGCCCGGCAATCCTGTCAACAACATCACAACCACATTAGCCCATTCCATGTCGCTTCGTACTCGGCAATAGTTTGGCGAGTGTGGAGGACTTCGTTCGTAAGCACATTCTCATGTTGTATTTAATGCAGGATAGACCTCTACAGTTGCACCTAATTCATTAATACTATACTTGCTTTTGCCCACGACTTCTTTTGCGAGGAATAAGCTATTTGGGTAGATTTTTTTTATCCAGTCTACTTTTTCATCAATCTGTTTTCTATTTTATTTCGGGTATACAAACTGTTTCATCATATACTTTCCCGCAACTAAAACAATCTCCATAGGTATCAAACTTCATCTAAATCGGTTAAGCGGTTTAAGGGTGAAGAAGTAAAATCCCGACAGACCGACCGACAAACGGACAGATATATAGAGATACAACCCACTTTCGCATTGCATTATATTAGTACGATGTGGACTGTGGACATCGATATCGATGGAGTGTTCCAAAAGCCCTTTCATATACTTAAACTTTATAAATGCCTTTTTGTCTTACGTTTCTGACGCTTGCCTTCGCAACCATTATTTATTTCTGTCAAACGGTATAAAATGATAACAGAAAGAGACGGTGAAAGCGAAGACAAATGTCAGAAGCGTTAGACAATACGGCCTCTGGTCCCCATGAACCCGTGATCGAAAACCCGTAACAATAATAATAATAATAATCAAAAATAATTTTCTGCATTGATACTCTAGCCAGGCCTCATGCATGCCATGTACTTACGCGCGATATTTACCTACCGCGGGGACGATCTGCTAAGATCGAAATTCCAGCAGGTTGTCACAAGCGCGCGCCGACGCACGTTCATTCGTGTTCCACGGAAAAAATATGCCGCCTGGACTTTTACAAGTGAATGGTGAAACAGGGGGCAAATTTTAATATGACTATATGCTAGAATTAATAGCTAATATAACAATTTGGAAGTTCGTATCGTGCTGTCCCTCTTACTCTTCTATAAAAAGCTATAAGCGTGAGCGGGATGGCACGATGCGAAGTTCGAAAGTTAGCCTTCGTATTTAGTATAACGCTAGGGTACTGTAAGCATGGCAATGTGTTCTGCGCATTACAATAAATATCCTTTTTTTTTAGGATTCCAGAGCTAAAATGGCAAAAACGGAAACCTTATAGTTTCGCTATGACCGTCTGTCTCTTTGTCCGTCCGTGGCTTAGCTTAAAGAATATTAGTGCTAGAAAGTTTGCATGGATATAATATATAGCAATTATCCCGACAAAATGGTAAAACAACATATAGAAAAAAATTTTTAATCCAAACTGCCAGCCCTTGTCACTGTCGGCACGCACACATTCTTAAGGAGACGGAGTAGTATAATCTGTGGCTACAATCGCGGTAAGTACCAAGATTTTGTACGGGATGCAGTATCTGTTACGAAGTAACTATTAAGTAATCTGTGCTCTAGCCCTTTCTCACTTCCACAAGAAAAGTTGTCACAGCGGCGGAAGGAACCGAAATCAGGAAAGTAATAAAATACTAGGGTCATGGTTTAAAATACAACTTAATTGTTGTGGGCTTGCAAAAAACTTGTTGTTTGCTGGGTCCATGGGGACTCAACGTACACAAACTCATTTTAAAGAAGTGCAATTGGGATGTCCCAATTTTTGACAACGTATAATAAATCGAAAACCGTTTGGAGAAATAGGCTTTGTGAAGCGTTTTCAGAAATCAGATTCCAAAAATATGGTAAACTGAATTAAATAAAGAAATTTTAAGTAATGACCTTCATTTGACCCCTGCAGTGAATCATCACAGAGGCAGATATAAAGAAGGTCTACACTCTAAAGCAAATTGACAATTTGAAATGTTGCTGTCCTGCTTACAATAGCAAAGAGTGACAAAGACAGAACTTTAATCACATGATGCGCGAAAGTATACGAGTATTTCCAACAAATACAAATTTAATTATTAAATTACTACGTTGCAAGTAAATATAAAAGAATTTAAATATCAGATTTTAATAAAAAATATCTATTTACTATCACACCATTAAACAAACAGGAATAATCAAATGTAAAAGAAGAGAAATAAATAAAACTATTTGTCATACGGTTCATTTAGGACCCTTATAAGCCGTGCTTGTATTATTGACAGTGACAAGACAAATCAGGGGGGTTACCCCGAAATTCTATCATCGTCATCATATCATATTCTATTTCTAGCATCGTCTTGCTCGCTCTTGTGTTAAATACTATTAGCGTGAGAGGAATGGCACGATACAAAGATCGAATTTTGCACTTCGTAGTATAAGGCCAGTAGTGCCACAGATTATGTTATGCACGACTTGAATTTTTCTAGGCAATGAAACGTGGCTCTCTCACTGTGACGTCATCAAACTAAATACTCAACCAAATTCAAAATCGATGAAAATGGTATCATAAAATATCCTATTCTTTCCAAAAAAAATATAAAAACTATAAGTTATTTTTTTTGGTGCATCCTAATTGCGATCTCTATTCAATGAGAGAATGCTATGCTACTGCCACGCGGGCCTTTTCAACTGACTGACAAAGAAGGGTTATGCTTTTCGGGCATATGTATTTTAGTTTTAAGTTTTTATCATTTTACTGTATTGATGATCCTAGATATAAATACATTCTTGTAATAACAGTCTAAAAATAGCACAATATCAAATCCATTTCACTTTGCTTTGCTCATGTTAAAGTACTTATTAATTCGATAATAAAATTATTTATGTTAAGGGAAATCCCCTAAGCCACTTTCGCCTATTGCCAACTCCAAAACGAAAAAAATCTACTAAAAAAGTAAAATCTACGAAAAGTGGTCACACTGATTTGTATACGATTTGCGCGCGGTTGCAAAGCTCGGTTGCCGAAGTCGGAAATAAATTAAGAAAAATCACAGTTTGCTCTTTAGCTTGTTACGACCTGAAAAGACAAGGGGACTTAACCTATACAGCTAGGTCTTGATAAATTTCATAGAATAGGATCTCAGCGAAAATGCTTACAACCATCTAAACATACAAATGTGCCGGGGTAGTTTACTTTTCTACCAAAAATAATTAAAATATCGAAATTTCATCCGCCATCTTGGATTCAAAAATAAAGTTAAACTTTCATTATGTATTACAACCTTAATTATACTTACTTTGACAGGCAATCTTTATGTAATACAATTAATTACAATAAAATTAGAGTTCCAATATCATGAAAATAAAACTATCACGTTAATTTTTTGTATGATGCTAATAACACAAATGTATTCAAAATACTCTTATTTCATTTCGAATATTCCAAAAATTCTATTTTGGATTTTGGATAATAAAAGATTCTTCAGTGATGAAAACGAACTTAAAAAAAAAAACGAGTTCGCGCCAAAATTGATGTCATTCATTAGTGTCATTACTGTCATTTGCTTCTTGGGAGTTAGTGTATGAGAGCATTATTTATTTTCATGATTTGATTTGATATAACAAACAAAACATTTTATCTTAATTTCACTTTCGATGCAGTATAGAATCGAAGACCGGTAAACTATTATTGATAGAATAGGAAGTGTCTACGAAACAGTATTATAACAATGAGTCTATGGGTAGACAAGCACCGTCCGAGAGATCTCACGAAGTTAGATTTCCATAAAGATCAGGCGGCTCGGTTGAAGAACCTTGTCCAGCAAAGTGATTTCCCTCACCTGCTAATCTACGGGCCTTCAGGCGCTGGCAAGAAAACCCGTATCATGTGTCTGTTGCGTGAACTTTACGGCTCCGGCGTCGAGCGGTTGCGGCAAGAAACAATGAGTTTCACGACACCATCCAATAAGAAACTTGAAATTATGACCGTAAGCAGCAATTACCATATTGAAGTGAATCCTACAGACGTCGGTATACACGATAGAGTCGTAATCATGGATTTGGTAAAGAATGTTGCCCAGACTCATCAGATAGACTCATCTGGGCAAAGAGAGTTTAAAGTCGTTATTCTAAACGAAGTTGATGACCTTACTAAAGACGCTCAGCATGCCTTACGTCGAACAATGGAGAAGTATGTGTCTACATGTCGCCTTATCTTAATAGCAAACTCTATATCACGCGTCATTCCAGCGATCAGGTCTAGATGCTTGACTATCCGTGTACCAGCACCAACAGAGATGGAGATTGCAACAGTTCTGCACACAGTATGTAAGAAAGAAGGCTTAAGTCTGCCTCAAGAGCTTGGTTTACGCATTGCAAAAGCATCCGATCGCAATATAAGAAGAGCTTTGCTTATGTGTGAGGCATGCAAAGTACAACAGTACCCATTCACAGCAGATCAGAAGGTTCCGGAGCCTGATTGGCAGGTATTCATTAGAGACACAGCTTCTATGATACTTTCTGAGCAATCACCCAAAAAACTTGGTGAAGTTAGACAAAAGCTGTATGAGTTAATAATACATGGTGTTCCACCAGATATGATATTTGCAGGGCTACTGCGTGAACTTGTGCGGAATTGTGATATGGCCATGAAATGCCAAGTGGCAAGTCATGCTGCCAAATTCGAGCACAGAATGAGACTAGGGAACAAGCCAATATTCCACCTTGAAGCCTTTGTTGCTAAATTTATGGCCATTTATAAAACGTTTGTTGAGGAGTCCATGGGTGATGCATTTTGAACAAATTTTAAGTGGATAGTTTTTATAAAGCCAACCAGTGTTTTTTAATACACAATTTTAAATAAATTTATTTTTTATTTATCTTACATTTGCATAAGCCTATTTTTTAGTTGTCTTCTTGTTGCAAAATGGAGTTTAGATTATTAACCCCTCATATGCGGGAAGTGAAAAAGATTGTGCATTCTAGTCTCAACTGTTTCATATAAATCCAATGATACAGATTAAAGAAAATACAAAAAGATAGCCTTAAATCTGGTGCAGATCTGCTACAAAGCGTACGAGAGGTTAATAACTATTTGCTACCTGTAACTTTGTGTGCAATTAAGGTTGTCATTATTTAACTAGAACAATGAAATTTTGTAGGGATTTAATCATGGGCAAGGTGGACGCCCTAGTGCTACCCTACCATTATGCGCCAACCCCTAAAAAGTTAAGCTAATATTCATATAAAAGTATTTTAATTTTAAATTTTGAGATTGCCTGTAGACACCCTGTGACAAGACCCCACGGGTCCTCAGACAACAGGTTGAGGAACACTGTTTTAGTTTTTTGTAAACATACAAAGTTTCACATATTTAACACCAGCTGTCGCTCACAACTCCATCTGCAAAGAATTTGTTTATTCCTATCTTGCAAGAACTATGCGATTTCAATTTCTGGGATAAAAAGTATCTCCATCTTAATCAAAGTTATGAACTATTTATGTGCACTAAATCTCTCTCAAACTGCTCTGTTTTATCCACACATCCATCCATACATATTTCATTTTTCTTAATGAATATATTAAGTAGGATGGGATTGGTAGGATTTCTCCACTATAGGTACATACATGATTCCATTACTTGTGCCTTATCACATTACATAAGTCACATCCACATGCCATAAAAGACTAACATAACATAACATTGTTGTGTGATGATGATGTGTTCCTGTTATCCCTCATTAGGGACATAGGGCTCGTAGACAAAGTATGCCTACTGTTAAAGTCAACTATGTATGTATCAAAATAAAACATTGTTTAAGAGTTCATAAAAATTCATTTAATTAAGTACTTAATGCCTGGGCATGCATACCAACATATTCTGGAGTAAGTTAACAAAGTTTGATTTAAATTCCTGTTAAGTTGTGACCTGACTTTAATTTTACTTCGCACTTCGTCCTTCAAGATTAGAACCTGAAAAGCTGTAATTATATTATGTAGTTACACGCAAGTGACACCACTCAGCACTAGTAGTTAGATTTTTTTTTTTTTTTAATTTACTTACTGGTATCCCTGTGGCCCTAGAGCTGTCATTCACGTTTTAGTGCCAAACCACTTCACGCGCAATTTTGTTACTATATTAAGTGTTTTAACATTATTAACAAAAGAAGCATTAAAAACAAGAAATTACAATGCTGAAACGTAAAAGGCATAACAATAAACTGGAAGAATTGAGCCACAAGTTGAAGAAATTACAACGAGAGTTGAAACGCGTACGACGCAATAGCAATGGCAGCGACGAAGCCGGTTCACAACAACAACAACAAGAAGTACAAGAGCATTTGGAGCTTTTGCAGACTGGTATGAGTGAGTATTATAATCTTTTGATACATATTATAAAAGCATATCACTATATAATAATAGTATATACGCTGAATAAAGAGTGAAAAAGTAAGTGCGCACGCGCTAATAAATTGTAATCAGAATGGCTTGAGGGGCCAGTTCGCACAATTTAAAGACGCGTTTACTACATGAACCAGTAGAATTATCTATTAATCATTATCAGAACAGTTTTTGGGACTGTATCGCAATGATTAAAGAGGTAATTGGCATTGCTTTGTCAGGACAGTTTGTGGGACTGATCCGTTAAAGTGAATAACATCTCAGGACAGTTTTTGGGACTGATCCGTTAAAATGAATAACATCTCAGGACAGTTTTTGGGACTGATCCGACAAGAACTAAGCTCTCAGGACAGCTTGAGGGGCTGATCCATTAGTGACTGATTTTTTATCACTAGTTCGACGCAACACATATAATGCCATTCAGTTGTCAGCACAACAATTATATTTTATAAAATGGAGGCCCTGGTATTGTAATATGGGTTTAGCAACTCCAATTAAATGACAGTATTATTAATTACAGTTGGGGATGAGCCAGAAAACTCATCGGACATAGAGTTTTTTGAAGAACCGGAAGATAAAGAAAACACAACTGAAAAGACACAGGAAGGAACAGAACCGGACTGTATATTAGAAATACTAGGCGCCGACCCCACTGCAGTGGTTCAGTTCAGCGCAGACATCCACAAAGACTTAGCCAGTAGGCTGGAGCATTTAGTTACTATGGGCCTCTCAAAAGAGGCCCGAAAAGAACTTCTAGAAAAATATTTGGTGCCGGCCAACTGCACAAAAATTGGATCACCGGAGATGAATCCAGAGATTAAAGCGGCAGTTACTGAACCTGTGTTGAAACGAGACAAGGGAATCGAAATGCGCCAAAAACAACTGGGAGGTGCAATAGCAGGTCTGGCTGGCATAATAAATAAAGAATTGCAGTCTAAAGAAAAGGACAATGAGCAAGTAAAAAAACTTATGGATGTCTGCCGCATCTTATGCGATATACAACATGCTGAATCTGTCATCAGACGCAATTTTGCAATTTTCTCTATTAAAAAGGACTTAAAAGATCATATAGTGAATACCAAGATAGACAAGTTTTTGTTTGGAGAGGACCTAGCCGAGGCTCTTAAAACAGCTAAAGCTGTAACTAAATCCGGCACAGAATTAAAAATAAGAAGCCAAGTTAAACCACTGAAACCGGTTTCCAACCATTTAAACTTCAAAGCCCCGGCCCCAGCTCGCAGGCAGCAAGGCCCACCGCGGAGCAGAGAGCCTGCAAACCAACTGGCAGCGGGACCTCCGCAACGCTACAGTCGAGCGCCGATGCATACGCACGCGTCGAAGCCATTGCAGCATCCAGCAAAGCCAACGCGTCGCCGCTAAGACTGGTAAAGTACGCTGGCCAGCTTTCACTATTTCATAAACAGTGGTCACTGCTGACAAATGATGCCACGGTTTTATCATGGATCAGAGGATACAAATTAAAATTCATTAAGCCTGTTGTACAGAATCAAACCCCTAAAGTCCACACATATTCTAATACAGAGAAACATCATTTTAATGAGGCAATCCTAAAGCTATCTAATATAGGAGCAATCTCTAAGTGTGTTCCATGTAAGGACCAGTTCATTTCTAGCATTTTTTTGCGACCCAAATCAAATGGTAAAATGCGCTTCATTTTAAATTTAAAATGTCTGAACCAATTTATTAGTATTGATCATTTCAAACTTGAAGATCTTAGAACAGCTGTTAAGCTCATATCAAGAGATTGCTGGATGGCCACATTAGATTTAAAGGACGCTTATCACTTAATAAAAATTCATGAAGACTCCAGAAAATATCTTAGGTTCATGTGGGAATATGACATTTATGAGTTCAATGTTTTACCATTCGGACTAAATGTAGCACCATACATTTTCACCAAAATAATGAAACCGATGGTTAAGTTGCTAAGGTCTTGCGGTTTTTTATCAACCATATATCTAGATGACCTATTGTTAATAGGCCAGTCGCATAAAGATTGCAAAGAAAATGTTAATTTTTCAATTAAATTAATAAAAAGTCTTGGATTTATTATAAATGAGGAAAAAAGTGTCCTTACACCTTCAACATCTTGTAAGTTCCTAGGATTTATTGTAGACTCAAAAAAGTTCCAGATATCACTTCCAAAAGAAAAAAGAATTAACATTTATTTGCAACTGATAAAAGTGATGAACCTTAGACGCTGTAGAATTAGAAAATTTGCACAGTTAGTAGGAACTCTAATATCTGCATGCCCGGCCATTGAGTATGGTTTACTGTATACTAAAGGGTTTGAGAGGGCGAAATTTCTTAATTTAAAGAATGATGAGGACTATGACAAATACATGACGCTCCCTGATACTTTGTCATCCGATTTCAAATGGTGGCTACATGCCATCAAGAACTCAGTTCAAAAAATTAGAACTGACGATTACCTTATTGAAATTTATACTGACGCCTCAACTACAGGGTGGGGAGCAGCTTGTGGAGACAGGTCAGCTAGCGGAATATGGTCACATGAAGAACGCAGCATGCACATAAACGGCCTAGAGTTACTGGCAGCCTTTTTTGGTCTAAAAATATTTGCCAAGCTCTTGACCAATTGCCATATTCTTTTACGAATAGATAACTCAACGGCCATTGCATATATAAATCGTATGGGGGGAATTCAATTCCCACACCTGACTAAAATAGCAAAGGACATATGGCAATGGTGCGAGTCTCGAAAAATTTTCATTTTTGCTTCCTATATCAGATCGGCAGATAATGAGATTGCCGATGCTGAGTCACGTCGCGTCCACCCAGACATTGAATGGGAACTGGCTGGTGATGCTTTCAAGCTCATTGTAAATAAATTTGGATACCCAGAGATAGACCTATTTGCAAGCCGGATTAATGCAAAATGCAAAAAATACATATCATGGCATAAAGATCCTGATGCTTTTGCTGTCAATGCTTTCACAGTTTCTTGGTCGAATACTTACTTCTACGCATTTCCGCCCTTTGCTATAATATTGAAAACCTTAAGAAAAATAGTTTCTGACAAAGCTTGTGGAATCATGGTTGTGCCAAATTGGCAAACTCAACCATGGTATCCTTTAGTCAAACGTCTACTTATCTCAGATATTATTACATTGAAACCTAACCAAAATTTCATCATATTCCATTCCAGCAACCAGAACATACAAGCAAACCTAACCCTGATTGCAGGAGTATTGTGCGGTCAGCATTACTGCGACGGAGCGTACCACCTGCATCAATAGATATCATGTTGGCATCTCTGTCCAACAATTCATGGAAGCAGTATAATGGGGCACTTAGAAAATGGCAAGTTTTTTGCAATACCAATAATGTTAACTTTTTCGAAGCGTCGATTCCCTCTGTAATGCTATTCCTCACTGAGGCGTTTTATAATGGTTGCCAGTATGGCACCTTGAACTGTTACCGATCAGCTCTTAGTCTCATACTCGGACCTCGCATATCTAATGACGATCGAGTCACCAGATTTTTCAAGGGCATCGCCAGGCTCCGACCGTCCTTACCAAAATACGATATGACCTGGGATCCGTCAATTGTGCTAAATTTTTTAAGCACCCAATACCCAAATGAAAAATTAAAATTAGAAGAACTTACCAAGAAGTGTGTTACCTTACTCGCTCTAGCAACAGCCCACAGAGTTCAAACCCTAGCAAAAATTAACATCTGCAACATTGAACATTTTTCATCTCACTTAGCTATAAAAATACCTGACCAAATCAAAACTTCCAGACCAGGTTCTAAGCAACCGATGCTCATACTACCCTTTTTTACAAGTAAACCAGAGATTTGCCCTTCAAAAACCTTGATCACATACTTAAATGTAACAAAACCACTTCGAAAGGGCAGTAACAGTTTATTCATAAGCTACCAAAAGCCACATAAAACTGTAACATCACAATCCCTCAGCCGGTGGATTAAAAGTGTTTTAGAAATTAGTGGTATTGATACATCGATTTTCACAGCCCATAGCACGAGACATGCTTCCACATCTAAAGCACTAAAATGTGGTGTTACTGTTGAACATATTCGCAAAACAGCTAGCTGGAGCGAGAGCTCAAGCACTTTTGGAAAGTTTTACAATAAGGTCATCATACAGGGTAACGATGGATCACTTGCAAAGGCAGTATTTGATGATGCCAATTAATTAGTACACCTCAAACATAGATATATCTATTCCAATTAAAATTGACCCTAATTAAGTATAATTAAGAAATAATTATTCTTGGCTTCCACAATAAATCTTTGTGCTTATTAAGATTAAGTCCATCACATTAAGACTGAATTTAGTCTAATTTATGTTAAATAAAAACAAATAAATGTGTTTATTCTTGTTAAAAGAGAAAAGTAAATTGTCAATTTATGTTGATTCTAGACAAATAAAAGTCTATATTAATGATTCATTGTCTTTATTTTAGATTGAATTTGCCTTAACCATCTCTCAAAGTCTACATAATATAATTACAGCTTTTCAGGTTCTAATCTTGAAGGACGAAGTGCGAAGTAAAATTAGTGATTAAACGAACTTACCTGTAGGTGAAGTTCTATCATAATTTTACGAAGCACTTCGTCCGAAAGATTAGAAACGCCCACCCACCCCGTTAAGAGGCCCGCATACAAGTTAAGGCAAATAACAACTAACAGATTAACTCTGAACTTAATGACAGCTCTAGGGCCACAGGGATACCAGTAAGTAAATTAAAAAAAAAAAAAATATCTCAACTACTAGTGCTGAGTGGTGTCACTTGCGTGTAACTACATAATATAATTACAGCTTTTCAGGTTCTAATCTTTCGGACGAAGTGCTTCGTAAAATTATGATAGAACTTCACCTACAGGTAAGTTCGTTTAATCACTAAAAATTATCAAATGATCATTAGGTACTACATTTTAATAAGACTAGTATTGAAGATATTTTCAAACAAAGTAAAATATTTCCAATTCAGTTAACACATTCACTGCTCCTTTGCACACATCTAAGTGTGCTTCCACTCTGAACTTATGAGCCCATAGTCTAAGCACAAACTCCGGAAAAGTTACAAATGTTAAATTACAAGACTGCTAGAAACATCTAAACCTCCTCCAATTTAGGATACAGGTAAATAAGCAAAGCTAACTTAGTTGTAACTAAGCATATTGTAATATGAAGGAACTATAATCATAATAATATTTTACAGGAACTTTATTGGCAAACAGTCGGAAATTTTCCACTACGGAATGCATCAGTGCTGTAACAATTTCATTGGTGAAGTGATCTAGGATAGATGGCTGGAGTTGCAGCAAATTATCAATTATTCTGGCGTCTGTGGTCTTATCTGTAACAAAGTTTTTATCATGGACTTACCTAACCTGGACAGAGTACTGCGACAAAAAAGTGAGGCCGAAAAAAAAACCAGAGAGTTGCATCTCATTCTAATTAGGGGGATCAAGTAGGGGGCTGCAAGTGGGACACTATTCTCTAGTTTTTCTAGTTTGTTGTTATGTCTCGGACCGCTGTCTCTAGTTGCCATTATTAAACTGTATGGCTTGTAAATATGAGTCACTTTTGATTGACTAATAAAAGTTAGTACTCAGTCCAGGTTAGGTACCTATAAGTCCATGGTGTTTATTTTGTAACTGGGTGAATCAAATTTTTTGTGTTGCTTACTCTGCCCCCAGTTGTCCAATACAAGTGACATAATTCATACTGTTTCATAGAAAAATGCTTAGGTTGTCCAGGAGGCAAAATATGTGGCATGAAAAAGTTGATTCGCCTAAATCATTATATACAGTTGAAGAAACTGACTTGCTTACCAGAGTGGAACCTTTTCACAATCAATTTCGTCATTATTTCTTTGACAGATGTATAGAATATCAATATGATGTTTGTATGTATGTATGTAAATACTTTATTGTACATAAAACACAAAAAATAATACAAAACAAAAAGAGTACAAAGGCGAACTTATCCCTAAAAGGGATATTTTCAAGCTAACCTAGTATGAAAAAAAAAACTTAAGATAGGCGAAAGAAGTTTGCAATGAAAAGATTCCATCATGGTAAGTGATTCATTTTCTTTGGCTGTTTGGGCTTTACAAACGGACTGCAGTCCAACTGCATCGTAATCACAACTGCCTACCTTCCATCCATTCCATCCATGCAACTGCAATGGAAAGTGTATGGATGGACAGTTGGCAGTTGTGTTGCAGTTAGAATGCAGTCTGTCCGTCCAGTGGCGTAGTTAGGTGTAACCAAATTTTAAAACAATTTGATTTTAAATTATTAAGTAAGTACTAAATCTGGCAGTTGCATAACAAAGTATCAACAAGCAAATAGTAGTATTGAATTTTTATACAAGGTCGCTAATTCTATTTATTTTATACTAGCCTTCCGTCCGCAGCTTCGCCCGCGTTAAATTAATTTTCCCGTAGGAAAATGTATTTTCCCGCGGTAAAAAGTAGCCTACTCAGTGATAATGTAGCTTTCTAACGGCAAAAGAATTTTTGAAATCGGTCCAGTAGTTTCGGAGCCTATTCAATGCAAACAAACAAACAAACAATCAAATCTTTCCTCTTTATAATATTATATGAGTATTAGTATAGATTCTTCTAGGAAGTTTAGGACGAGACCTGAAAGCCAGCGGGCAGCGGGGCGGGCAGCGATGCGATGAGCGATTTCTCAAAAAGTAATTGCGTAGTGTGCTGCCAGGGAACACGCTCGCCGTACCGCTGGCCACTGGCGCTCAGTCACCCGCCTTAAACAACTGGGCTCAGAATCAGCTATAATAATAATAATAATAAATATCACGGGACAATTCACACCAATTGACCTAGTCCAAAAGTAAGCTAAGCATAGCTTGTGTTATGGGTACAAGGCAATAGTACATTGTGCATCTAGGGCCGTAAGTAGGGGATTACTTATGAGAGTCTATAAGAGAGAGTTTGTAATCCCCTTACTGCCCGTGATACACACAATGATTTTCATCACATTGCGAGAAAAAAAATCCAAAAATAAAATTAATTTTTCTCTAAACACTTAATTTTTTTTTTTTTTGTTTTTTGGCTCTGCCTTACGATTGAGCCAGCGTCATGTCGATTTAACTTATTGAAAAGAATGTTCGCAGGAGTAAGAAAGGCAGTTCCTATTCCTGAAAAATAAACCAAAAACCACCTACATATGTTAGTAACTTAGTTATATAAGTAATCTCCATGCTTGACATATATACGGACATTATTTTATTGTTAAAATACTTAAAGGTCTATTTAGTATCTAACAGAGTTATCTATGAGCTAAGCTAGTTATGGTTTTAGACTATGAGTTATAGAGAAAAATACATAATTAGTTAGTATATATATAAAAAAAAAGAAATAGAATAAATTATAATTTAAGATCATTCGTTGACAGAATTGTGCTAGTGCAATAAATATTTCTTTTTGTTTTTGTTTAAATTGCAGAAGTTCCAAAATATGAGTTGGAAAAGAACCCTTTAATTTAATCAGATCGTTATAGAAGGTAGTATGTTCATATTGGTCGCAAGCAAAGAAAATGTGATTAAGACAACCCTCATCCATTCCACACTCGCAGAGGGAGGAATCCCGGATGTGGATTTTGGCCAAGTGCGGGGCAGTACAACAATGCCCCAGACGCATTCGGATTATAGTTGAGCAATATTCCTTAGGGATGAATAACTTAGCAAACCAGGGTTTTCTTGAGACTACAGGTTGCACAAGTGAATAGAGCCTACCCTTATTTATGATAGACGTTTTCCAGTAGGAAGACCACGAGTGCATTAGTGTTTCGGATGATAATGTTATTACGTCATGGCAATAGTTCTTGAAAGGTACTTTGTCGCCATCCACTACAGCGGCCTTGGCTAGTTGGTCAGCTTTTTCGTTTCCAGAAACTCCCGAGTGACCCGGGACCCACACAAGAGTTACCTCATATCCTCGTGATTTGCATGTGATGAGACAGTCTTTAATCTCATATATAATTGGATTGTGGAACTTAACTGAGAAAGGGTTTGCAAGTAAAGCTTGCAAACAGCTACGAGAATCAGAAAATATGATGGTTTTTTTCAGTTTGAAAATCAGAATGTATTTTACACTTTCTAATATTCCCATACATTCCCCAGTAAATACGGAGGTCACTGGTGGACATTTTACTTTTTGAATGATGTTATACTGAGAGTGATATATTCCCACCCCTACGCAGCCAACAGGAGATAGCTTCGAGGCGTCAGAGTAAATCGTATTCCAATCGTGCCATTCTCGATTAAGAATTTGTTGGAGGTATTCGTCAGCATGTGGGTCGTTATGACAAATATCAAAATCAAGAATGACTCGTGGCTGATAGATAATAGTGCTGTACTTGAAATCAAATAGGGGGAGATTTTTGGAGTGATGTACTGGGTCCTTTATAGATTGAAATTTCTGCAAACTTTTAACGAGGCAAGGTGAGTCTTTATGATTCCAACAGGGTGCAGATTTCAGGTCTAATAGGCGATTAAGTATGGGGTGGTGGGAGAACTGTAGGGAACGGAATAAATAGCTGTTAGCCAAAAATTGTCTACGTAAGTTTAGAGGGGGGTCAGCGCATTCTACCTGCAACGCGTTTATTGGACTTGATCTCATTGCACCTGATATAATTCTTAATGCTTTTGACTGTATGAGATCTAGTTTTCTAAGCCCTGATTTGTTACCCGGTACCAAAAGAAATGAGCCGTAGTCCAACACACTTCGGACAGTTGCATTATATAATAGCCTGAGGGAGGTTGGATGTGACCCCCACCAAACCCCAGAAAGACATCTAAGAGTATTAAGGCCCCGTTCACATTTTTTGACTATGTGTTCAAAATGAAGGGTACCAGTCAGTTTGGAGTCAAGAACAACCCCGAGAAATTTAAAATGAGAACTTATAGGAATTTCCACGCCTTGGATTGAAATGTTTACAATGGGAGTTACTCTTTTTCTGGTGAACACTACAGCAGTGCTTTTTTTCGGTGAAAGAGACAATCCATTATTTATCAGCCACGAGTTTACTGATTGAAGGGATGTAGAAATTGATTCTTTGGCAGATTCTATATTGCTGTTGGAGGAGTAAATTAGCAAATCATCGGCATATTGTAAAAAATTACAACCTGCAGTACAATCCTCCAATTCGTGTGTATATAAATTATATAATAGCGGGCTAAGTACAGATCCTTGTGGTAAACCCCGCCTGACTGTTCTAGATGGATTTATTTGTGGATCTCTTCCGCGAAAAGTAATATTTCGTTCTGAAAGAAGATTACCCACGAGATTGGCTAACCTCTCCGGAATTCTCAGCTTACGGAATTTTTCCCTGAGAATGGGGAGCTGGACGTTATCGTAAGCAGACTCCACATCCAAAAACACAGCAACAACTGACGCTCCCCTCGTGAAAGATAGTCGTATGTCAGAAGTAAATATGCTAAGGCTGTCCATCGTGCTTTTTCCCTTTCTAAAACCATATTGAGAATCTCCAAAAAGACCCCCACTCTCCATAAACCATTCTAGTCTATTTTTTATAAGGTGCTCTAAGATCTTGGGAAAGACCGAAGATAAAGCTATAGGGCGATATGATCGTGGATCAATAGGATCTCTGGATGATTTCAGGATAGGGATGACTATTTGGGACTTCCAGGAAGAGGGCGGGTGACCTGTGAGTAATATACAGTTTATCAGGTCGAGTAAGTATTGGAGGAAAGGTTCACCTGCTTTAGCTATAAAAGAGTATGGGATGCCATCATGTCCTGGAGTGGAGTCTTTTAGAGTTTTTAAGACATTTAACTCTTGGATAGAGAACCCTTCGTCTAAAGGATTTGTTGAATCAGTGATAGGATGTTCTACAGGTAAGTCGAGGACAGCAGGTACGTAAATTGGGGCTATGTTGGCCAGAAACGACTCTGCCCATTCTTGCGAGGCAGGATACGGGCAAGAGTGAGGGTTACATGATCTTTTAAATCGTTTAATCTTGTTCCAAACTACTGTAGCAGGAGTGGTAGGGTTTAAGGATGAGCAGAATCCCTTCCAGCCATCGAACTTTTTGTTCCTAAGTAATAGTTTAGTTTCATCCATGACAGTTTTTAAATTTTGAAAATTTTCTGACGTCATATTGGCAGAATACACATGTTCGGCTTTTTTCCTGTTTTTTATTGCTTCAGTGCATTCTTTGTCCCACCACGGAGGGGAAGGTAACTTGCCCAGGGCTGAATTCTTCAGGGCGAAGACCTTATCTGCAGTGGATTTAATAGCAAAAACCATGGCGTCAGAGCAATTTTCAATTGAGTACGGAGTAATCGGGGGAAGAAGTTTAACTTCATTATTTAAGATTTTTTTATACGTATCCCAGTCGGCTCCATTAATATTGTAAATTAAAAGAGGTTTAATAATGGGTGGCCTTAATGAAGATAAAGATTGTAGACTAAGAAGGATTGGGAAGTGATCACTCCCGTACGAGCTGTCCAGGACTTCCCAGGTGATCTGTGGAGCAAGTGTAGGAGAGCATAGAGATAAATCCACTGCACTAGACGCCTGATTTGGTAAATTACGTAAAGTTGGGGATCCAGAGTTTAAAAGACAAAGATTAGTCGAATCAAGGACTTCTAGGAATAGCTCACCCAGTGAATCATTATTATCACAACCCCACAGGGTATGATGAACATTAAAGTCACCCATGATAATAGTGGGTTGCGGTAGTGATGTGATTAAATGTCTTAACTCAGCAAGAATTTGAATGGATGGACTTGGGATGTACAGGGATAAAAAAGTGATTCCCTCCACGCGGGCGCAAATTGAATGCCAGCTACTACTGTGCCGTGAAGTGGGAATGGGAGTAAATGGACAATGGTCTCTGACAAACAAGGCACATCCAGCTCGTCCATCTGCCCGGCAGTCCATCAGAGACACGTAGCTAGGTAATTTAAAATTATTTTCAGTTTTAAGCCATATTTCTGATACAGCTATTAAAACAGGATTATATTTGTTGATTAAAAAGGTTAAGTCATGTTTTTTATTGGTGATACTGCGGCAATTCCACTGTATTAAGACTTGATCCATTATTTAAGGAATATACCAACGATGAAATGAGGGGTGCTACGTGGGATAACAGAGAAGGATTTGCCAGAGGGCTAAATGGGGACAGAAATTTGACACAGGAAGAAATCATTTTTATTATTTCATTTATAAGCACTTCATTCGATTTTTCATTAGGCCTTTCAGTAAAAACTGGTTTTGAAGTTATAAATGACTGTTTAATAATATCTTCATGGGCTTTTTTATCGTACCCTTTCCTAGAAGTCGGTGGGGAGCGGGGATTGCGGAATACCGTTTTTTTATGGGACGTGGATCCTTGAGGGGTAGGCGTGGAAGTAACGTTGGCATACGTTTTCTGTTGAACCCTAAAGTGTCGGCTTGATGCTTCTGAGTAGGAAATTTGCTCGTCAGCCATAGTTTTTTTTATAGCTACCTGTCGGTTAAATTCTGGGCAAGCTTTGCTATTGGCGAAGTGTCCCATACCCAATCTCTGGGGACAATTGCAACAATAGCCCTCCTGAGAGAGTCAACAGTACAAGAATCTCCGGTGTGGGAATCACCGCACCGGTAGCACCTGGGAAGCGAGCGGCACTTATCCTTTGTGTGTCCAAAACGGCAACAACGAAAGCATTGTATTATCGGTAGATTATACTGTTCTACCGGAAGTGAAATGAAGCACATGAAGAGCCTATTTGGAAGGGTTTGCCCATCGAATGTGATTACAACCGTTTCTGACGGTAGCCAGCAATATGTGCCATCAGTATTATTTTTTTTGTAATTCAGTCGTCTAATTTTTATGGGGCGAGCGCCTCCGGAATTTTCAGGAACCTGAACGCGTTCCAGGACCTCTTCTGGGGACCAATCGGAAGGGATTCCTCGGACTAGGCCGAGTCTAGTCACATTGAATGAGGGTACGAAAGCTTTATATTTATTCTGTATTAAAGTCGGTGAGCTTAAAAAAGAGTTCGCGTCATCGGCAGAGTGGAAGCTAACAGACACTCTGTTGCGTCCAATTTTTCTCATACTTCCTTCAACAACGTTAGGAAACTCCCTTAATCGTTTTTGGAGAAAAAGTCCAAACGATACGGGATGCAGTATAGTTCCAGAGTCAGCGGCGGTCTCTAGCCTTTGTACGTGAACCACAAAAGGTCCCTGATCTCGATCAGCGTAACGGTCACGTCCGACAGGTGTAAATGGTGATATGGGGGTTTGAGTCTGAGGTTCAGTCGGAGGGTCCGTGATTAGGTGAACCGGGGGAGTAGGAGAAGGTATCGAAGCCTTATTACACGTTCTTTGAGCTAATTCTAGTTGCGTGTCAAGTTGATTCCGACTTTCATCAGAGCTTGTGGAAGACGTGGACAACGCGCCCCTTGAACGGGACCGCTCATTCGCCCTGGGATTATTTTTATTACGCTCCTTTTCACGGGCCCTCCTTTTATTTTTTTTCCCAATCATCATTGACCAAGAAAGTTCTGCCTGACTTTTCTCAAACTCTTCATGATCAGCTAGGGATATATTTTTCCCAACCACTGGGCGGGAAATTCCTCCCCCGCCAGGGTCGTCTAAGCTAGCATTCTCACTCATGGGAATGCTGGCATAGACTACCCGCACAAACAAGGAAAAATAAAAAAACTAAACTAAACTACGGAATTAATCACCAAAACCACACAAAAACACTTACCAATACTCCCACCACCAAGGAATAGAGGAATAGCAACTATTTACAGAATGACATAAATGAAAACATTAAATAAATCTACAAAAATCGAAAACCAAAGGTATAGCGATCTTCAAACACAACCGTTCGCGATCGACACTCAACCGACTCCCCACTTAAATTGAATAAAATAATGCCCATCCGCCAATACAGATTGTCACTTTTTTCGAGTCACCTACCATAGATAGTGTAAACTGTGTTTAGTTTAGAATTCGAAAGGTCATACGGCCAGATTCTGCCAACATGTTTAAAAAAATATTTTTACTAAAATTATTGCAAAACTATTTGATATAAAATTAAAATATAAAAATAACGAAGTTTCATGAAGCATAGACAAGTTTTGTGTTGTAAAATTTGGGTTCTAAGTTTTAAAGATAATAAATAAAACGTTGGCAGACTTGAAACATCCTTAGTCTGAAATGACTTGTTTGCAAATTTTAAAACTAAAGTTAGAACTCCCTTGGGTAGAAAAACTGTACCTACGTAAATCCATAACTCCCTTTAGAACAAATTAATTAGGCCTTTGACATTTAGTTTAGAGGCATGGAATAACACCATTGACGAGCAAGTGTGATGAAAACATACAGAACATACTTATATAGGTAGCTATATTTTGCGGACGTCTATTACTCCATCATCATTTCAGCCGACAGACGTCTGCTGCTGAACATAGGCCTCCCCCAAGGCTTGCCAAACAGATCGGTCCGGTCCGGAGAGGTCGTCGCACCATCTCTTTGGAGGCCTACCCACACTGCGTCTTCCGGTCCGTGGACGCCACTCGAGAACCTTTTGGCCCCATCAGCCATCAGTTCTACGAGCGATGTGCCCTGCTCACTGCCACTTGAATCTGGCGATTCTTCGAGCTATGTCGTTGACTTTAGTTCTTGCGCGGATTTCATAATGTCTAATGCAATCCCGAAGAGACACTCCAAACATAGGCATAGCTCTCGATATATTTCTGTGGGCATAGCCCTCTCCATCGCCCTCTGAGTGACCTTGAGTTTTCTTATGAGGCTCATCGTTAGGGTCCCTTTAACTTAAACTTTAATGGCTTGAGTACAATATACTAAGTGTAGAATATGAATTCAAAACAATATTCAACACTCCCAGACCCCTCCTGCCGGCCATACGTAACTTCCGCTAGACTATTTAAAGCTTTAAATTCTATCCAACTTAGCAGGCACACACACAGTCGTTGAAAGTGTAGGTATACCTATTAACCCGAGATACTAACGCTATATTACGCCCCAGGTCTTGGCGTTCAGAAAATAACTTGTGTCTGAATGCATAGCTTAAATCACTAGACGTTTTCCAGAAATATACCGCGAGGATCATAGAGTTGCAGTAAGAAGGGGTTTTTTCGGAATTCTCATGGGATAGAGAGTTAACCAATTTTCTATTCTTCCACCGTGGCTTCATTTCAGTTTTGTATCAAAAATGTTCATCACTTGTTTTTACCTGGCTGTAAGAAATAAGTAGGTGTTCGTCGATTTCTTACTGCTATCCTTTCAGGTCCAATAAGGATGTAGTCTTCATTGTTGTAATTCGTCCCAGACCACGAATAAGTGATGTTAGTCTCCACCTCCTCTGAAATCAAAAGTCATGTGATTATTGCCAGGCTCCTTATTTCTACTGAGGAAGCCTAGTGTAAGGCCAGCGTAGCTTCAGAAATATAGACTTTATTACACCTATCCTAAGGCCTAGGGCCTAGGGCTGTGATTTTATCCGGCCCGCTACCGGTCCTTTGAAATAATTAATATACCTATGGACTATGGTATGGTCTGCGATAATTATGTTTTGACCAAGGATGATATAGACTAGATTAAAAATTGCCATAATACAGACCGACCGCGGAAAAATAGTTCGATTATTAAATCTAGATGGAGCTGACATTATAGCCCGAGGCTTTGAAAACAAAAGAACAAGACTACAGATGTTTCATATTACTGCAAATGCATTATTATGCAATATTTTTGAAAAATAATACATTACATTTTATAGTAATATGAAACATCTATACTCTTATTGTTTTGCTTTCTAATCCTCGGGCTATAATGTCAGCGCCAGCGCCATCTAGATTTTATACTGTACTATGGCGATTGCTAATCCAGTCTACTTATACATAATATTATTATCATCCTTGGTTTTGACGTTCCAGACGTATAAAATAAAATCCATCCATCTATATATGTAAAAGAAGAAACTGACTGACTGACTGACTGACTGACTGACTGACATATCAACGCACAGCCCAAACCACTGGGCCTAGAGATTCCAAATTTGGCATGTAGGTTCCTTATAAGGCCTAGGGGTGCACTAAGAAAGGATTTTCCAAAATTCACTCCCTAAGGGGGTGAAAAGGGGGTTCAAAGTTTGTATTGGGAAACAAGATTAGTTCGACTATTTTATTCGAAACTTCACAGAAGTACTCCTAATGGTAAATGAGTAAACAGGTGTTTCATGTTTTTTGAGAATTCAACCCCTAAAACGGGGGAAAGGGGTAACAAAGTCTGAAAATCAACATGGGTGTTGTTTCTATGGTTTATCGGGTCGCTGGTTATGAAAACAACAACGGTTTTAAAATCCGACGTGGCGGACGTAAAATACCATCTCCCTGGATGGCGTGCGATGGGGTTGAAATTTCTAAATCTAATACCTTTAAACGAGCAATTCTTGTATATATATATATAATCAGGATCTCGGAAACAGCTCCAACGATTTCGATGAAATTTGGTATGTGGGGGTTTTCGGGGATGAAAAACTGATCTAGCTATGTTTCATTTTCAGAAAATCGCTTTTACTCCTGTTTTCCGGCTATTTTTGTTTGCATTAGAATATAAAGCTAAATTTCGCCAACTTCGAGCAGATCATAATGGCACATTAGAAATCGGGTGGTCGCGGATCCAGCCGACCTCGGTTCGAATCCACGTTTTTTTTCAAGATTTTTAGTTTTTTTTTTAAGTTTATTTTTCATGAGAAAACGTCAAGTTTCTTCTTTTGTGAGAAAAAGTTACTTTTTTGTGAGAAAAAGTTACTTTTTTGTTAGAAAAAGTATTATAGGGAACGTGCAGTAACTATAGGCGGCAGCACTAATGCGACAGAAGAGACACTATGCGGACAGTAAAACAAACTTATCAAGGTAAAACTTTCAAATTGATGGCACCCTTATGGCACCAGTTGGCAGCACCGTCTATGTGCACGTTTCCTATTGGGAGCACAGAACAGGAAAAGCCGGTTGTCTGTAAAGTCGGTTTACGGACGATAGTTTAACGTGACTCATCCCCCCCCCCACCCCCTCCGGTGTTTTTGTCAAATATCTTGAAAACGGTGCATCCTACGGCAAAATCAATGAAATTTTCATCCCCCCTTTGATACCCCCGCGCTCCCTCCCCCGCATCCCCTCCCCCCTCTCACCCCCCCCCCCACCCCTCCGGTGTTTTGATCTCGGAAACGGCTCCAACGATTTCGATGAAATTTGGTATTTGGGGGTTTTCGGGGATGAAAAATTGATCTAGCTTGGTCTTATCTCTGGGAAAACGCTTGGTACCGAGTTTCTGCCCGAGCAGAGCTCGGTCGCCCAGGTACTAAACTAAATGACTGTTGATATATCAACGCACAGCCCAAACCACTGGACCTAGAGACTTGAAATTTTGCACATAGATACCTTATACAATGTAGGCATCCACTAAGGAAGGATTTTTGGGAATTCCCACGGGATAAGGAAAAAACGGGATTTATATATTCAGTTAACGGGATCCTGTGAACTATAATTACTAGACTCTTGAAATTTGGCATAGAAGTAGGTAATTATAACAGTAAAAAACAGTTTTAAGGATTTTCGGAATTTCCCACGGGATAAGGAAAAAACGGGATTTTTCGTTTTACTGGTCAGAAAGCTGAAATTCGGCATCTAGGTTGCTTGGAAAGTGTAGAGGAGGATTAAGAGAGGACTTTCCTAAATTCCCATGGGAACGGAAAAAAACGGGAATTTCGTTTTACTGGTCGTAGAAAGCTGAAATTCGGCATGTAGGTTGCTTGGGGAGTGTAGAGGAGCATTGAGAGAGGACTTTCCAAAATTCTTACGGGAACGGGAAAAAACGGGATTTTTCATTTTACTGGTCGTAGAAAGCTGAAATTCGGCATGTAGGTTGTTTGGGGAGTGTAAAGGATCATTGAGAGAGGTCTTTCCAAAACTCCCACGGGAACGGGAAAAACGGGATTTTTCGTTTTACTGGCCATAGAAAGCTGAAATTTGGCAAGTGGGTTCCTTGGGGAGTGTAGGGGAGCATTAAGAAAGCATTTCCCGAAATTCTTACGGGAATGGGAAAAAACGGGATTTTGCGTTTTACTGGTTGTAGAAAGCTAAAATTTCAAATTTCATAAGTTTATACTGTAAGTAGGTCGCAAAGGGCTCTTTAACCAACTTAAAAAAAGGTGGTTATGCATTCCACTTTATGTATTTTTTTATGTAGGTATGTACTATGTTCACTGATTTCTCGGTCAATTGTGGATCAATTATAAAAATTATTTTTTTTATTCGAAAGAATACAATATACTCCTGAGATGGTCCCATTGTCACCAAATCAGGGTCTGATGACGGGATCTTAAGGAAATCGAGGGCAACCCTCAAATTTTGTAGGCACGCATTACGTTTTTCATATATTTTCTCAAGCTATTTAAGTGTTTGCGTCTGGTAGACATCACCTCATGTTGATGAGCTGATGATGAAAGGTAAATCTCCTTAACGGTGAGGAGTTGAGGATAATTTTTCAAATATTATAGGTACATATAGACCGATTGTTGTATTCTTTCTGGTTATCCGGGTGAGCTGATGATGGAAGGTTAAACTCCTTAACGGTTAGGAGTTATAGGAAGTTTCTTTAAATAACATATGCACGTATAGATCTTTAGTTGTATACTTTCTGGTTATTCAGATGAGCTGATGATGGAAGGTATAACTCCTTAGCGGTTAGGTCACACAACACCTTTACAAAATTCTATAATAATATGTATAATATCAATGCTAAGTACCTACTTAGCACACAGCGCTTCCAGTTACTCAAGTTTCCGTAGAAGGTAAGAAAACATTGAATTATACCTAATGCAGGACAGGGGAAAGTAATAATATGTTTTATATTATTAACAAGCCTGGTTATTTTAGTGCCCGCTTCCCAATTAGTGAAAAACATTGTTTATAAAGAAATACTGTAAAGGACCGTATCTACCTGAAGTTTAGTCGGGCTTGCTTGCACGCTTGCTTGCACGCTTACTTGCACGCTTTCTTGCACGCTTGCTTGCTTGCGTGCATGCTTGCTTGCTTGATATCTTAGTTCTTTGGAATACTTACTCATGGTACACGCGAGCGAAGCCGCGGGCAAAAGCTAGTAATATTATAATTGCGAAAGTGTGTGTCTGTCTGTTACCTTATCATGCTTAAACCGCTGAACCGATTTAGATGAAATTTGGTATGGACATTAGCTTGAGACCCTGGGAAGGACGGTGGTTATTTTTTTCCCGGAAAATTGCGTAGTTCCCGCGGGATAGCGATAAACGAGTCCTTCGCAGACGGAGTCGCGGGCAACTGCTAGTAACACCATAAGTACCTAAAGCAGCCAGCTACTAGCCGCGTAGTTTATTTGTATTTGGATAAAACTATTTCAAATAAAAAATGTTTATTTATGATATATTTATTTATTATCATCATCATCATCATCATTTCAGCCCAAAGACGTCCACTGCTGAACATAGGCCTCCCCAAGGCTCGCCAAACAGATCGGCCCTGCGCCATCCGCATCCAATGCGTTCCCGCCACCTTCACCAGGTCGTCGCTCCATCTTGTTGGAGGCCTACCTACACTGCGTCTTCCGGTCCGCGGACGCCACTCTCCTTCTACGAGTTTTATTTATTATATAGGTACCTATTTTATATATGATTAGTTAACGGTTTCAAATCGAAAAGCATTTTTGCTGCCATTTTGGCCCTGCTCAGAAATTTAAACTTTCTGGCCCCCCATTAAGAAAGCTTGCCCTCCACCTGTCCTAAAGTATCCAGAGCACCAATAAGACAAGACCGCCCTGTGATAGGCATTTCAGAGTAGTGTGTATCGTTTCTGGATGGAAAGAATTAACCCCTCGTATGCGGGAAGTGAAAAAAATCGTGCATTGTCAACTGATGCATGTACCGTCCAAAGATAAAGATTAAAAAAAATACAAAAAGAATTGGGCACTGATCCATGTCTTAAGCATACGTGTGGTTTATAAATTCAATGTACAGTCGAGGTCAAAGATATCTTTACACTATATACTACCTTGTCGCTGTCGCTTCGTGTTTGAACTTTAATATGAAATTGTCATAATCATAAGGCATACAGTGTAAAGATATCTTTGACCTCGACTGTACCTAATGAGGTTTAAGAGCAGGTCTAGGATTATCCTTGATGTGCGAGGCGGATGCAATTAATGAGCCTACACCTAAGTACCTAACGCACGTCCTGATAATTCATGTTGTAATTAATTACATTAGGCACGAATTAGGCGTCGTGTATTATTGTCTTCTGGGGCGAAATTTATTCAGGCGTATGTATTAACCGCACCCTGTCTGTGATGCTGGCAAACGGTTCACCGTCAGTCTTTATTTACGCATGTAGGTAGTCATGTAGCCATTAGTATGCAGTTTATCTATATATGGAACGTGCACATCGACTGTGCTGTCAACTGGTGCCATCAATTTGACTGTTTTACCCTGATAAGTTTATTTTATCGTCCGCATAGTGTCTCTTCTGTCGCATTAGCGCTGCCGTCTATAGTAGATGCACGTTCCCTATCAGGGAACGAGCACATAGACGGTGCTGCCAACTGGTGCCATCAATTTGAATGTTTTACCCTGGTAAGTTTCTTTTACCGTCCGCATAGCGTCTCTTCTGTCGCGTTAGTGCTGCCGCCTATAGTTAATACTGCACGTTCCCTGTTGGCTGAGAATCAGCACTGGGGTGCTATAAACGCCTCAGCATTATGCTGAGTCAGTGTCCAATTTACAACCGCAATGACACACTGTCTAATAGCCCTCGCGTTGTCTTTTTTGTAAATTTATTGATGTGTCTTTGTGTTGTTATAAATAAATGTATTTTCTTTCTTTTTTAGGGTTCCGTACCCAAAGGGTAAAAACGGGACCCTATTACTGAGGCTCCGCTGTCCGTCCGTCTGTCCATCGGTCCGTCTTTCCGTCTGTCACCAGGCTGAACTCATGAACCATGATAGCTAGACAGTTGAAATTTTCACAATTTCATTTTTCAGTTGCCGCTATAACAACAAATACTAAAAACCAGAATAAAATAAATATTAAAGGGGGCTCCCTTACAACAAATGTGATTTTTTTTTGCTTGTTTTTGTTCGATATTGATAACGGCAACAGGTAGACGCTTGAAATAATTACAAAATATTAAGTTAGGTATATATTCACTTTAAAAATAATTTATTAAATTGAAATAAAAAAAAATATTTAAGGGGGGCTCCCATACAACAAACGTGATTTTTTTCCGGTTTTATGGATAATGGTACGGAACCCTTCGTGCGCGAGTCTGACTCGCACAATTTGTCTGGTTTTTCTACTTTGGTTTTATAATACGAGTCCACGTAATAAGTATGTTAAGCTGAATGTTTGTTGCTCATTAGCCAAGTATAATAGTTATGTCGTAAATAATGAAATGTCGCTGTAATAATTGGAAAATCCGTTTAAAGTTACGGAAAATACAAATAAAAATCTGGATTACTTAATCCTCTCCTAACTCATCTCTTTTTTAACTCGTCTTTATCTTACTTGGTCTCTTTCCTTTTCTTTTCGAGTTAGGAAAGAGACAAGCTTAAGAAAGATACCAAGTAAGAACATGACAAGTTAAAAAACCGGCCAAGAGCGTGTCGGACACGCCCAAGATAGGGTTCCGTAGCCATTGCGAAAAAATCAAGTAATATTTTTCAAAGGATTTCGTATGTGTACGGAATCCTCCAAGTTTAGGTATCGTCAATACTTTGAAAAAGCTCGTATTTCACAATCGATAATCTGGCTAAGTGAACTTTATTACGCGCGTATCAAGGTTCAGTTTTGTTTACATGCTGATTTGAGATACGTGCTTTTTCAAAGTAGTGACGGTATGTTTTATACCTTAGGCTACTATTTAATCTTAGGCCCATACTACACGGGCGGTTCTCCCGCCGCGGGAAACCGCTTCTGAACCGCCACTAGACACAATTTTATATGGAAGTTGTATGGTGCAAACTACACTGCGCAGCTCCGTCGAGCGGGAAACCGCGGCGGGAAACCGCCCGTGTAGTATGGGCCTAAAACTACAAATAATTTCCAAGCAATCTTAGCCGCTATAATTTTCCTTATAAATTTAATATATTTACTACCATTCTGATTTTTTCAAATTTTTCCTCCCAACAGTTTAGATTTTAGAGGGGGAGGGGGACGGTCGATTTTAATGAAAATTTTCACTTTAAAGTTGAATATTTCGCAAACAGATCACTGAATACAAAAATCATGTTAGCAACCCCTCATTGGTTTTAAAAGACCTATCCAACGATATCCCACACTATAGGGTTAGTCGAGAAAAAAAAATTACCCTCACTTTACGTCTATGGGAGGTAAGTACCCTAAAAACCAACGAGATGGACGGACGATTTGGTAAAGGCCGCAGGTTCAGGGTGGATGCAAATCGCTTCCAATCGTAATGATTGGGCATCAATGAGGGAGGCCTATGTCCACCAGTGGACGTCCTACGGCTGAAATGATGATGATGACCCTAAAAAAATATAATTACTATTTTTTATTTTACCACTTTGTTGGCATTACTGATATGTATATTCATGCCAAATTACAGCTTTTTAGTACTAACAGTCTCTGAGCTTAGCCGCGGACGGACAGACAGACAGACATGGCGAAACTATAAGGGTTCCTAGTTGACTACGGAACCCTAAAAGGAGACGAGTTAGGAAAATGTCTAGTTTAAGAAAATGGCGAGTCGTCCAGAGTGTGGACGAGTAAGGAAAGAGACAAGTTTAGGAAAGAGACCAAGTAAGAAAATGGCAAGTTAAAATAGAGACAAGTTAGGAAAGTGCCAAGTTTAAGAAAATATCGAATCCGTCCGGAGGGAACCATGCATTACTCATTAAAATAAAAAAAAAATCAAAAATCAAAACGTTTATTCTGCAAGTAGGCCGCAAAGGGCTCTTTTACATGTCATTTTTTTTAAACTACCAGCGCTTTCGTAAGGACCATCATTGCCAAGAAGAATGCGCCGCAAGAAACTTGGCAGAAAGTCATCTTTTCAAATTAAAATATAAAAAATTACAAATTAAAAAAAATCATACAAATATAGAATTAAGTAAATAAAAAAAAATAATTATATAAAAAAAACAATACAGGGATGTATTGGGTCCCTTAGTTAAAAAAACTAAAACAATACCTACATCTTAACTATATCTACGTTAAGTGGAAGTGTAGAATGCTTCCACCGTCAAAAAAAAATTAAATTAAATGAAATTTAATAGTTGATTATCTTTTAAATGGTACCAGCTGAGATAATAGTGTCTTAGATAAATTAGCTTTAAGTAGGTAGGTATAGCTAAAGAAGCCTAATGATAAAATGATATACTAAAAATAAAAAATGCAAAAAAATCTAAAGTCTAAATGATCGTCCCTTCAAAGATTTTTCACCGAAATTTGACAAAATGAAATGAAACACCGACTAAACATACCTACCTACTTAAAAAACTGTCAACCTCAATGTTTACTCAATAACGACGTTTATCCTGGACAAACTTTGGTTTTAATATCGGTTGAAATATTCCCGTTTAATTTTCTAATACCAACATTGCATAATTATAGTGCTAGCATGATTAACAGACCGTTTAACCCAGCTTAGTGCACGTAAAGAGCTCTTTGATGCTTGCGGTTAAGTGAACACAGACCCAGACACCCATCTGCTGCACAAAGGGCAGTATCTATATCTAAGCATGACCAGCAAAAGTATCGAAAAGAGATTCTAAAGCCTCATTGGTGATTTTGTCGTAGATTACATACTCTATGAACATATTAAAACTTATTGGCTTTCGAGTTTCAAAGCTGAATGCCTGATAAAAACTTTTCGGCCACTTTTAAATTGAAAACATTTATTTCGGAGGATGAATCCATCATAATTACAAAAAGCTAGGATTAAGAATTACCTAATCGTTTAATTAAAGCAACAAAGTAAACATATCTGTTAAGGAAGTACCTAAATAGCCTTTAATTAGCTCTTGATATTTTAACAGCTGCAATTTCTAATTCCGTCAAAAGATCAACTTACAATAAATGATTAAAAACGTGAATCATTAAAAACTATTTTAACAAAGCACCTGAAGGTTTAAAACTTTTGATTACTAACAAATACCTACATTACAAAAAAATTGTTGTAAATGGCAAGTTAATGGTCATTCAATTGCATATCAACTTTAATTAAAATAGTACCTAATAGTCACAGTTTTTTGCACTGATCTGTGTTGATAAATTAAATTGTGTGAAAACACCACGGGTTAAGTTTGCTTTGAATTTGACATACTGTTGTATAATTTCAAGTACCGACTAATCCAAGTTCTTATTTGACTCTATATTTACCTACTGTAAAAATTTAACCAATAAAAATTTAACAATAAAAATTCGTATGTTAATCTGAATTAAGGCGATCCCTGCATATGTAACACAATAGTTAATAATGGGATTTAAAACAGTTGATAGCTAATGTTTTTCCAAACAAACGTTTACATTACTATCTCTGGGTGCATCATAAAGTGACTCTATCATAGGGAGTGAGCCGCCTCTCTATTGTCCTTTTGACTATCGATTTGATTTTGTATCTGTTTGGAATTTCGTTATAAAGACGTATGCAATTTCCTAGAAACGACTTTTTGGTTTTATAGCCAGTCTGTAAAATGGATTCAGGAACGGCCCAACACGGTTTGCGAGCGGTAATTCAATCGTTTGCGAGAGGATAGGGATGGGCTGAGATTGGAATGAGTCTTATTTTCCTGTTAATTGGCTAAGTAAAGTTTTTTTAAGAGGTGCTAATTATATTTTTTTTCGACAGTCGGCGTTCTGAAGATCGAGAAACTGCAGCTGTTTTATTTTTATCTCCTATTGTTTACTGGAAATATTTTTTTAAGTGTTCGAGTTGACATTTGTGAGATTTAATGGCTGACAAGCGGTTCGTGCTCAGTACTTAGTAGAAACAGAAAAAAAACTAAGTCATCTGTCACTTTTGTCCATGTCAAACCGTTTGCGTTTCGTTTGCTTTGCGTTTTGGTGTGATTTTTGGACTATTTTTAACAACCTCCGCACAAAATCCGGATTTACAATTTTACCGCATTTCTCCACGACTAATGCACGATAATTGAATCACGATTGAATATTTTTGATCATTATTTTGGAACTGCTTTTTGGACAATGCAAAGTAAACGAAACGCAAACGGTTAGATTTAATTTGACATTGTCAATTGACTTCGTTTTTTTTTCTATTTCTGCTAAGTACTGAGCACGAACCGCTTGTCAGCCATTAAATCTAACAAATGTCATCTCGAACACTTAAAAAAATATTTCCAGTAAACAATAGGAGATCAAAATAAAACAGCTGCAGTTTCTCGGTCTAGAAGAAGACTACTGTCGAAAAAAAATATATTTAGCACCTCTTCAAAAAACTTTACTTAGCCAATTCGCTTTGTAAATAAATAAATGAATAAATAAATAAGACTCATCCCAAGCTCAGCCCAAACCTCTCGCAAACCAGTGGTTTTTGGCGTTCCTGAATAGCAGTTCATCCCTATCTCTCGCAAACGATGGAATTACCGATCGCAAACCGTGTTGGGCCGTAGGTATCTGAATTTAGCCCCTGATCACGTCTGTAGGTATGTATATTAGTAGCGAAGGGATCGGAATGCTAAGTGACTAACTGTCAGACATATTGTCGGGACAATAATAGATTAGCGACCCTACAAAGTCACCGTATTACTCTAACTATATTAGAATTGTAAAACAACTTGACTCAGTATTCAATCACGTGACTCACTGTAGGTGCGGGTGATAAATGTTCTGAAAATTTCTTTTTCCTACTCCTGTACTTTTATCTGTTTTTTACATGGTCGCGAACAAATATATAAGAACATAGATAATATGACTTCAGAAAGTCTATACTTAATCTATTCGCCATAACAGCACTTGTGTCGTAATGTCGTTATTACGATACACCTAGCTGCCACATAATATTAAATGTAGGGTACACTCAACACTAAAGCCCAGTTTAGACCTGCTGAGTTGACTAAAGTAGGGTACAGTCGGGTACAGTAGGGTAAAATAGGGTACAGTTGGGAACAGTAGGGTAAAATAGGGTACAGTTGGGTACAGTCGGGTACAGTAGGGTAAAATAGGATACAGTAGGGCACAGTCGGGTACAGTAGGGTACAGTCGGGTACAGTAGGGTACAGTCGGGTACAGTAGGGTACAGTCGGGTACAGTAGGGTAAAATAGGGTACAGTCGGGTACAGTTGGGTAAAATAGGGTACAGTCGGGTACAGTATATAGGGTACAGTCGGGTACAGTAGGGTAAAATAGGGTACAGTTGGGTACAGTCGGGTACAGTAGGGTAAAATAGTGTACAGTAGGGTACAGTCGGGTACAGTAGGGTAAAATAGGGTACAGTAGGGTACAGTCGGGTACAGTAGGGTAAAATAGGGTACAGTAGGGTACAGTCGGGTACAGTAGGGTAAAATAGGGTACAGTCGGGTACAGTATATAGGGTACAGTCGGGTACAGTAGGGTAAAATAGGGTACAGTCGGGTACAGTAGGGTAAAATAGGGTACAGTAGGGTACAGTCGGGTACAGTAGGGTGAAATAGGGTACAGTAGGGTACAGTCGGGTACAGTAGGGTAAAATAGGGTACAGTAGGGTACAGTCGGGTACAGTAGGGTAAAATAGGGTACAGTAGGGTAAAATAGGGTATTTTACCCTACTGTACCCGACTGTACCCGAATATACCCTACTGTACCCTATTTCACCCTACTGTACCCGACTGTACCCTACTGTACCCTATTTTACCCTACTATACCCGACTGTACCCTACTGTACCCTATTTTACCCTACTGTACCCGACTTTACCCGACTGTACCCTACTGTACCCTATTTTACCCTACTGTACCCGACTGTACCCAACTGTACCCTATTTTACCCTACTGTACCCGACTGTACCCTACTGTACCCGACTGTACCCTATTTTACCCTACTGTACCCGACTGTACCCTATTTTACCCTACTGTACCCGACTGTACCCGACTGTACCCTACTGTACCCGACTGTACCCTACAGTAGGGTACAGTCCAGAACAGCAGAGTCGAGTCGTAGAAAAAATATTGTATGCAACGGTGTATAATTTGGTCTTAACGGCTCGTGCCGTCTTCCATTGCGATACTCGCATTCGCTCGTATCGCAACTCGCGTCACTCGCCTTTTAAGACCTCACTTATACAACCGTTGCATAAAATACTATATCAATACCGACGTATGAAGCCACGGTGGCCTAGTTCTATGACCTATGGCCTCTTAAGCAGAGGGTCGTGGGTCCAAATCCGGGCTCGAAATTATATTTGAAATTTTCCATGAGATTTACGGTGAAGGAAAACATGGTGAGGAAACCTACATCACCTGAAGAGAAATTCAATGGTGTGTGTGAAGTTCTTAATTCGCACTGGGCCCGCGTGGGAACTACGGGTCAAGCCCTTTCGTTCTGAGAGGAGGCCTGTGCCCTGCAGTGGGATGTATGTAGGCTGGGATGATGATGAAAAGTGATATGTTATGTGACTTTACTTAGTTAAGTCCAACAAGATGGAGCGACGACTTGATTGGGCATTTCTATTTTTCGTTGTACCCAAAATTAAAAAATTGTTAACATCCGTCCGTGCGTTTGGTTACGCACTTTCAAGCCTTTACAACAAAAAACGTAACAAATCGGACAAGTTTAACAATTTTTAACAAGAAGTGAAGAATTGTCCGGTTTGGATAGCACAGGACCGATCTGTTCTGCGAACCTTGGCCTTTGTTCAGTACGCTTAGTAAAAATTATACTAAGCGTACTGCAGTGGACGTCTTTCGACTGAAACGACGATACTTAGTTCACATGGTTTTTTTTTCTCATCTTTTCCAGTGCTTGGAATCTCCCCCGGTACCAGGTTCTCATTGACTTTTGGGACAACATGTAGTTATACGTCTTTTTTCTGTGCATCCATGTTTCAGTTTGTATTTAGTATGAAATACACACCACCACCATTTAATTTTTTCGTAGGTGTGTGCAGCCTCACGATGATTTCCTTCATCGTATACAGGGTTATTTGTAATTCACTAGCATCCTTTCAACCCTAAACTCCTACCACTTAAACAAACGTTTTTTGTTTTACGGCTTTTGTCATAACTTAATATTTTTGGTGTAATAACGTTTTGAAAATTTGAGATTTCCTCTTATTTTTACGATACTCTGTGTATTTGTATGGGAAAAAAAGTGCTTCATTTTAAAAAGTCGTAGAACAAAAAACATTTGTTTGAGTGATAGGAATTCAGGGTTAAGAGGATGTCAGTGAATTACAAATAACCCTGTAGTTTCACATTTGAACCCACGACCCTCTGCTTGAGACACCATCGGTCAAACCACTAAGCTACCACGATATTGCGCACGTTGCGAACGGCTTACGTTTATATCTAGGTGGTTATTTCCCTCTCCAAGCCCAGTCACGTCCCAAATTCTCCTCTCTTCAGATTAAAACCGACCCCGTTTTATTAAACGGAATATTGAACGGATACGTAATCTGCGTTGTAAAAATGAATCTGATTTTAGGGATAATTTCCTTACGACCTTGGTGGGGAATGAGTTGCGCGGAATAGCAACGCAATGAAATGCAAAGTCAACGAATTTCGAAGGAAATAACTTTTTTTAAAAAAGCTTGGTGGTTTAGCGGTTTGACCTGGCCTCTCAAGCAGAGGGTCGTGGGTTCAAATCCCGGCTCGCACCTCTGAGTTTTTCGGAATTTATGTGCGAAATTACATTTGAAATTTACCACGAGCTTTACGGTGAAGGAAAACATCGTGAGGAAACCTGGATACACCTGCGAAGAAATTCAATGGTGTGTGTGAAGTTCCTAATACGCACTGAGCCCGCTTGGGAACTACGGCCAAAGCCCTCTTATTCTGAGCAGAGGCCTGACCTCTGCAGTGGGACTGAAACTTCTATGAGTGTCTACCAAGCAATATATCAAAGTTAACAGAAATAGAAAAAAAGCACGATGTGTATGAAAACGTGCGCAATATACGTAATTACTTAGCTACACGCACGTACGTAAGTAGATAAATCACATTGAATTGATATATCTCCAAAAATAGGTAGGTAGTTACAGTACCTAAGCTGACTACAAAGAAAAACTTAATTTCTTACGCAATTTCTTCCAGTTAACGTCAAAATGGAGTTATTTTTTTTTGTTTTACAAGTCTTGAATAGCGTTATGTGGTAGATAACCTGTTCCTTAATTTACCGACCGGATCAGGTGGCGTTTAGCATTTTTATCTGACACAAAACTGTTTCAAAGTCAGTTTCTTTTTTTTTGTAGAGCCCTTCAGCCGGTATCAGAAAAATACTCGTATGTTTAGCGGAGAAGCAAAGTAAAGGGTTTTAGTCCATAAAACATTCTTACGTATATCCATAGTGATGTAGGAAGTCCGAGGCTGTGTCCTATTGGCTATGGACATGAGAATTTCGCCTTCGACGTGAAGGTCGCTGTTGAAGATGACGCCGTTCATGTAGTTGCGAAGCTGGAATCTGGAATCAATAATACAATCATACACAGAATTAATGAAAAAGCAGGTGTTCCAGAGTTAACTGTTAACACTGGGTTATTAAGTTAATATCAAAATGTGTGGAACTGTCAACCCTAACCCAGGTTTGACGGTTTAGTTTTTTAACCTTACCGACATGGTCTACGGTCCAAGGACCGTAGAAACGGAAAAATAGAAATGTTAGGAGCACGAGTAAAACTTGTGTATGTATTTTTCCCAGCTTGGTCTGTAACGAAGTTAATTTTTTTTGTACTTTTGTGTTTGAGGGACATAATATATGTATAAGAATGCCGAATTCAAACTTAATGGGTCATGCACAGCATAAGAAACAAAAGTTGCGTCTCCTGTGGATATAAAATAAGCGACTCTACGACAGCAAACTTAAATTTTATTTAACCATTGGGCCAAAAGTTGGGCAAGGGTTTTTTGGTAGTGGTAGAGTCATGTTGTAGCTAGCCGCTGCATCATGAATGGGCCGGCTCGTCCGGGGCAGTACCACACAGAACACCGGCGTGAAGCAGCAGTACTGCTGCTGCGTTTCGTATGGCCAGTGAGAGCGCCGGGGGGCCAATACCTCTCCCCCTCCCCCTATTCCCTCTCCTTTTTCCTCTCCCTTTATTCCTAAAAAAAGCGTCCCACAAGCCGATGTAGACTTAGCAAAAAAATTTTGGCTATACACCCTTAACTTTTGCCAGGTCCACAGGGAAGACGCGAATAAAAAATGTGTGTGTGTGTATGACCCGTTTCATACCCTACATTTAGCGAAAAATTACTGTGAAAGACATCAGATAATGATGATAATGACATCGGGATGTGTGATGTGAGAGTTGTACCTACATTATTATAATATAAGTACTGAATGCAAAACATACACTCAAAAACATAACCCTCCTTCGGCAGTCGGGTAAAAATAGCAGAATCTTATCTGAGACCGGTGATACAAGCCTTGTCTTGAATAAATCGATGTCGCTCTGAACAAAAGAGCCATATCTACTAGCCTTTTATAATCGTAGGTACACATATCAGTGGGTTTTTGATTTTCAATAGACGGATCTCGAATAGATTCCATGACACCAAACACGGCCGCAGAAACATTAATCAAACCATGTCTTTGCTATTCAATAGAAAGGCATCTTGCGTCTTGTCGAAAATTTAAGTAGCTAAGTAAATAAATGATCGCTATAGACACCCTTTGACGAAAAAGATTAAGTATAATAAATCAAGCAAGTAAGCAGTTAGGTTAATTTTTCCTTCCGCTTGTATTGTTCACGGACCGTGACTTGTGGTTCTCATCCTATTGTATCGGGCTGAGTAACTCGAGACTAATGATAAATAAACTCTGCGATCACGAAGAAACCACCCGTGAAAATATTATTTTCCTTTCATATGAGGAATGGTTGTTTACATTGCGCATACCTACAAAATTAAACGCTGAATGAAACTTAAAACTCGCAAGGCAAAAAAACGAGTGCGCGCACGATCCGCATCGCTATTATTTCTGAGGATAAAATTACCTACCCTGAATAAACAACAGTAGTAATTTTTTAAGTGTGAAAAATAAAATAAAACTACTACAAAAAGAGTCGAGTTGGAGGTGCTGGGATTTGAACCCAGGACTTTCAGCATGCGAAGCAGACACTCTACTACCACTGAGTTACACCCCCCGATTAGGAACGTTGCAAATTTTGTTATAACGTCCCGCTAGTTTAAATTTCAACTATTGGCAGCTGAATTGCTGGTGTAATCTGTAAGCTTATTGTCTAACGCTTCTGACGCTTGCCTTCGCAACCCAATCACTATTTCTTTCTGGCAAACTGTATAAAATTATGACAGAAAGAGCTGGTGAACGCAAAGACAAGCGTCAGAAGCGTTAGACAATACGGCCTCTGGTCTGTGCCAAGTTAAAAACCACGATGGCTATCAAAATACAATTTCTGCCAATAGTTATTTTTAAAACAGAACTAGGTATCTTGCATTGTCATTTGTATGGTTTTAAAGTTCCAAACTCCAAACCTTCTTTCAATAAGTTTAGTCCACTTAGCTCCGGTGACATTGGCTCGTCTCAGCAGAAACGACACTCGTTGTTCTGGCAAGGAAACCACCACGCTGTTTACTATAGTCGGGTCGACTGGGCGCATGCCCAGATGTCCAGAGTCCATGAGAATGAAGAACGTCCGCAGACCGCGCCTGAGGCAGTCTATGTTGTCGGCACGGCAGGAGGGGAAGGGCAGAGGTGGTTCTGAAAAAAAAGTTAGGTCGTAGCTAGCGTCCATGCTGGTGCACATTTACGTATGTACTTGCGTACCGCTGTCACTTCGAACGCTATGATAATGACACCGATAAAAAATAGCTATTAGGGATATCCGCATCACTCCGTTTCCTATAATTTTATCGTCATAATTTCACTTGCTATACAAACGTTTCATCATTCATCATCATCATCATTTCAGCCGAAAGACGTCCACTGCTGAACATAGGCCTCCCCCAAGGCTCGCCAAACAGATCGGCCCTGTGCCATCCGCATCCAATGCGTTCCCGCTACCTTCACCAGGTCGTCGCTCCATCTTGTTGGAGGCCTACCTACACTGCGTCTTCCGGTCCGCGGACGCCACTCGAGAACCTTTCGGCCCCATCGGCCGTCAGTTCTACGGGCGATGTGCCCTGCCCACTGCCACTTAAGTCTAGCGATTCTTCGAGCTATGTCCGTGACTTTAGTTCTCGCGCGGATTTCATCATTTCTAATGCGATCCCGCAGAGAAAATACAAACGTTTGCCATAAAATATATAGAAGCGGGCTGTTTTCAGGATTTTTAAGAACAGTTTAATAAGAATTATAATACATAAAAAATTATATAAATGGATGGATACAGCCATAATAAGATATTAACAAGGCAGTCAAGATACTGAGGTACAATACAAGACGACAGATAGTGGTTCATATAGGCACTGACTGCTTTATTGTTTACAGGTAAAGAGTTCCACAACTATATACTCGTAGCCTGGACAGCCTACACTGTCATAAATAAACATATTAAATCCATAATTGGCAAGCGGTGTAGTATGGAGAAAGTTCTGAGAACATCTTATGAAACTGACATAGCTAAATCGCTCTTTGAGGTATCAAGGTGCAAAGAAGGATCGGAATGTAAGTGTTTCGGCCAAAACTGACCAACCAGTAGGCTATTATCCGGCCGTCAATAAAAAGGCCCCATCTCACTACACTACACCCCATTCCATTGGGTTTTATACAAGGAACACGCACGAAAGACCCGCCTATCCCCCGAACATCTAAAGAAATTCCCCTTAAATTTTAAAATCCCCTGACTCTGTCCGTGTCATCTTTAACCTTGCTCGACATCCGTAGAATCTCATGCATTTTTCATCACGCCGTCCGACCCTAAACAAAACAATTTTCTAATAAAACTACGTGGCGTTTTACTTTGTGCCATGTTGCAAACGCCGCGACGGCACCTTGGACGGAAAAACAGGCAGAAATATTTTCATAGGAAAATCGACGTCTTTCCAGCCAGATCAATTTGATGGTGAACGATGATGGATCATAATATGCCGATTCCTACGGTCTTAGGCAAAAATAAATTTAACCCTTAGATCGTTCAAAACACCGGGCATGCTTTCTCACAGCTCTCGAATCCTACTAATTTGGATGAAATTTATTATTTAGGTAGCTGGTTCTGGGTAATAGCAATGACACGTAGGCTACTTTTTATTCTGATATTCCCACGGGATAGTTATACGCGCGTAAAATCTAGAGACATAAAATTTCGTACGTGTGTTCTTTGTACCTAGGTACAACGTAAATAAAGTCCACTAAATTTTGGGAATTCTGAAGAAAATTTAGTAATTCAATTCGAATACCGCCAAAGCTAAATGGTTCGCTTAACTAATCCGCGGGTCTGACTATATAGTTTTTTCAATAAAAATCTTCATTACATTGGTACTTACTATGTATTGTTTTTTTGATGACCTGATATGTACCTATTTGAGTGGTTAGAGAACCTGACTACAATGCTTGAGGTCCCGGGTTCGATCCCCGGTCGGGGCAGAGTTTTCACTATGAATATTATTTGCTCTACACTTTTGGGTATGGAATGTCTAAGTGTACTCATGTAGGTACTGTATATCTATGTAAGTATGTTACTTAATCCGTTGTCCAGTAGCCATAATACAAGCTTTGCTTACTTTGGGACTCGGTCAGTTGGTGTCATTAGTCCCATGATATTTGTTATGTGACCTTTTGTAATTCATCAGTGGTTTTATATGTATTTAAGTACCCTTTTTTTTTACTTTAGCAGTGTGTAAAATGCTTGTTATGTATAAGGGTCATACACATCTTGTTCGCGTGTCTCCTATGGACATGGCAAAAGTTAAAGGTCTATAGGCAATACTTTTTAGTTAAATGGAACCAGCTTCCGCCAGCAATGTTTCCAGACAACTATGACATCGGGGCTTTCAAGAAAAGGGTTTATACCTACAACCGGCCGGCAACAGATTGGTGACTCTCTTTGAGTTGCTGATATTTATGGGCGGTGGTGATCATTTTCCATCAGATGACACGCTTCCTCGTTTTCCTCCCTCTAATAATAAAAAAAAATTCTACTTCGCCGTATGGGACGCCTGGCCAACTTTCGGCCCATTTCGATAAATCCTAAGGTTGCTGAGTCGAAGTTGCTAATTTTATGTCTAATTTTATGTATCTTTTGCGTCTTGCGGTGTGTATGACTCACAACGTTAATGGCATGTTTAATTACAACTAATGGCAGAGACCACATGAATAGATAAACGGAACAGAATAAAAGCTGTCGAACAGAGCTCGAAATTATTACCTATTATCATAGGTTTGTCTCTCGGTAAAAAAAAATTAAAAAAAATCAAAATATTTTATTCAAACAAGTACTTAAGTATCTAATATTTGTATATCTACAACACTACAACAGGTAGGCATCTTTAAAAACAACCGAACACCCGAACTATGTAGCTAAACGCTAAACGGTCGCGTCGTCGCTGGCGGCACACCTGAACTTTGTCTACTCACTGAGCTAGTTCAAACCGGTTTGTCTCCGAGCGGGCGCCGGTGCACGCCCCCCCCGTCCTGTCTGTGACAGGTCACGCACACATATGTTGTGCGTGTAGTAGTGTAATGCGTGCGCGGCGTTGTTTGAAGCATTTATTCTGTTCCGTTCATGTCGCAGAGACGGTTAAGCGAAACAGGTTACAGCCAGTACTTACCTAGCAGGTAATTTGCAACCAATTATTTTTTTCTTTTCTAAAGAAGAATGCGCGAACATCGAACAAAGCGATCATAAACCTGACATTTAAAATTTTGCTCTTGTTTTTAAAACGAAAACCTGTCCAAATAGCAAACATAATTCCTTATTTTTTACGTTTTTTAATGGTTGATGGGACCAAACGAGTTTCGAATCTGCCTCAGTTCGCATGTTTCGAACAATTCAAAAGGTCTATAGATGCCGTTCTGGTTAATTGAAGGTCATTGAAAAGTTATTTCCGCCAGCCTGATTTTGCAGTGACTGCATGTTAGCCTAAGGGATTCGTCGACGTACAAGGCAGACACTTATTTAAAAATGAGACGAGGATTATTTGTTGCTCGGAATCAACACATATCTGTCGAGAAATTTATGGAGAACACTATGCTGTATCAAAATCATCACAATCCGGGCTGAAATCTTTGCTTACCAACGGGACTACAGGACCATGCATAATTTGCGGTGCTATTTCTGATATCGACTATGCACCTACTAACTTTAAGTAAACGTTCCTGCCGTATGAACACATTGTAATAAGCCAAGCAAGGAATTTGTTTAGGGAAACATAATCTTCGAAACAATACAGTACAACAATAACAATTCTGCTTGAAACGCACATTGTTCAAGTCTATAGATGTGTTCAAAGTAGCAAGAATATTACAAGAAGTTTGTATAGTTTTGGTTTAATTAAGGGAATAATAACAAAGTTTTGTCACGTATCTTTAACGGATTTTGGACTTTATGTCTATAATACAAGCTTTTGTGTAATTTCTCATTTCTATATGGCTGTTTTTCGTTTTAATCTTATACACGATAAAAATACAAAGAGCAAAAAATGAGAAAAAAAGAGACGGCCGTTAAATACTATAAATCTAAATAACAAAAAAAATAGAGTTTTGACAGGGCATCTTTAAACCTGTTGAGTGAGAGGTTGAACACGCCTAGTTCCGAAAATGAGTTGTTGTATGTTTTACATGCATATTTACCACGAGTTAAAGGGATATAAAACAAACAGTTTGTGCGCCTTGAATTAATACAAGGAACTCTAAAACATAATAATGTCACAGAACCGCTCTTAACCAGTTACTTAGTAACCAAATTAGTGACCAAATATTGGTCGTCTAAAATGATAAGAATGAGTCAGGGATCAAATAATTCGATAGTAGGTACGAGTAAACGAATTGACGTTCAAAAGGTCGAAAATTTAGCTGGTTCCGGTGGACCCCTTGCAGCTACATTTGTACCATAAGTATTCCCAAAACTCGACAAAAATGGTGAAGATTGGACCTAAATCTAAATCCCGTCGAGTCTCCCGTGGATCCCTGGGGGTCCACCTAGACCACTTTGGGAATCAATGATTTAAATGGTTGTATTTATCTGACACATTGACATCTAGGTATGTTTGCCAAAAGACATTTTTTTTATGCTTTGTGAAATTTTTTGAAATTATTAAGTCTACTTGTTTCTTTCCAAGAAAGAGTTTGTGTACAGAATTGTAGAATAGTAACTTGTAGTTCTGTGAAATGGGTTCCAATTATCTGTTCGTCCTTTGTAGAGTTCCTCAGAACAGGCTAAATAATAAATGGAGTTGGGAAGTTGCGGTGGTCGCAAGGTTGTTGGGCATTATTCAACACTCGGGAATCGCTCGAACACCCGGCTGATCCAGTGGCTAATTGTTTTCGTCCGTTTTACCGTCCCGCGGACATGACGGACATTTTTGATGAAGTCAATTTGTTTCTGATGATGGAAGTATTATCCGATATTTGTTTTCACTCGAGCATGAAAATGGCGTGTACGTGTGAAAAATTAATATTGTTACTAAGGCGGGGTTGCGCGTTGCAGGGTTATCTACCTAACTCCGAGTTAACTGCCAACCCAGGGTTAAGTAAGTGTCAAAATGTATAGAACTGACATCCCTAATCTAGTGTTAGCGGTGAAATTTTTAAACTACTTACATATACCTGGTCTACTCCTATAGACTTGACATACTTGTGTAAGTACGGTGACAATATTATTCTAGTAGTCAAATTTTGGTGGTCCGGCCGCCGGTAGGTATCGTGTCCACATGCCGCAACTTTTCCACGGTTAATGGCATCCACTTGAGACTTGTTAGCACGGATATTTATTTTAGGGTGACAAAAATACAAGAGTTAAGAAAAAGTACAGCGTAAGAAACAAATGTTGTCTCTCCTGTGGACATAATTAGCGGCATAATGTTAATTAGTTTAACATTTGGTAGCATAACGTACGGTTGTGGTACTCTGAAGATGAGCTCTGGTTGAGATCGAAACGCGTCAGTGTAGTTTGGTGGTGGTGATGGTTGGGTTTATGTGATTTGTGTGTTCGTACAGTGTGGAGGTGGGGGAACTGCATGAACACGCATTTCTTGCATAAACGTAACTATCGTAAGGTCGCGGGTGAGCAAAGTAATTGTTTCAGTTCAGTTCATAATTAGCGGCTCCGAGTCAGCAAACTTAAGATTTATTTTTCATCACACTTGCTCGTCAATGGAGTTATTCCATGCCTGTATACTAAATGTCAAAGGCCTAATTTGTTCTTAAGGGAGTTATGGATTTACGTACAGTTTTTCTTCCCAAGGGAGTTCTAACTTAAGTTTTAAAATTTGCAAACAGACTAAGGAGGTTTCAAGTCAGCCAACGTTTTATTTATATGTTTAAAACTTAGCTATAACCCAATTTTACTACACAAAACTTGTCTACGCTTCATGAAACTTCGTTATTTTTATATTTTAAATTTATATCAAATAGTTTTGCAATAATTTTAGTAAGTATTTTTTTAATAAGTTGGCAGAATGTGGCCGTATGGCCATTTGAATTCTAAACACAGTTTACTTTATCTGTGGTAAATGATTTGAAAAAAGTGACAATCTGTATTGGCATTGGCGGGTAGCCATTATTTATTTAATTTAAGTGTTTAGAGACAAAATGATTTCATTTTTGGATTTTTTTTCCTCGCAGTGTGATGAAAATCATTGTGTGTATCACGGGCAGTAAGGGGGTTACAAACTCGAGTCATTAAAAGCCCTCCGCCTCCGGCGTCGGGCTTCTAATAGGCTCTCGTTAGTAATCCCCTACTTACGGCCCTTGATGCACAATGTACTATAAATGGGGAGAAAGTTGGCCAGGCGTCCCACACGTCGATGTAGACTTGACTAAAAAATGTTTACCGGAGAACGTAACGTATGGTCACGTTAGTAATTTATGAATCGAATTGAATTTTTTTTTTATTTGAAAGTGTATAGCTACCTTCCCGTCTGGTCTTATAAACGTTTGAAGTAAAAATACCGCCAAGAACAGAAGTTTTTTGGTTCGAATCATTAGCATACACAAAATATCTAAACGTACCTACTCGTATACCTTAAACAGGAATGATATTTCCCATGTACTTGATGGCATCAAACGGGGGATAGAGATGTCGACGTCTCCGAATGTCATTTGAATCCACCCCTAGAGCATTGACATTGAATTTATCGCCAAGAAACTGGATCGTTTGCAAAAATAAACCCTAGTCGAGGATAAACCAGTCTGTTCCTATGTAACCTGTTTTTAGGGTTCCGTAGCCAAATGGCAAAAAACGGAACACTTATAGATTCGTCAGATTCGTCATGTCTGTCTGTCTGTCTGTCTGTCCGTCCGTATGTCACAGCCACTTTTTTCCGAAACTATAAGAGCTATGCTGTTGAAACTTGGTAAGTAGATGTATTCTGTGAACCGCATCAAGATTTTCACACAAAAATAGAAAAAGAACAATAAATTTTGAGGGTTCCCCATACTTAGAACTGAAACTCAAAAAATTTTTTTTCATCAAATCCATGTGTGGGGTATCTATGGATAGGTCTTCAAAAATGATATTGAGGTTTCTAATATCATTTTTTTCTAAACTGAATAGTTTGCGCGAGAGACACTTCCAAAGTGGCAAAATGTGTGTCCCCCCCCCCTGTAACTTCTAAAATAAGAGAATGATAAAACTAAAAAAAATATATGATGTAAACTTCCACCGAAAATTAGTTTGAACGAGATCTAGTTTGTCTGTCTGTCTATATCAGTAACCAATCTACAATGATCCTACACTGCGCACATTTTGCTTAGGAGCTTGGGGTCAGCTAAGACTGGATGTTCATAGATTACATATAAATTTGTACGGAACCCTCGGTGCGCGAGTCCGACTCGCACTTGGCCGGTTTTTTAAGTACCTGTCCAATCCATTAGAAGATGGTCTTCAACTTTAGCCTGTGATTTTTACCCAACTGCAACTGACCCAAAAGGAAGGTTATATTTTTCACCCTTACAAAGTCAGGTCTGTATTTACCTACATGTGTCTTGGTCACCACTTGCATATTAGATATGGATTGGAATTTTATTAAAAAAAACTATTATGTATTAGTTTATTAGTAGTCAATTCAATTTGATTAATTCATTTGCCTCATCAAATATCACTATACTCTTAAGTAGACTAAGGAAATAATGCGTCATTATCACTACCTAAACATGAATATATATGTACTGACCACCATAATTATAGATAAAAAATAAAAAAACATTTTTTTCTTGGGTGGAGTTTAAAAAGTCGGACATCTTAATGCTAAAATTAAGTTAAATTTGTATAGAAGTTTTGCTTTGTGGCACGAAAATTACCCATACAATTATGTACAGGAACAACCGTTTTTATATGTTTAACCATCTTTTAACGTGGATCAACTTTTTGGATCCCACCCACCAACCTTAAAGTTAGCCACGAACTGCTCATTCATTGCTACACAATCGCTCGTAACGAAATGGTATTGCATTTAGGTAACAAGTTTCCTTTAAGTTTTTGAGTTACATATAATATTTTACTACACCATTTTTGCTCAGCGGCCGACCTGTAGCCGCAATTGGCCACATACCTAAACATAAGATTGATAAAACAGCACGACCACACTGCCTAACCCCTACGAGGTAAGTAAACCGAGATGAGGCTAGCCTGTTCATTTTTAATCAACTTGCGTGAAAGGAACCTTCGTTCACTTACGCTACGTTAAAATTTAAAACAACTTAGCTCGCTGTGTGTGAGCAAAATATTGTTATCTATCTAATAGGTACCTTTAAACGAGCAATTCTTGTATATCTATCTATCTATCTATCTATCTAATCTAATCTATCTATCTATCTAATACCTTTAAACGAGCAATTCTTGTATATATGTATATATATAATCAGGATCTCGGAAACGGCACCAACGATTTCGATGAAATTTGGTATGTGGGGGTTTTCGGGGATGAAAAACTGATCTAGCTATGTTTCATTGTCAGAAAATCGTTTTTACTCGTGTTTTCCGGCTATTTTTGTTTGCATTAGAATATAAAGCTAAATTTCGCCGACTTCGAGCAGATCATAATGGCACATTAGAAATCGGGTGGTCTCGGATCCAGCCGACCTCGGTTCGAATCCACGTTTTTTTTTCAAGATTTTTAGTTTTTTTTTAAGTTTATTTTTCATGAGAAAACGTCAAGTTTCTTCTTTTGTGAGAAAAAGTTACTTTTTTGTGAGAAAAAGTTACTTTTTTGTTAGAAAAAGATACTTTTTTGTTAGAAAAAGTATTATAGGGAACGTGCAGTAACTATAGGCGGCAGCACTAATGCGACAGAAGAGACTCTAGAGGGAGCGCGGGGGCATTAAAGGGGGGATGAAAATTTCATTGATTTTGCCGTAGGATGCACCGTTTTCAAGATATTTGACAAAAACACCGGAGGTTGGGTGAGTCACTTTGAACTATCGTCCGTAAACCGACTTTACAGACAACCGGCTTTTCCTGTTCTGTGCTCCCAATAGGGAACGTGCACATAGACGGTGCTGCCAACTGGTGCCATAAGGGTGCCATCAATTTGAATGTTTTACCTTGATAAGTTTGTTTTACTGTCCGCATAGTGTCTCTTCTGTCGCATTAGTGCTGCCGCCTATAGTTACTGCACGTTCCCTATAATACTTTTTCTAACAAAAAAGTAACTTTTTCTCACAAAAAAGTAACTTTTTCTCACAAAAATGTAACTTTTTCTCACAAAAGAAGAAACTTAACGTTTTCTCATGAAAAATAAACTTAAAAAAAAAACTAAAAATGTTGAAAAAAAACGTGGATTCGAACCGAGGTCGGCTGGATCCGCGACTACCCGATTTCTAATGTGCCATTATGATCTGCTCGAAGGCGAAATTTAGCTTTATATTCTAATGCAAACAAAAATAGCCGGAAAACACGAGTAAAAGCGATTTGTATTAGATTAGATTTGAAATTTATCTGAGCTTTACAGAGGCAGACATTGCGAGGAAACCGAGACACACCGAAGAAATTGAATGGTGTGTGTGAAGTTTACAATACGCACTGGTCCGCGTGGGAACTAAAACCCAAGAAATTTGATTTTGAGAGACATGTGCCCTTCAGTGGGACTTATATAGGATTGGATGATGATATGATTAAAGAAACATGCCAAGGAGTGTCGGGGCACGCGCATTGCAGGTTTTCGTTGTCAATGTGGCAAGTATTCTTTATTAAGTTTTGATCGTCTATGTGTCCGCTGGGTGCGGAACACATTCGACGATGAGCTGGGGTTTGAGGTTAGGAGAAAATGAAGGAACGACTTACAGTTGAGCTGATGATGGCGTCGTACGGCGTAGATGAGCTGAGGGTGATGGTTCCTTTCCCCAAGGATTGAGCTGGATGAATTTAACTGCACCACATATGTATCACGAGACACTTTAAGTACCGGCCGGTATACGTGAGTAAGCGAGAGGCGCGAATCGAGAGCAAGCAATGGTACGTCTTCACTGTACGGCGCTAGTTTTCGAGTGATTCATGATCGAGTGAGCGATGCCCGCGCGGTCACGTGACTAGTGATGAGTGAATGAGGTGAATCTTGGATGCAACTGTCATACGTCACGCTTGGCGGGAACATCCTGGGGGGCCCGGGGAAGAGCCTCTTCTTGAGCTGAATCCAGTGGCAGCCTTGCTATCTTGAGCACAGGTCTGCGCAGGTGTCCGAGTGCTGTGTCCAGATCCACAACTCGAATCACTCCATCCTTGCCAGGTATTGTGCGGGTAATTCGTCCCAGCTTCCATTGGAGCGGGGGCAGATCATCTTCCTTGATGAGGACGAGCTCGCCAACTTGAGGAGGTGAGGAAGGGGAGAGCCATTTGGAGCGGGTTTGGAGGGTATGGAGGTAGGATCTGGTCCACAGTGTCCAAAAGCGTTGAGATAGAGCTTGTATGAGCTGGAAGCGTTTAAGAGCAGACAGTGGTCTGTCATCAAAGGACAGTTCGGGCAGAGCAGTGAGCGGACGACCTATAATAAAATGTCCGGCAGTTAAGGGTTCAAAGTCTGAAGGGTCAGACGAAAGTGGGCAGAGAGGTCTGGAGTTGAGTACAGCCTCGATTCGTGCTAGAAGTGTGGAGAATTCCTCAAAGGTAAGGTGTTGTTCACCAATTACACGATAAAATAATTGTTTAGTAGATTTCACATTAATTTCGTGTAAAGAACCAAACCAGGGTCCCTTAGGGGGGTTCAGCAACCATGTGATGTGCTGATTGGCAAGTTTGTGTGCGATTGCATCATTATTTTCGGCAAGAAAGTTCTGAACTTCTATGAGCTGATTTCTAGCGCCTACGTAATTCGTGCCGCAATCTGACCTAATAAGAACCGGTGTACCGCGTCGCGAGACGAATCGTTGTAACGCCGCGAGGAAAGCTTCCGTAGTAAGAGCAGAGACGGCCTCCAGATGGACTGCCTTCGTTGAGAGGCAAACGAATATGCAAAAGTACGCTTTCAATAGTTTAGCGTTCTGTAATAGGCTAGACTTGACGAGAAATGGGCCGGCAAAATCAGTCGTGACTTGGCTAAATACGGGCTGAGGTGTGACCCTGTCTGCTGGAAGGTCACCCATGAACGGGGCTTGAGTTTGAGCGCGGCATCGGAAACATCTAATACATTTAAACACCCGGCGTCTGACTGCACGGCGTGCGGATAATATCCAGTATTGCTGGCGTAAAATAGCGTGTAAAGTGTCAGCGCCAGGATGGCAGTGTATTTTGTGGCAGTGGTCAATGATGAGGTCTACGAGCGGGCTAGAACTGGGCAGAATGAGTGGATGTTGAGCGTCGTACCTAATTGACGCATGAGAGAGCCGACCCCCAACTCTCAAGAGACCGTCTTTCACGAATGGCGAGAGGCGCTGGAGTCGGGCGGTACAAAGTTTACTAGTGTGAAGGCGATGAATATCATCTGCAAACTCATTCTGTTGAACAGAGCGGACCCAGAATAACAGTGCGTCCCTACGTTCACCAACTGATAAGGGCCCAGAGCGCCGTGCTTCTGGGTTGTGCTTACAATTAAAAATAAATCGCTTAATACAAGCCGTCACTCCGATGAGCTTGTCAAGAGAGCTGAAGCGAGTGAGCAGATCGTCATCAAGATCGGGAATCGCTATATGAGCTGGCACCTTTTTCGGCTTAAGGCCTGGTAAAGCATGATGACCTAAGGCGGTTGGCATCTTTGGCCAAGTGCGAGGAGAATCTTTAAGCCAGCTGGGAGACCACCAGAGGGCGTGAGTTGAAAGAGATTGGGCTGACATACCCCTGCTCGCACAGTCTGCAGGGTTGAGGTTCGTGGGAACATGTCTCCACGTGGAGCTGGTCGAACATGACGTTATTTTAGCCACTCGGTTGGCCTCGAACGTCTGGAGTCGATGAGGGGGCGTGTTGAGCCACGCTAAAACTATTGTACTATCTGACCAACAGATGTATTGGTCAATAGTAATGTGATCTGACAGTTCAGCTGACACACGAGTCATGAGCTGTGATAAAAGAGCGGCAGCTGAAAGTTCGAGCTTAGGAATTGAGAGGCGATTCTTAATAGGAGCGACCTTTGACTTGGCAATGACTAGATGTACACTGACATGACCGTTGGCATTGAGCTCATGAAGGTAAACGACAGCGCCAAAGGCAGCCTCCGACGCGTCTGCGAACCCATGAAGTGAGTAAGTGGAAGTAGGCTTATACTTGCAAATCTGCCGAGGTATGCGGAGATTCGAGAGTTGAGGAAGATCTTGGGCAATGTACTGCCACTCTGTGAGAACTTCATTGAGAATGGGGTCGTCCCATCCCAGTTTTAAAAGCCATAACTTCTGTAGAAGGATCTTTGCGCGGAGGATGACTGGTGTGACCCAACCGCTAGGGTCATAGAGAGATGCTACGGTGCTGAGAATAGAACGCTTTGTGACTTGAGGGAGCGGGGGAAGAGAGATGCGATAAGTAAACTCATCCGATTGAGGAATCCATTGTATACCTAACACTTTAATGGAATTCGATTCTGGGCTGATGTCAAAGTCCTTAGGCATGTCACATTGGTCATCTGGAAACCGTTCAAGGAGCTGGGAAGAGTTTGAGGTCCATTTACTGAGCTGAAAGCCACCTAGGGCAAGCAAGTCGATTAACTCGTTTTGGAGTGCCTGTGCAGATTCTACAGAGTTGTGACCACAGAGTAAGTCATCAACGAAAATTGAATGGCGAAGGGCATGAGCAGCTTGCGGGTACCGATGACCATCGTCATCGGCCAGTTGAAGCAGAGTGCGAATGGCATGGTACGGGCTAGACTGCAGACCATACGTGACGGTATTGAGCGCATATGTGAGCAGAGGTTGGTCAGGTGACGATCGCCAGAGAATGAGTTGATACTGTCTTTGATCTGGGTGGATAAGTATGTTCCTGAACATCATTCTGATGTCAGTACTGAAAACTACAGGATGTGTCCTGAAAGACATAATTATGTCAACAATATCTTGTTGAAGAGCTGGACCTGTGTGCAGACAATCATTTAGACTGACCCCATTTGAGCTTTTACTGCTACCATCAAATACAGTGCGTAGCTTGTCTGATTCTGCCTTGAAGATGGCATGATGAGGGATATAGAAGTGAGGTTTGTTCGAAAACGTACTGGGGTGACAAGGTGACATATGTCCTAATTTGAGATAATCATTCATAAAGTCAACATATTTAGAGCGGAGGGGCGGATTTGTTTGTAGCTTCTTTTCAAGATTGAGAAATCTACGCAGCGCAATAGCATGAGTGTTTCCTAAGGTTGGCGCTTCTGGTAGAAAAGGCAATGTGACCATATAGCGGCCTGATGCTTCTCGAGTGGTTGTGGTGCGGAAAATTTCCTCGCACTGGTCTTCTAACGGGCTGGTCTTTATATGAGGTTGGGGTTCTTCTGACTCCCAGAACCTCTCAAGGCTTTTACATATTTCATGGGCAGATACATCGGATTCTGACTGTGAGCTGATAATATGAGCTGAGTTACACTGGTTCGCCGGTGCTGCATGCAAGTCCTCAATGGGTCCTATCAATGCAAAGTCAAAAATCGTGCCGAAGGCTATGGGCTTCCCCCGGCCTAATGAGACCTTAGTCCCATCCAGAACTTGGCCGAGAACGTCAGAACCTAATATGAGATCGATGGGCGCTGGTGTATGGTATTCTTGATCCGCTAAGGGAATCGGCGGGTGGCCTCTCACACGTGCGAGGTGAGGGACCTTTTGTAATGGTAGATCGCCAGTAACATTTTCTAAAATATGCGCTGTAGCCGTTATCGTAGGTGTGTCATGTTTTGTGGGTCGACATACTATTGTAATTGAGGCCTTTGAGTTCTGTGTGTGTTGGTTGCCCACTCCTGAGATCTTAAGTGATGTTGAGTTGTGTGGTAAATTTAAAATTCGAGCCATGCGCTGAGTTATTAGTGTTAACATGCTACCACAATCTAACAAGGCTCGTGCTGTGTGAAAATGACCATGTACGTCTGCTATTTTTAGCGAGACGGTAGGCAATAAAATAGGTAACTTATTTACATGCTCTTCACGTTGAGTGGAATTACACAAATAATAATTCTCTTTTTGAGCTGATATCGCGGAGTGGGCTTGTGATGTCTGTGTGTGAGCTGAGTGTATGTGTTTTGGGTGTGAACGTGTGCGCTGAGTTTGTTTACGTTTACCTATCGTAGCTAGTCATTGTTGACCACCTACACGAGAACCACTGGGCGAGCGGTACTGATTGGGTGGGATGTTCTGAGACGGGGGATTCTTAGGTGAGGCGTGTGCCGAAAAATGTGGTTTCTCATGAGCTGGGCGCTGTCTGGGCTGATCCCTTAGGTGCGGAGGTAGCAGATGAGCGGAGGAGTGAGTTGGAGAAGAAGCATTGGGGCGGTGAAGGGATGTGTGGTGGTTATCCTTCCCACACTCCTTGCAAGCCCGCGTGGACTTGCACTCATTTTCGCAATGAGGGCCTAAGCAGCGCCGACAGCGGTTGCGAGCTTTAATAAAGTCCCACCGGCCTTGGATCGGTTGGTCATTGTACCGTGGGCAGGCGATGAGTTTATGTCCTCCATCGTGACAAAATGGGCAGGGCATATTATTGGCGGTGGGAGCGGTATGAGCGGAAGGCTGAGCTGAGTAGACTGGCCTGTGCTGAGTTGGGGGTGGGGTGCGGTATTCTGGGCGACTCCTCACCGGGGCTATGGGCCGAAATTCCTGATAGGGGGCGCGTCGAGGCGGGCTTCGAGGAGGGACAGCGGGAGACTGCCAGCGATATTGGCCAGACTGTGGCGAAGGCTGATTGGCTCGTGAGGGGCCCGGGCTGGCCCACTCGGTCTCTACACACCGGGCGTGCTCCTCTAAAAAGCTGATCAAATTATTGAGGGTGGGCAGAGTTTGGCGAGATCCATGTTTGCGCTCGAAGAGGGTTCGGAGTTCACCTTTAAGTTTCCGTACCACAATGGATACGAAAACGTAATCGCTCTCCTTCATGGGCAGATCTAAATTATTAAGCGCGCTTTGCGCGGAAATGAGCGGAGTTAAAAAGAGTGCGCGAATGTCTGAGCGCACATGAATTATTGGGAGGCCCAGGATAATGTCTACGAAACGATCGATCAAGACGCGACGATTTTCAAAACGCCTGGTCAAAATGTCCATGGCCACGGTGAAATTTTCATTGGTGAGCTGAAGGTGGGACACCATACTGCGTGCCTCGCCTGATAGACATGAGAGCAGGTAATGGAGTTTTACAGCATCCGAGATTGTGGCCATGTCATCTGTAAGACTCTTGAAAATGGCGATAAAGGAAGGCCAATCTTCTACTTTTGAGCTGAACTTCGGGAGAGCAATCTTGGGCAGAACGGCTGCAGGGGTGGGTGAGGTGGAGGGATGAGATGTTTGCGGGAGTGTCGCGGTCTCACTTAATTTTTGAAAAGTGACCAATATGTCATTGTAGTTAGCAATGGCACCATCGTAGCTCCTCGTGTAGACGGTCTCAAGGTCATCGGAGAGGCCCTCGTCATCCAATATTTCATGGAAGACGTCTTCTAATTTCCTCTTGTATTCTTCTAATTTCGGATACCGCGCTGTAAAGTCGGTGACCGTGTATTTAGTCGTATCTTTGGCTAGAACGGCCACAGCGATCTCCTTGAGCTGAGAGATTGCCTTCAGTGCCTCACGGAAAATAGCCGCTTGAGATTTGGAAGGCATGGTGTTGAGTGGAAAAAAAAATCGAACGTAGATAATAAAAGTAATTCACTATATATTGAGCTGATAAACGTTTAAACGCTGAGCGGAGATTACAGGGTGAGCAAACTGTTTATTATTAAGTAAACAAACTTAGCGCAAAACAAAAGAGCAGTGAGATTGCGTGGTATCAACTGTATATACCTACGTAGATAAATGCACAAAGCTATGCAAACAAGGGCCGAAGTACAATAGGTATCAAATATATATACGAAACTGAACACCTCTGGTAACTCTAAATTGAATACACTAAAACAAAATTTATTGTATTATTATCCACACTTATATAAAAACACCAACCTGTATATAGCCAAGTCAGCTGAGCAGCCTGTATACGGCAAGAATTGTGAAGTTATTTTATGAACAACCCAAAAAAAAAAAATTATAAAAAAAAATCAATGCTATATTTATTGCAGTTATTTTTTTTAACACGCTGTATATTTTAATTTATTGAGCTGAGTCTATAAGCACTGTCTGTGAGTTTCTAAACGAAATCAATGTAAGTAAACATAAACTAATGAGAGATCAAGCAACTATTATTTGTACGGCAATAAATTTAATATGTAATTTAATTGGTTATGGGAGGTAGGTATCCTACCGCGCACTTACTAAATACTTAACTAATTAATGGAAATGAAGCAACAAAAAAAAAAAAAAGAACATACAACCGAATTGAGAACCTCCTCCTTTTTTTGAAGTCGGTTAAAAAGGACTAATAATGGGCTGAATCGATACTAAATATCTATGTGTAATTATATTTCACGGTAATGGTTCCCGTTAACACGGAACCCTAAAACGATGTAAATACGTAAACTCTTGAGAATGAACTATTAAGTAATATTATAACTATAAATTTATTCACGTTGTAGATGTATTGTATGAGACTATGACACGAACTTATAATTTAACTCGTTAATTATCACTAAAACACTTGGGCTTTGAGATGTAATAATGAGATTTAATAATAGTAGGTACTTTGTACCTTACGTACTACGTATTTACTTAACCAAACTAAACTATTCAGCCGACTAAATTACGTTTGCGCTATTAACGTAACTAAACAACAAGAATAGTCAGTTATACTTAAGTATCTAAAAGTTGTTTTGACAAAAAAATGATGCAACGGCACCGCGCGCCGTTTCTTTGTTTTATAGACACGAATTCTACACACTTATAATAACAAATGTTTGGCTTTGACAAATCGTAAATACGTTAAAATATAAATGGGGATGGATAATCAAGGGCAGACTAGGATACCTGTGTAAGTAGGTAGGTAGTAGGTAATGGAAAGTTCCAGAGATAACGGACGATATACTTTGCCTAGGCAATGGAATGAAATCCGATACTTGTAGTACGTAATGGGATGGATTTATAGTAATACACGGGTCAAGGTCACGGGCAGAATGTTCAAGAAGAAATACGAGAAATTTTTTATTATTTTTTCAAATGTGGGTAAGAAAATGTGGGCCAACAATAGTGGGCTTAAGTGGGACTAAAATATGTCCACAAGGGACCAGTTGGAAGAATTGAAGCACCACAAAATGTTTATTATGTACTTTAAGGTTAAGATTGAATGAGTGGGATTTTTATTGCAATGGGGGCCTACGGGGGACTGTTATTCACAGGGGGCCAAGGGCTGGGGTTTGTGTCCACAGGGGACCAGTTCAAAGGTTCGAAGGACCAGAAATATGTGTCCGCTGGGTGCGGAACACATTCGACGATGAGCTGGGGTTTGAGGTTAGGAGAAAATGAAGGAACGACTTACAGTTGAGCTGATGATGGCGTCGTACGGCGTAGATGAGCTGAGGGTGATGGTTCCTTTCCCCAAGGATTGAGCTGGATGAATTTAACTGCACCACATATGTATCACGAGACACTTTAAGTACCGGCCGGTATACGTGAGTAAGCGAGAGGCGCGAATCGAGAGCAAGCAATGGTACGTCTTCACTGTACGGCGCTAGTTTTCGAGTGATTCATGATCGAGTGAGCGATGCCCGCGCGGTCACGTGACTAGTGATGAGTGAATGAGGTGAATCTTGGATGCAACTGTCATACGTCACGCTTGGCGGGAACAGTCTATTACACGTTAACTCATCTATTTAGCTGTTATAGTTTTCTCTAATTCGTGACTAATATTAATTTATCACTTATACAAAAAAAAACGTGGGACCAGCCAAAATTATGCCAAATTGCACCCTAAAGCAATATTTAGAAAACAAATTCTTGATTTTTCATTTTCATTATTATATACCTACCTAACTAAATTTTAGGTGAAGCTTTATATAGTCCGATAAGCTCGTGCGCGACCCTCCGCGGAACCCTGTCGCAGTCAGTATTTGCCGCACTTATTAAAAACAATCTTGTTAAGGACAGCAGAGGCTCCCTGCGAAAGGGCTCCGCCGAGCGCCGCGCACGAGCTTGTCAAGGTATAGTGAGCCGTGAGCTAAGCCGTGCCCACACAGACGGACACATAGACCGGGCGAAACTATAAGGGTCCCGTTTTTGCTATTTTGACTACGGATCCCTAAAAGCCGTCACTAACCCTGCTGAGTTTTGATAATTGGTGATTACATTCCATTTTACAACGAAATTATTGTTTTCTTAGGAAAGGTTGTGGTAGGCTAGGTCTTTTTCGTTTAGCATATGTATAGCATAGTAAAGTTAATAAGTTATACGTATGATCAAGTCCGTTGACCTCTTATGTCAGAGGTAAGAGAGGCAATTTTACTAAATTTAAATTGGCCTTTCTTTACCACAAAAAACAAAATACGTGTCATAAATGCCCAAAATGATAGTTTTATAGGAACTGACATATTATATTAAATAGATTTTCGAAGAGTGTCTAACTTTTTATGCTAACACTGGTATTTTATTATTTCTAAGTAATTTATAGGTATAATTAACTAATATTTCTGCAATAAACAACTAAAGCGAAGTCGAAGCATTCAAATTATAAGTTACTTTACTTTTGTGTCAACATTAACACACCATCTAACCACAAAAGTGATAGCTCAATTTATTGAGTAGTTTCTTCACTGACGAATGCAAAAGCCGATTGACATTTGTCAATATCAATATATCATTAATATTATGCGTGTTTGTTATCATCATGTTATCAATTTTATTTATTGTATTTATTTTCTTCAAACAATGACTAATTATTATTGTTGTTTAGCTGTTTTTGACGTCACTCCGTTTACCGTTTAAATGTATCGTAAGTTATGGTTATTAACAAGTTGTAATTAAAATTTTATAATAAGTTTATGACATTTATTAATTAAGTATTTCTTTATTGTTTTATTTTGATGATTATTTGTAATTGGCGCTTTACGTATAATATAGCTGAACTTTTTTACTAAGTCAGATATTTAGGATCGTTTGGTGCGAAATTAACACCCTATAATTATACGGCGTGTTTCGTTTCGGCTTGTATAGAAACCTTATACACTTACACCAGCAGTTTATGGACTAACTACTCCCAAAAATCTTATAATGCCTTGCGGGTGTTGTACAATAATTTGTTCCGTACGATGGTGGAGCTTCCTCGCTACTGCAGCGCGTCAGGCATGTTTGCCGACGCGCATGTAGACGACTTTTATGCGCTTATGCGTAACAAAGTCGCTACACTGATATGCAGAGTGAGAGGAAGCTCCAACAGTCTTCTAAATGTTGTGGCGGAGAGGCAAGACAGTGCTGTGCTAGGCAGGTTCATCACGCTGCACGCCACTCTTGCATCTCGGTGACAACCTTGTTATTTATCTAACACATAGTTCTTAGATTACTCTTGTTAACTAACACTCTAACACGCGGTACTAATGCTAGGTTTACACGGAGCTTAGTAGCTAATGCTTAGTACTTGTCACTTACACTTGTCAGAAGTGTGTAAACATATTGTACAAGTGCTTAGTATTATACAATACACGCATCTGACAAGTGTAAGTGACAAGTACTAAGCATTAGCTACTAAGCTCCGTGTAACCCTAGCATAATCAAAAATATCGCCCCTCCTATTTGTGCACTTTTTTCCGAAACGCTCTGATTCACAAGCCATTATGTTTCGTAACATAATGGCTTGTGTCATTATGTTACGAAACATAATGACACAAGCCATTATGTCATTAATGACATAATGACATTAATCATTGCTAATTAATGATCATAATTATTTTTTTAATTTAATGTTTTAATTAAACATTGTTCATTTAAAACACATTACATGTGCTTTTAATTGTTACTACATAATATTAATTAGGTAAAATAATTTCGCTAAGGTCTAGGATTAGCTTGAATCTGATTTTCGCAGAGGGGCGATATTTTTGACGGCGAGTATAGTTCTTAAGTCACTTTTGTTACTAACACTCTATGGACCTAAAAGATGTCTGAGAATAAAGTTTTTTTTTTTTATACTTAAATAGGGAAGTTACGGAACCGTATTTTGTGGCTATACCTATACCTGTTCCAATAAATTTGAACAGGGATATAAGGACTTAATTTAATGGTACTTACGTGAGTCGTAACTGTCTCTATGCATTTTAAAAATTTGTCCATAACTCAGATTCCAACATAGAAATAAAACGAAAAGCAACCACTTTATGCAACTTGATAACATTGTGCCGAGCGAATATATCAAACAGGACCGGTTGTTACCACAAACTCTGAAACACTGGGTTTGTTTTTATAAATGATATTCCCTATGGTCATAAAACTCGTCTTTGTGATACATATGAGTGAGTAGATTGTAGCCCGCATCGCTCCATGCTCAATGCCAGTTAAATTTCAAATATGATGAAGCTATTTTTCAAATGTCTTGTTCAAATATTGAATTTCTTGGGTATCAATTGATTTTTTTTTATCTAGGTGTTTAGCTTTCTTGTCGCGAATTTATATACCAAAAAATGATATGACGACTCTATTATATTGCATCTTGTTCTTTTCCCGTATTATGTTTTCTGTATTTCCTGAATCTGCAAGGCAAGTTAAAGCTTGAAATAATAAAAGAAAGTAGAAAATAGGAAATTCCTTCATTAAGCAGCAAAACATCATTTACGCTGTTAAAACTTAACTTATTCATTCAGAGAATTAAATCTGCGCTTCATGACCCTCAAAATCCTGTGACTACAATTTTATTAAAAACCGGCCAAGTGCGAGTCGGACTCGCGCACGAAGGGTTCCGTACAATTATCTATAAAAATCACGTTTGTTGTATGGGAGCCCCCTTAAATATTTTTTTATTTCAATTTAATGATTTATTTTTAAAGTCAATATATGATTAAATATTCTGTGAATATTTCAAGTGTCTACCTGTTGCCGTTATCAATATCGAGCAAAAACGAGCAAAAAAATCATGTTTGTTGTATGGGAGCCCCCTTAAATATTTATTTAATTACATTTTTTAGTATTTGTTGTTATAGCGGCAACCAAAATACATCATCTGTGAAAATTTCAACTCTCTAGCTACCACAGTTCCCGAGAAACAGCCTGGTGACAGACGGACGGACGGACGGGCGGACGGACGGACGGACAGAGGAGCCTCAGTAATAGGGTTTCCGTCTTAACCTTTGGGTACAGAACCCTAATTACAATTATTATCTAATCATCAGCATACAGACAGACAATCGTTACAGTATGGTAATATTACAAGAGGCGTGTGTTGGGTAAACCGGTACGACAAGTGCTACCGATAAACTAAAATACGAGCGCTTTTAGTTTTGTTTGATTTTGTCTCGTGTTTCTAGTTCACTTGAGAAATCGTTCACTAAAGCTCGGCTCTTGAACTATGCATACTCCAATAGCTTTGGGAACATCATAGTACCAACAGCAATTTCCTTGTACTGTACTATACCTACACGAAAATCACTGAGAAGGACGTAACAAGCGATTTTTCCTTTGTTGAAATGTAAAAGAAATTTTAATCTGCTTTTTTTAGAGAAAATGACTTTGTGCCAAGTTTCTTGCGGTACGTTCTTCTTGGCAGTCACGGACTTTTCGAAAACGCTGGAAGACTAAATAATAAGACAATGTAAAAGAGCCCTTAGCGGCCTACTTAATACCTAATACTTAATAAATTTACGATTTTGATTTTGAAAAATATTACAGACAAGTCCATGTTGGTAATGGGTAATGCTTTTTAGGGATTCGGAGTCAAAATGGCAAAAGCGGAACTCTTATAGTTTCGCAATGTCTGTCTGTCCGTCCGTCCGCGGCTTAGTTCAGATACTTAGAGCTACAAAGCTGTAATTTTGCATGGACATTTGCAGCAATTATCCGGAACAAGTGAAAAACTAAAATGTAGATTTTTTTTATGGTACCTACCTCCCACAGACGTAAAGTGGGGGTGATTTTTTTTCTCGTCTAACTTAATAGTGTGCGGTATCGTTAGATAGGTCTTTTAAAATCATAAAGGAATGGGCAGACATATTTTCGATACAGTGATTCATTCGTGACATATTCAACTCTAAGGGGCTGTTGATTAATTTTAACTGTCAGACAAATGTAATGCCGTCTACGTCTATTCGAACAAAACAAACAGAGACGGCATCACATTTATCCGTCAAATAAATTTGATCAATGGATGGTGAAACCGGGGGTAAATGTATCAAATTAACACGAAAAAATATTATGACTAAGTTCACTTGAGAATTATTAGTAGTTTAAGAGTAAATAGCCGTCTGACCTATAAATAAGATAGAGCTACCGACTACAAAATCCTTAGAAAAATATTAATTGTTGAATACAGACAGTACACGTCGTAACGGCTGCGGAACCCTATCCTGGGCGTGTCCGACACGCACTGGGCCGGTTTTTCTAAAAACAGATTACAATACAAAGAAAAGTCTTTAAACAATTATAAGACATTATAATTAACAAGTGTAGGTATTTGCACAGCAAAACCAGAACACTACTCCGCTGGCGCAATTTCATTGACCGAGAGATGTACAGGGTCTCCAGGTCAAATAACTACTTACACAGGTCAAACAATAAAATAAAATAATAATTTAAAACAAACAAAAATATGTATAAAAATTACAATATAAAATTAAAGATAAATAATATACCTAATAAGAAAAAAAAGGGATGTAGTATGGGATTTAAAGGTACCCACAAGCCAAGTTAATGTCAAGATCTAAGAAGGTAATTATATAGGTAAGGTAGATAGGCAAGAGTGATGTATACCTACAACTATACTCCGTCTCAGAATAAAAGCTATTTAAGTTTTTTATAATTGAGCGGTTAAAATGGAATACTCTAAATCCTTTTGTACCTATGTTGCTTGAAAATCAAATTGAATATCTTGGCAGAGTTCTCTTACGCGATTTTGTGAATTACTTCATCCTTAAAACGAGGAAAACGGCCAGAAACTGCTAAAGTAATAAAGGATAAAGACAAATTGTTCTTAAAGTTCTATTTTTGGCAAAAATATAATGTGAGTCAAGAAGTAATGTGGTTTATAAAAGTGTTTAAGGTAAATAAAAACATATCAACTGTGTGTGTGGTTAAATACACCAAACAACAAATAATTGCTATTACTAAAAGTGATTTCTTTAATTCTCATGTTGTTGGCTTGACAAACTTGTACATTGACTTTGAACCGTTAATTTAAATAAATAAATATAATAAAGTAGTGAACTTTGTTCTTATGTAGAGGGTAATATCTAAAACAACTGTACCGTCTCTACAAATAAGTTAAGTTTATTATTCAAACATTATGATTGTTTGCGGGCTATCCTGGGTTTGTGGATGCTGAGAAAAACTCTTGGACGACGAAAATTTTGGTAATGTATTTAAGTATTTAACTTCGTAGTTAACTGCGCGGTAGCAATGCACAGACACCGCCACGGTAGCTGGACAGTTAAATCGTAGTTACTCGCTGATATACTCGTTGCACGGCTCGAAGGACCAATGTTTGCGGGCTATCCTGGGTTTGTGGATGCTGAGAGAAACTCTTGGACTTGTATTACGAGTTTAATACTAGATTTTACAAAGAAATGAAAATATTAATATAAAGTACGTCTACCGCACACGTACGACAAGCAGTCAAGTAAAACCAATCCGCCGCCCCCCGCTGCTCCTTCACCCCGCGGTCGCCTGCTGGAGAGGTACGCGACATTGATAAAATATAATTTTATTAGAAAACTAAAACTGAATAGGGTAAAACACCCAGTGCTCAGGCTTTTAATAATATTGCCCAGTAGGTACGATGGGCTGCAAAAGTGCATGGACATGTCGGGGCGATAATCGCGTAAGCAGTGTTTGATCGTTTGATGTTATTAACATACCCCCGCGCGCGCGCGCTCACGCGATTATCGCCCCGAGATGTCCATGCACTTTTGCAGCCCACCGTACTTAGTCGGCCTCTGCCTATCTTTCGCACGAGTGGAAAGAGCACGAGAGATATTTTTCGTACTCTTCGCACTCATTATACGGCCGACTACCGGGTATTTTACCCTATAAGAAAACAAAAACTACGAAATAAAAACGTCGTCGATATTTTCTGCCTCGGGCATTAACCCCAAAACACTGGCGCATTACCTCTCTGAACTGCTATTCGTAGTCTCTGAGAGAGGAAAGTGCCAGCCCTATAGGTATTGTTTATTTATTGTTTCTACTTCTATTTGTACAGATTATTTTATTTACAAAACTGCACTATCTTTGCCGTAACTAAGCCACTTTTTATGACTGGAAAGTGGAAAGTTCCTGGGGGATGCAGACAAAGTTGTAGGCTACAACTAACTATACTTAGGTACTCATATTCTTCTTACTTTATAGGTAAACTTTGTCAGTTTGTGCGCTTGTTTTATCAAAGGGATAATCTTTATAACTGGAGAAACATTTTGATAATTCTTGCACAGACTGAAAGCTGCACTGTCCCAGATTGACATAGGCTATACCAAGTTTGTGGTATATTCTTACGAGTTATAGACGAAATTATATCTCTTTCAAAGTTGATCAACAATTCGGCAAAAATTGAGGCCTATATTAAATATTTAAACATCTTACTGAAGTAACTTTTTCCGATGATACTTACCAGATTTTCGTAAAAATCGTTTGAGAGCCATTTGCTACGTAGTGGTGATATATAAACAAGTACCTATCGCTTTTTTAACAGAATATGTATATTAAAAACAATTTTTTTTATTTTTTTTTATTTTTTTGTACAATATAGGCTTGCGTTTGGCCACAATCACGCCTGATGGAAAGCGAAGATGAGGCCTACGATGGAGCACGCTTGCCTAGTAAATGCTCATTCACCCTAGACTTGAAAGCGGCCAAAATGTAGTGTTCAGGGAACACAGTCGCAGGCAAGGAATTCCACTCCATAGCTGTGCGATTGATGAAGGAAGAGCGAAAACGCTTTGTGCGGAATTTGGGAATACTGACAACGTAAGGGTGGAGACCCCGCCTTCTTCTGGTCGACCTGTGGAAGAAAGGAGCAGGCGGAATAAGGTCGTGCAGTACCAAAGCACATTCACCGAAATGCAGCCTGTAGAAAACCGACAGAGAAGCCACTCTTCTGCGATGACGAAGGCTCTGGCGACAAAAATCCGCATCGCAAATTTGCATATAAAGCAAGTTTTTTAATGAAACTGACCAGTGATTGCCCCTGATGAAAACTGCAGATGAGCCTAAAGGCTCATTAGTTCAGTAACAGCCTGTTTACTCTAGACTTGTGCCCTAGGTTAGATATCTATCTGAAAATACAGAAGATGGTAGCGAATTCCATTCCTTTCTAGTCCTTGCGGGCCATTGAAATACTAAACTAACCACATAAAGGTAAAGGCGCGCCCCGCCTGGATTGGTAAAATGGAGATACTAAATCATATAATTAAATGCAAGTAGAAAACCTGCCAATCAAAAATGAGTGCGAACGGCAGCGTACCTACTCTAAAATCACGTAAACACAACTCAAAGTTACTTAAAGGATTGTAAAACTTATTAAAGTTAAGTATTTCACCTTTTCCTGACATCGTTTTCCCATTTTTATTCTCGGAACGGAAAATGTTTGCGTTAAGCTCCCCTAATTGCAAAGTTTTCCGTCCTTTTGTATCTTCTAAGTATACTTACTGTGCTTGGAGAAGGTCAAGTCTGGGTAAAGTTGTAGCTCAATCGATTGTAAAGTAGGTTTGTAAGATTACAAATTCTAATGTTCAAGAAAAACAGCCAATTAAAACGGTATATACTTATTTTGATGTGCAAAAGAATAACAAAGTTTCAAAGGTATTGAGAACTTTATTTGAACACGTTATCTATACTAATATTATAAAGAGGAAAGATTTGATTGTTTGTTTGTTTGTTTGCATTAGGCTCCGAAACTACTGGACCGATTTCGAAAATTTTTTTGCTGTTAGAAAGCTATATTATCACTGAGTGACATAGGCTACTTTTACCGCGGGAAAATACCTTTTCCTATGGGAAAATTAATTTATCGCGGGCGAAGCTGCGGACGGAAGGCTAGTACTTTATACAGTGGTTGAATAGACTTAAACATACCATGTTGGACACAGATATTTATTCGGAATAAAAGGGCTTAGACTATAATTCCTACAAGGGACAAATGTGGCTTGGGAACTTTACACACACCAGACGGATCGCCTGATGGTAAACGATTACCGTCGCCCATGGACACCTGCGACACCAGAAGAGTCTATTCTATTCCTAAATACTTCATCATCATCATCCCAACCTAATATACCTACGTCCCACTGCAGGGCACAGGCCTCCTCTCAGAACGAAAGGACTTGACCGTAGTTACCACGTGGGCATAGTGCGGATTGGGAATTTCACACACACACAATTGAATTTCTTCTCTGGTGTGTGCAGGTTTTCTTACGATGTTTTCCTTCGCCGTAAACCTCATGGTAAATTTCAAATATAATAGAGCTTGTCTAAGCTAAAATGACACACGCCCCTCTACTGAATCAGTTGATTTGATACGTGCGTGCAAATATTAATTCACTACTCTTCATCTATTTGGGAGAGCCGAGTATTCCGTGAACTATGATCAGTGTGCAACATTACGATCGACGAATCGCATGAAAAATCCTGTGTGAAAATGCGGTCATTTTAAATTAGACATAAGCTATACCTAAATATATTAAATAAGTACCTAATTATCCTTCTACTAAAATCTCGATTCGTAGATCATCAGCAGATTAGCCAAACAAGAATATTAAAGCGCCGTAGGTCGACGGCAAAACATCCCTCAGTAAGATTAATTTGAGTTTTTCGAAGTAAATTTATTGGGAAGATTGGAAAACAGCGTACGCACGGACGCGCCGACGGCCGTTCCATTCGGCCGATCATTTGTCAGTGTCCTCGTCCTATCTGATCAGAAAACTGAATGAATTTTGGCAAACATCTCGGTAAAAAGCTTCGCCGCTGCCAGCCGAGCGAAGCCGGCGAAGACGGAAGAAAAATCTTAACTCTCACCGACTGATAGCGTTAAATTGAAAGAAAATTGATTTTTCACGCGCGTAATACTCCAATTTGAGTCAATGATATTGCAATAATACTGCTACCGAATCAACAACAACAAAAGAGTAAAGGAAAATTAAAGAGCACTTGAAAAAAATGTGAAAAACCGTCTTTTATGTAAGCCATAACTTAGTTCGTAAACAGTCTTCGAAGTTACTTGTTGAATAATTTGAGCCGGCCGTAAATTGTGCTTCGTGATAAGAATATTGTCATGTTTACGAGCTTTCGTCTAATCCAATTTTTCTACTATTTTAGGACTGCACGTTTTTAACTGCGAGAATGACATTAAACGAAACAAATTTCAAAAGCACACAAATATATGAAAAAATACACCACTCACTCGCATATGCAATCGTGTGCGCGCGTTTGGCAGCAGCCGCCGTGGCGTGTGCTCCAGGAGAAAGGGCTACGGATTAGCCCGAAACATGTCGAGCTAAACTCGTTCATGGACGTGAATTATCCGTAATTTTTCACTATGAGTGAGTCTCACGGTAGTTTCATGTAGGTTTTTATGAATTTTTTTTCACTGTATTCGGTAGATCTGAGAATAGGTCGTAGGCTATTTTTTATTCTTCGCAGACGGAGTCGCGGGCAACAGCTAGTCTAATATATAAAATCTCGTGTCACGGTGTTTGTTATCGAACTCCTCCAAAACGGCTTGACCGATTAAAATGAAACTTTTTTATCTGTATTCGGTAGGTCTGAGAATAGGTCGTAGGCTATTTTTTATACTCCTATTATTCTTCGCAGACGGAGTCGTGGGCAACAGATAGTAGTTATATATTAGTTTTCTGTTTTAATTTTTTACTAAATTTTTTTTTTTTTTTTTTGCTAGGCCAGACAAACGAACTAGTGGGTCACCTGATGTTAAATGAACACCACTGTCCATAGACACCCGCAGCGCGTTACACGATGCCAGTGCGTTGTCTTCCCTAAAGGAGTGGGAATAGGGGAAGGGGGAGAGGGAAGGGGTGAGGTATTGGGCCCCCGGCACTCTCACTGACCGTACGAAACGCAAGCAGGATTACTGCTGCTTCACGCCGGTGTTCTGTGAGAGGGTGGTACTGCCCCGGACGAGCCGGCCCATTCGTGATGCAGCGGCTAGCTACAACATGGCTCTACCACTACTAAATTTGCACCAAATTTGGACTAGTCTCTTACGTTTATGTTATGTTATGTTTGTATATGGCACTCCATAAGCCGATATACGAGTAGATATACCCAACCCAAGTCGCAGAACGCATGAAAAACTCCGTCCATGCCGGAAGTCGGTGCAAAACCGTAGCCGCTCCCCTTGATCGCTTCATATTTCATCGTATACGCAGGTCAGGCGCCCGAAATCTTTTATTAATGCCCATATCCGATCCTTTACCCTAACTCTCCGTTTTCTGTGAGCGGACCTTCGTGATTTTTCAACGACGTCTCACCTTACAATCGTTTAAATTTGGTAAATAAAATGGATTATTTATCAAAGAAAGAGTATTTCTAACTCAGTTAATGCTGGACAATATAATGCACTCACTCATTGCCGTGGTCGCATGCCACCATAAAATTAATTTAATTGTTAAGTAAGCAACCCTTAAGGGAAGATGGCATGCAACCAGGCTCTCCTCTGAAGTCTGTGTATAAGAATTTCGAACAAGAATATTTTCTTGCTTGATTGATACATGCGTTAATTTGCGGAGGTTCATATTTGTGGTCGCGGAGGAGCTAATTAATTGTATATTATTATAGTTCTTGAACATTTTCTTATTTCATACTTTTTAGAGTGTGTTTTTTTCCGTAGTCGGGTTTCAGTTTTTTAAACTATTTTTTTTATGTATCTCCATTTTGATTTCACCCTGTTTTGCTAGACAACCAGATAGCATAGCGGGAAAGCGTAAAAAACAGACAAACTCACATTAGCATTTATACTTAATATTAGTTAGGATTCGGCTTCAGTTCTAATAACATAATGATTATTATCATACTTGTGCTAACTCGGGGCACGTTCTAATCTACGGATTCGATATCGATAAATAAGATTTCGACACAATATCAATCAAAACATATATCTAGTAAGTATTGAAACAAATTCACTTTCTGAGTCTGTCCGTTTAAATATTCGAAACTACGCAAACGATTTTGACGCGGTTTTCATTAAGACAGCAATCTTTATAATTATAACTAACCGTTCGTTTACAGCTTCAAAATAGGTACTTCAAAATAAACCACTTCAAAATAAAAAAAATATACTTGTTTTTAGTCTTTATTTTTAAATGTTAAGAAAGTAATAAATTATCATCCCAGCCTATATACGTCCCACTGCAGGGCACAGGCCTCCTCTCAGAATGAGAGAGCTTGGGCCGTAGGGTCCCACACGGGCCCAGTGCGGATTGGGAACTTCACACACACCATTGAATTTCTTTGCAGGTGCATGTAGGTTGCCTCACGATATTTTCCTTCACCGTAAAGCTCACGGTACATAACAAATGTAAATTCCCACATAAATTCCGGAAACTCAGAAGTGCGAGCCAGGCTTTGAACCCACGACCCTCTGCTTGAGAGGCCATAGGTCAAATCACTAGGCCACCACGTTTCGGTCGAAGTGAGGTCGAATGTGAAGTAATAAATATTTTTTATTACTTTTTAATAACATCTTGGTCTTGAATAATTTTGAATAATAATTTACTGTCGCAAAAATGTTTGGTTACATCAATTTAGTATTCAAGCCCTGAGTACATGCCTATTCTTATTATTTTTAGTTAATTAATGTTTAATGTTTTGATTAAGGGTGCGACCAAACCGCCGCTTAAAAAACGGTGACGTTACGGAATCGCAGTGACGCACCGTAACGTCAAAACTTTACTATGGAGAGCATGCGATAAATTCTGACGTTTACGGTGCGTCACTGCGATTCCGTACCGTCGCCGTTTTTAAAGCGGCGGTTTGGTCGCACCTTAATTAAGTAGATGACTATCGTAATCTATTCGCATGAACATTTAATCCTAATTATTGATTAATCATTTATTTCAGACAGCACAATGCGTTAAATACATTAAAAACCAATTAATAAATAAGAATTAAAATTAAATTAAATTACAAGTAGTCATTTTAATTAAATTTGATAAAATCTAGGTATTAGAACCACATTTTGTAATTTACCATGAGCTTTCATCATCATCATCATCATTTCAGCCGAAAGACGTCCACTGCTGAACATAGGCCTCCCCCAAGGCTCGCCAAACAGATCGGCCCTGCGCTATCCGCATCCAATGCGTTCCCGCTACCTTAACCAGGTCGTCGCTCCATCTTGTTGGAGGCCTACCTACACTGCGTCTTCCGGTCCGCGGACGCCACTCGAGAACCTTTCGGCCCCATCGACCGTCAGTTCTACGGGCGATGTGCCCTGCCCACTGCCACTTAAGTCTAGCGATTCTTCGAGCTATATCCGTGACTTTAGTTCTTGCGCGGATTTCATCATTTCTAATGCGATCCCGCAGAGAAACTCCAAGCATAGCCCTCTCCATCGCCCTCTGAGTGACCTTGAGCTTCCTTATAAGACCCATCGTTAGCGGCCACGTCTCAGTGCCATAAGTCATCACTGGCAACACACACTGGTCAAAGACTTTCGACTTGAGACACTGCGGTATATCGGATGACAAGATATTGCGGAGCTTCCCGAACGCTGCCCAGCCGAGTCTAATTCGTCGATTGACCTCTTTCTCGAAGTTGCACCTACCCAATTGGGTTGTATGTCCCAGATAGATATAGTCGTCAACAACTTCGAGCAAAGTATCTCCGATTACGACGGGAGTTGGTACAACATGGGCGTTCGACATGACCTTCGTCTTGTCCATGTTCAATTTAAGACCAACTCTCTCGGAGACTCTTCCGAGGTCAGCGAGCATCGCACTGAGGTCCTCCAAGGTCTCAGCCATAAGCACCACGTCGTCGGCAAAACGAAGGTGAGTGAAGTATTCGCCATTTACATTGATGCCATGAGCTTTACGGTGAAGAAAAACATCGTAAGGAAAACTGCATATACCTGAGAAGAAATTCAATGGTCTGTGTGAAGTTCCCAATCCGCACTGGGACCGCGTGAGAACTACGGCCCAAGCCCTCTCATTCTGAGAGGAGGCCTGTACCCTGCAGCTGGACTTATATAGGCGGGGATGATGATGATGATGATGATGATGATGATAAACGTCACAGTTAAAATTACTTTCTAACAACGGTTGTACACAGTGAGGAGCTCGCACGATCCTCTTAACATGCTACGTTTATTTCCGAGAAAGTTAATTTCACTGCCAAGCTCCCTCAGACTTGTCGTGAAGTTTACCAAGTAAAGGTAAATTATGTGTAATTATTAACTCCCTTAGTAGGTGTGCAAAATGTTACATTAAGTTACGAAGGACAAAGTTTTAATGTCCCGCTTTGCATGGCAATGTTGTTCCAGTAAATAATAATTTAACATTATTAGGGTAAGTGTCGTTCAAAATATAATTATACTTGGGAATCCTTTTAGTAAATTAAAAGGAATCAACATTCAGGTAAGTAAGTAGATACTCGGAGAGCGGGCGGTTGCCGAAGTTTTTTTAGGCGTAAGTAACATTTACAGCGACGGCGTAATGCAGATTTTTTTAAGTTTCGGCGTAAACTTTAAGTGACTCTGATATAAATATAATTTAAGTACTTTTACCAACGATTTCGTTCGCGTGGAATTTCCTATTAAACGTTGAGCGTTTTTAAAAGCTCTGCTTTTAGATTTTCAATTATGTCAAAGCTAAAGTTTAGTTACACACTTTAAAAAGGGATTATAAAGTTAGCTTTAAATGTGAAACAGAAAGCGATAAAAATGCGAATGTGCATTTGCTGTATAAGAGTGAGACTCCACTGGTGTGTTGCGTCACGTTTTAAATATATTTTTTATGGCATGCCACATTGATGCGTTGCGTCGTCGCACGCGATGTTTCAACGGATCGCCAGACAAGAGACGGAGTGGGGGGAGGGTGATGCCGCTACGCTGTCTCTAACAGTATAGTACGAATTTTTTGAGGTGTCACGATCTCGTTAGCAGCCCACATTTCGAACAAATCTATTGTATTCTATTATGTCCTCAAGTGCACAATCCTGTTTATAATGGACAGAAATATAAGATAAAATAGCTCACTGAAATAACGACTTTTTTTTTTATACAATATAGGCTTGCGTTTGGGCACAATCACGCCTGATGGAAAGCGAAGATGAGGCCTACGATGGAGCACGCTTGCCTAGTAAATGCTCATTCACCCTAGACTTGAAAGCGGCCAAATTATAGTGTTCAGGGAACACAGTCGCAGGCAGGGAATTCCACTCCATAGCTGTGCGATTGATGAAGGAAGAGCGAAAACGCTTTGTGCGGTAATTGGTCGACCTGTGGAAGAAAGGAGCAGGCGGAATAAGGTCGTGCAGTACCGAAGCACATTCACCGAAATGCAGCCTGTAGAATACCGACAGAAAAGCCACTCTTCTGCGATTGCGATTTACAGTAGAGAGTTCATTTTCAATAAAACTTTGTTGGCAGATAATATTTTTCAAGATTGAATGCGTCGTAGACATGCAGCCAAAACAACAAAAACAAACAAACAAACAAATTTTCAATTAAAATGAACTCTCTACTGTAAATAAAAAAGTCGTTATTTCAATGACCTATTTTATCTTATATTTACGTTAATTTTAAACTAAGTATTATTCATTTGAGGACATAATAGAATACAATTACTTTGTTCGAAAGGTCGGCTCTTAACGAGATCGGGACACCTCAAAAAATTCGTACTATACTATGTTCGTCGACGCAGCGCAGGTGTTTCATACATAAAAAAGCACCATTTGGGTTGATTGTCAAATAATTAAAAAGTGCTGAAGCCACTTTCACCTCATTATCATGGCTGTAATGAATCGCTTTGACGCTGACTAATAAATTGTTAACAATACTCAAACCAATTAGTAGATACTCGGCTATAAGCACCATTGCAGCCTCTCTTGTTTCATATAGCTATTTAATAAAGATTTTTAGGAAATGAATCGTAACAATGTTTCAGAATAAATTAGAGCATAAACGGAATACTTATTTTGCTTAAATAGCTTCTCATGATCGTAGGATCGACAGCCGCTGATGATGCTTCGGAGAGAGGCGAAACATGTGTCTGGATTTTTATTTAGGGTGGTGGTGGTTCTCTTGGTTGCGGGTTTAGTTGTGTTTGCGTTGGTTAGTTTCTTATTTTTTATGCGGAGGGAGAGGAGGCAAATCACATGAAAAAGTATATTTTCAACGCAAACTTTAGCATGACTTTTCCTCACATACGCACTACTTAACGGAAGAACAAAATAAGTATTCCATTTATTTTAACATTGACTTCCGCAAAGAAACGCCTGAATCTATAAAGATAAGAACATATTCACGAAACGGTTGGAGCTATTATATTATTTCCTAAAACTACACGAACTGTCGAAGAGCATGTACGACAAGAAGGTATTATATTACGTATCACACAAGCACAGATAGATATAGCTTCTGAAATTGATTCACTTACTCATGACGGAAAAATAGGAGACACCCCGTTTTGTCAAGAAAAATGTGACCTCGTGCTCGCATGTGGGAAGAAATAACATTTTTTATTCACGAAGACATAAATTGAAACTGACGAATTAATTTAACAAAACGAGGCTCAAGCTTCGTCTAATAGGATTATTTTAAGTGAAACATGTGAGCGAAAATATATTTTGTGCGGAAATATTACATATTTGTTATATAATTTACCAAGTCGTTATTTTTGACGGACGCAAATTAATAAACCATTACACTGAGAGCTTTGCCAAAGAGCCTTGGAAAAACTGTACTTTGTGCAGTTTTGAAATACGTACTGCTTAAGCCTGCGGATTTTTCCTCGTGGAAGAATTAAAATTGGCTACTTTCCTATCCCATGAGAATTTCGAAAAACCCTGCTATTGCTCCATAATTTTTGAGCTAAAAGTCTGCTATAGTACATTGTTGTAGAGGCTGGAAAGTAAGCAATAGATGGACGAGTTTGTTTGAGGGCCGACGCGTAGCGGAGGCCCTCGAAAGTACGAGTCCATCTATTGCACTTTTGGCCGAGACTAAACATTGTGCTTTTCACGTCTAATGCGAGGAAATCATCATCATAATCATCCATCCCGTCCATCTCGTCCATCCAGTCCATCCCATCCATCCCGTCCATCCCGTCCATCCGTCCATCTTTCCATCTGTCCATCCCGTCCATCCCGTCCATACCGTCCAACCCGTCCATCCAGTCCATCCCGTCCATCCGTCCATCCGTCCGTCCGTCCGTCCGTCCGTCCGTCCGTCCGTCCGTCCGTGTCAGTTTAATGTTAGTAAGCAAATTTAAAAGTTACAGCAGCGGACAATAATGGTTTTTCATACTTACTTTTATGGCCTAGGCCAAGAAGTAATGTAGGGAGCCATAAACAACAAACTTCATGGCTTCATTTCGTGACATTAACGCATACATTTCAAAGCATGTTTGAGAAAATAATAGTACATTACTGCAGAGGCCGGGACTTAAGGGGTTGCCGGCCGAGTATCTAAGTTGACGGCCGAGTGGTACACGAGGCCGGCATGATACGAGGCCGACAACCCCTGTTCCGGCCGAGGCTTGTATAGTGCTTTTCTCAAACATGCACCATCACCATCATCATCATCATCGTCGTCGTCATCATGATGGTGATGGTGATGATGATGATGATGATGGTGGTGATGATGATGGTGATTGATGATGATGATGATGATGATGGTGATGGTGATGATGATGATGATGATGGTGATGAATGATGATGATGGTGATGATAATGATGGTGATTGATGATGATGGTGATGATGGTGATGATGATGATGATGATGATGGTGATGATGATGATGATGGTGATGATGATGATGATGATGATGATGATGATGATGATGATGATGATGGTGGTGATGAATGATGATGATGATGGTGATGATGATGATGATGATGATGATGGTGGTGATGAATGATGATGATGATGATGATGATGATGATGATAATGGTGATGATGGTGATGATGATGTTGATTGTGAAATATTTCTCTAGGCAGATCACCATTACCATCACCATCACCATCTTACCTTACCTTAAATAAGCGTAGTGGCAGAATGTCATAATGAACCAAAGCGCAAATATTGCTTATAGTTTTTTTTAAATGGCTGAATGCTATGATGCCATAGACCTATAAACATCATGGTGCTGTGTGACATGAAACAATAGACGATCGCATTGCCGGCCTAGGCCTGCAACGGTGTATTTTGAAGCCTGTTTTAACGAACACAACGTAAACATTACATAGCATGTTTGAGAAAAATTTATTTACGCGATCAACAAAATGGCGGACGAATGTAACCTATCCTCTAAACTTCAACGTGTGTAGTCAAGTACGTCCACGCTTGCGGCACGAGGGTAGGCAAATATAATGTGCATAATGAAAGACTTTCACTAGAACTTCGCCCACTTAAACCGAATGAGCTTTGCATAATAATCCTTCATACTTTCTCAAGTGCTATGAATTAATCAGAAAGCGACAGCAACAGAATTACGATGAAGTGTATGAGGGTAACCATTGATTTTAAGCCATGTAAGATTCGAGGATATCATATTTTATCATGAAAGTTGCGTTAAGATCCGGTGCTTAGAAAGCATAAGCTTTGCTTAATTTGGGACTAACTACTTAGGTCGATTGGTGAACACCCAGTCTGGTGACATAATTTTTTTGTGCGTAATTCATCATTTGTCATTTCATTATTCATCATTTCGCATAACCATTTAATTATTAATTATTCAGGAATTTTGAAATGGTTATCCATGTTCTCTATAGGTAGGTTAGGTATATATATCACTTTGTTTACTTTTAGGGGAGGCAAGGGTAAACAAATATTTTGCAGTATTTTATTTTACTACTTTACCGTCTAATTTATATATAACACTATCATCATCATCATCATTTCAGTCGAAAGACGTGCACTGCTGAACATGGGCCTCCCCCAAGGCTCGCCAAACAGATCGGTCCCGTGCCATCCGCATCCAACGCGATCCCGCAACCTTAACTACGTCGTCGCTCCATCTTCGTTGGACTAACTATAGGGGGTTATTGGGGGGTTATAACATTATACTCATATAAAATTACAGCTTTCTAGCACTAACAGTCTCTAAGCTCCGCAGACGACTGACGGACATGGCGAAACTGTAACGGTTCCTTCCCCTACGCCCTACTCTTAAAACGGGAGAAATATCTAAGTAAATTGCATCTACGATAGATGCTCGTGTTCTATAGAAACATTATTTTCCACTCAAGGTAAACCTTCTTAGCGATATCAGCACAAGGAAGATTTCCCCGTCTCAGGAGATAAGCCTAAAACACGATGGCATTACTTAAGATGACAGATTTTATTGCTTCCCCGTTTTCGTTTTTATGACACCAGAAATTTATAGTCCACGCGAATGCCCACTTATTTCTTTTTATGTTCGCAAGATCCTAATTTGAACAATCCTTCAGGCGGTTCGGATACATCTATCACATCAAAAAGCATTTGATGCGACGGCATTCCGGCGAAACCAGGTTTTAAAAAGTTTATTAGGATTTTAAAGAGAAAATCGAAGGTATAAGGTCAACCGATTGCCATAAACACGATTCAAAAATATCGAGAGATTAGAGCATAAAAATACACTCTGTATATTAATACCTATATATGATTACTAGTCTTTACCAAGGTTGATATAGACTGGATTAGCAATCGCCATAGTACAAGATCGTCCGCAGAAAAATAGTTCGATTATTAAATCTAGATGGCGCTGAAATATAGCCCGAAGCTTTGAAAGCAAAACAATAAGACTAAATAAATAAAAATAAAATAAATATCACGGGACAATTCACACCAATTGACCTAGTCCCAAAGTAAGCTTAGCAAAGCTTGTGTTATGGGTACTAGGCAACGGATAAACAAACTTATATAGATAGATACATACTTAAATACATATTAAACACCCAAGACCCGAGAACAAACATTCGTATTTTTCATACAAATATCTGCCCCGACACGGGAATCGAACCCGGGACCTCAAGCTTCATAGTCAGGGTCTCTAACCACTAGGCCATCTGGTCGTCAAACAGATGTTTCTTACTACAAATGTATTATTTTTCAAAAATATTGCATAATAATACATTTGCAGTAATATAAAAAATCTGTAGTCTTATTGTTTTGCTTTCAAACCCTCGGGCTATATGTCAGCGCCATCTAGATTTAATAATCGAATTATTTTTCCGCAGCCGATCTGTACTATGGCGATTGCTAATTTAGTCTAAATCATCCTTGTCTTTACTCAGAATTACACTTGAAATTTACCATGAGCTTTATGGTGATGGCAAACCGACAACCGAATGGCCTAGTGGTTAGAGAACTACAAAGCTCGAGGTCCCAGGTTCAACTCCCGGTCGGGGCAGATATTTTTTATGAAAAATACGAATATTTACCTACTCTCGAGTCTTGGATTTTTAATATCTATTTAAGTATGTTTATCCGTTGCCTGGTACCCATGACACAAGCTTTGCTTACTTTGGAACCAGGTCAATTGGTGTGCATTGTCCCATGATATTTATTTATTTTATTATTTAAATATTCCGAAGAAACATGTACATACTGCGAATTAATATAATGGTACGTAAATGTATGTAAATACTTTATTGTTGGTACAGTCAACGTCATAAATATATGATCACTTTTATACCTTGTCGCTTTGTCGTTATATAATTTCGCATGGCTTGTCAAACATGACGTTAAAGTGACAAAGTACCAAAAGTGATCACTTATTTATGACGTTGACCCTACATAAAACACAAAAATAATACTAAAAACATAAAAAAGAGTACAAAGGCGAACTTATCCCTAAAGGGGATCTTTTCAAGCTAACCTGGCTAATGTTGTGTGTGAAGTTCCCAATCCGCACTGAAACCGCGTGGGTACTACAGCCCTATAACTCTCGTTCTAACACGATCTGTGTTCCCATCAGTGGGACGTAAGTATTAACGCCGAGATGAATAGGTAAAATAATAACAAAATTCATGATCATTAAAACTTCTACTTAAACCTCCAGTAAAATAAACACGTGACAATTAAATTACGCTTTACCTCTCCCCGCCATATTTGTTCTGACTCAGCATATTTCACTTTTGTCCAATTTGAATAATTTGCTTTTTGCGTGACGTCTCGTTTGCGATCATTTATCATTTCTTACTGCAGCAATCACTATCAGGTACGCATTTTATCACCCTGTCACCATTAAGTCACTATCGGCATAAAAATAAAAGTGATCACTTTGGATAGTGTTCGACCGGAACAAATTTGCAATAAAAGCCGAAACCGATACCAAATTTTAGCTTTGGCCGAAATCGATACCAAAAGTTAGTTTGAAGCGACTTTAATGGATGTTTTTTTAGACTTGCGTTCATTTGAGATTTTGTAAATTTTATATGTATTTGTGTTAATATAAGCAGTAATTCGAAAAATTATAGTTTGATAGCTCTAAAAAAATAAAACTGTTATTCTGAACAATTTATTATTCTAATCTATCATCATCATCATCATTTCAGCCGTAGGACGTCCACTGCTGGACATAGGCCTCCCTCATTGATACCCAATCATTATACGGTTGGAAGTGACTTGTACCTTGAACTAGCGGCCTTTAACAAATCGTTCATCCACCTCGTTGGTGGACGTCCCACGCTGCGTTTGACAGTCCGTGGTCTCCATTTGCGAACTTTTCGGCCCCAACGGCCATCTGTTCTGCATGCTATTATGGCCTGCCCATTGCCATTACAACGAGCTAATCCGTTTGGCTATGTCGGTGACCCTGGTAATCCCGTAAAGAAATCCCGATAAACAAAAGAAAGAAAGGAAATACATTTATTTACAACAACACAAGACACATCATCAATATTTTACTAAACAAAAGACAACACGAAAGCTAAAGATAGAATGCGTCATTGCGGTTGCAAATCGGACAGTGAACGGATTTAATGTACCTAGTAGGTAAGGATAAATATTAGCAGATGTGCGGATGGCAAAGCTACTCCATGACGCTGATTGCTCCCGAACGCTGTACGAAGGCTCGCGAATCCAGTTTCGGTGTTGGTTCTAGTTACGACTAATTTTTCGCCGAAACTGAAACTTCAATTTAATACGGTTGAACATTATTTCTAAAGAATTTACAATGAGCTGCATATTTGTATTTCAAAATTCAAGCTCCCCGTGTAAAGATAAATTACCAACATAAAGTAAACGAACTAATTATAATTGAAGTGCTAAATTGTTAACAACCTGCTAACTTGAGGCGGAAACTTTGTAATAAAATAACATTTAATTTAATATCTGTTGAGTTTGTTTGTGCGACTGTCTTTACTAAATGGTGGACTGTTCTGTGAATGAACTTTGGTACGAAAATATTGTCTCACAAACAAGTAAAACTTGGAAGATTTGCGATATTACCAAGAAATTAATTAATTTACAGTACTTTATTTACTTACAGTTACAGTATAGGCAAGTTAGTGTTTTTTTTTATGACAGTTCCTACGTCAGCAGAAAAACATGGATGCCTGTCAATATGGATGATGGTCTTTCCGAAAGCGGTGGTAATTTAAAAAAAAATGTGACATTTAAAAGAGCCCCTTTACGGCCTACTAGCAGAATAAACGTTTTGACCTAAGGATGGTAAAGGAATTTCTTAATCGATTACCTAGAAATACAGGACGAGTATTAGTCGAAGTAAGAGTTTTACAATTTTTTTGACTGTTCCTACATCAGAAAGAAAGCAATATTGACTTATAGCTCACAACAGCATTTAATGTTTCAAGGCGTTCAAAGGCCAACTACCTACTAAAAGCTGCACTTATTAAATACCTACTAATTTTTTTTTATTATACTCTACAGGAGTTTTCATAGTTCCTTATCCGCACTGGGCTCTCGTGGGAGCTATGGCCCAAGCCTTCTCAGTCTGAGAGGAGGCCTGTGCCGTAGAGTGGGACGTGCATAGGCTGGGATGATAATGGATGACCCTACAGGAATTTTGGAGGATAGGTACTGGAATGTATAGACTTTTACCTTAATACTTCCTGTGTTTATTCTTCAGTGTACTTTGTATACATTCTTTCTCTCTTTTGCCTACTTAGCTTTGTATTAGCTAAGTTAAAGGTTAATCTACATCTACACTTAATATTATAAAGAGGAAAGATTTGTATTTTTGTATGTTTGTATGTTTGTATGTAACGAATAAACTTAAAAACTAATGGGCCGATTTCAAAAATTCTTTTGCCGTTAGAAAGCTACATTATCACTGTAGATCCTTAGAAATTCTTACTAAAACCAACCCAAGGTGTAAAAAAATTGGGCATAAAATGTCTTTTATGTGTTATGGATAACACGGTCTGATTTTAATAATAATTTCTAAGAAGGTAAAAAAAGGAAGGAAGGGAAGGTATGGATACCTTTGTATTAATTCTTAGCTAAATAAATTATTTCGTATTCAAGACTGTTTCAATACCTGTTGATTAGTTTTTGAATTATTGAAATCGGACATTCAATTCAAAAGATAATACGAAATTTAAAATCTTTATATGTATAAAAATTAAAGACCTGACTCATTCATCACTGACTCATCAACGCCCAGCTCAAACCCTTGAACCTAGAAAGCTGAAATTTTGTAAGAAGGTTTCTTATATAACGTGTAAGCGAGATAAGAAAGAATTTTTCGAAATTCCCAAGGGATAGGGAATAAACGGGATTTATATGATTGATATTCAAAGTGACCCTATCTCCATAACTATGATCACTAGACTCTTCAAATTTAGCATGCAAGTAAGTAACAATAAGAGTAAAAAACTGATTTCAACAATTTTTAAAATTCCCACGGGATAGGGAATAAACGGGATTTATATATTTGGTTCAGAGTAACCCTATTTCGGTAACTATGATTACTAGACTCTTCAAATTTGGCATGCAAGTAGGTATAAGAGTAAAAAACTAATTTCAAGAAATTTGGAATTTCCCACGGGATAACGATAAATCAGGATTTCCATATTCAATTCAACTGGACCATGTCTCCGTAGTTCGTAACTATAATTACTTACTGCTTCGAATTCGGTATAAATGTAAAGCTGCGTACGGACTGCGCGCACTGTACGCGTACCTGGGTACGCGTAGTCGGGATACGTAGTCCACGCGTACATTGGATACGCGTACAGCTCCTGTATGGACCGCCGTGAACCTGAACGCGAGGTCAATCGATCTACTGCGAGCCGAGCCTCAGTCATTCGCCATGAATCGAAACAGACCGTCTAAATACAGCGTACCCGGACGCGCGCGATCACTTTGACGCGCGACCAAAAACGGACAGACGGCGGCTCGCTGCGAGCCGAGCTCGCGCGCAACGCGTTCCCCTAGAGTGTACAGCTGCGTACGGACTGCGCAAACTGTACGCGTACCCGGGTACGCGTAGTCGGGATACGTAGTCCACGCGTACATTGGATACGCGTACAGCTCCTGTACGGACCGCCGCGAACCTGAACACGAGTTCGATCGATCCACTGCGAGCCGAGCCTCAGTCATTCGCCATGAATCGAAACAGACCGTCTAAATACAGCGTACCCGGACGCGCGCGATCACTTTGACGCGCGACCAAAAACCGACAGACGGCGGCTCGCTGCGAGCCGAGCTCGCGCGGCACGCGTTCCCCTAGAGAGTACGCGTAGCTGCAAGTAGGTACGGACATGGTATTCCAGGACACGCGTACCCGGGGAACACGTCATTTGCGCGCAGTCCGTACGCAGCTTTACGCAGCTTAAGTGATCATAACAGCAAAAAATTAATTTCAGGATTTTTGGAAATTCCCATGGGATAGGGAAATATTCCATACTTTGTTTGTAAGTAGAGTTGTCTCCGAAACTACTGAGCTCATTTAAAAAATCTTTCCCCTGTAAAAAGTGACATAGGGTACTTTTTATCAGGGAAAATGCAAAAATCCCGCGTGATAGAAAAAAGTGAATTTAACTTCGAGACTGATTTCAAAAATTCATTCAGCTACACTACCCTTAATTGACACAGGCTACGTCTTTTTCTCGAGGTAAATGCAAAATTCCCGCGGGGTAGAATATATGCATAATTGCACCTGTGCGAAGCCGGGGCGGGTCGCTAGTCTATTGTACTTTTGCACTGCCCTTATCATTTAATTTAGTATTTTATAATTTTTTATAGCAAAACTAGCCTTCCGTCCGCAGCTTCGCCTGCGACAAATTAATTTTCCCGCAGGAAAAGGTATTTTCCCGCGGTAAACTGTAGCCTATGTCACTCAGTGATAATATGGCTTTCTAACGGAAGAATAATTTTTGAAATCGGTCCAGTAGTTTTTAAGTTTATTCGTTACATACAAAATACAAATCTTTGCTCTTTATAATATTAGTGGGCATTTCTATTTTTCGTTGTACCCAATAAGAAATTGTTAACAGGGAGTTAAAATTAGTCCGTTTGGTTACGCACTTTTTCAAGTCTTTACAGTAAAAAAAACTTAACAAACCGGATCATTCTTCACTTCTTGTTACACATTGTTAAACTTGTCCGATTTGTTACTTTTTTTTATCGTAAAGGCTTGAAAAAGCGCGTAACCAAACAGACAAATTTTAACTCCCTGTTAACAATTTCATAATTTTGGTACAACGAAAAATAAAAATGCCCATAGATTAGTGTAGATGTAGATTAAATTGATTATTCTTAAACAAATAAAGCATGTTTCTTTTCTTACAACAGAAGAAGCACGACTTTAGTTTTTTTTTAAAAATTATTATAAGGCATTGTTGATGGCCAGTAACAATTGAAGATCGGCTTACTAAAAAAAGGTTTTATGTTGCAAACAAGTAGTATCAACGTATATAAATGTGTAGAGTTTGAGTTTGAGTTAATCCTTAGGGTGGTAAAGGAATTTCTTGGTCTACCGACAGTACAGTTTATTCAGTAAAAGTTGTTAATATAAAATTAATTTGGAATATTTCAGTAGGTGGTTGGGTTACTTTACTTAGCATATGTTTAAAGGTTTTTCATTGGAATTTTTTAATTCAAAATGTTGCCTTTGACGCGGGACATTATAGACATCGACCAATTTAAAGAAGGTGTAGTCAACCACAAACCACAATTGAAAATTCTGAAAAACATTTAAAGTGGTATTTAGTCGAACTAGCTCAAACACCTGGTGTAATCCATCCCAGCCTCTATACTTGTAGTGGTAAAATGCGGACTGAAACTTCACACTCACCCATTGAATTTCTTCGCAGGTGCGTGCGGTTTCCTCACGATGTTTTTCCTTCACCATAAAGCCCATGGTATATTTAAAATGTAATTTCGCACATAAATCCCGAAAAACTCAGAGGGGCTCGAACCCACGACACTCCTTGAAAGGCCATTGGTTACCACAAGGCTACCACGACCAGGTGTAATATTCTGGAATATTTTTTAAACCAACTTTTATTGGACAACGTAAAAACCACACAACAATTGAGCAAATTCAATACAAATAAAACAGATTTCAGATCTTTACAACTTCATCTCAGAGGGATTGCTTTCCTCCTGAGCATTTGCTTTGGAAGCTGATTTTATTGACATGAAAAATGTACGAAAATATTCACCCAACATCGGATGTCCATTTGTACATAAAAGGTGCCTTTGCGACGAGCCTGAGTGGTATCATACGATAAGGAATAATATTATTTGTCAAAGCGTTGCTCGTGAATAATGGTAACTATTTTTACTCGCATGTAGTATTAGATGTTATTATATTTGAACTGCCTCTACACACGACTTCGTACGCGCGAATCGTTCGATTCGGCAGTTCAATGAAATGTCGGTATATTACTAAATTGGGTAGTGTTCTGATAAAAAAATAAAACTGTTATTTCTCTCGTCAATCAAAGAAAAAAATATAAAAATAAAACGCGTCAATGTTCGGTAGTGAAGACCTGTGACATTAAGTCATTGTGAAATGTGCAAGGTGTGTAAGGGGCAATATATCGCTGCTTATCTAAAACAACGGCCTAATTCGGCATGATACACCTTATTTGCAATACCTAATTAAAGTATTAAGTTGCACACTGTAGTATTTTGGAATAGAGCGTTGTTTTAGATAAGCAGCGATATTCATTTCTTAACCAGCAACTTTGCTGAGTCCTCACCTTTTCACAAAATGGTATGTCTTTTTTTTGTATCTCATTCTGATTTCATTGTTTTTTGTTTTAAGTTTGTGAATAAACATTCATTTTTTTTCTTTTTTACTGACAAATGGAAAAATCATTATCATCCAAACTTAACACTGTTACACTGTTATCGGTGGAGTATCTTCCACACATCCCTCCTATGAGCCATCTCCTTGACCTCCTGGTACGACAAGACACCGGCTTTTTCCTTTACTTGAACCATGTAGCTGATCCAATATGTATTGATAATCTAACTGATGGATTAATTATATTTTTTTAAGAATCCAGCCTATTTCCATGGTACTTTTCAAGAATAATTTCTTAGTCTTCATTTACCTAGATACGTTGCATATTGAATACCCGTGTAAAATTTCATGCCTCAAACCTTTGCCTCATACACTTAGCTGTTACGATTTTGGGATTATATTTGTCATGTGGGAATATAGGGATGAAAAAAGCGTACCTACATTGTGATTCCAGAGTTTGAGGTGTAATATTAGTGTGATATTAGATTTTCGATGCATGGAATCGTTCAGTGCTTAATGCAGTGTGAAAATCGAATCTTATAGCAGATAAATACGGATAAAATATGAAAGGTTTACTGAAGGTATCATCACGTACTTACGTTGGCGGATTGCGGGCATGATGCGGTGTTTATACAGGCGCCTCCATTCCAGCCTATGAACGTCCCACTGCAGGGCACAAGCTTCCTCTGAGACTGAGAGGGCTCAGGCGTAGTTCCCACACAGGCCCAATACGGTATGAGAACTTCACACACACATAATTGAATTTCTTTGCAGGAGTGTGCAAGGTATTCAAAACTTTTCACAATCATTGTCCTTATTCATTGAAGAAGAAAAAAATATTAGGTAGGTACATAAATCACTGTCAATTCTTTTGCATTGCACGTTAAGCAAATCAAAACTTATAAAAGTCTGCAGTTTAAAAATAATTATTTACTTAACGTAAGAGGAATGAAATGAAACTCGCGTTACTATTTTGCCACCTTCTATTACATAGCTACTTATCGATAACAGGATTGTCGGTGTTATTGACAAACATTAACCACATGTCGTTCGTGCCAGAAAAATATCTAGGTATAGTTATTTCACACGTATTCGAAAAACTTAGACGTGTGAGCCCGAGCTCAGTATCGGTCCCCGTTCCTCTAGCTCCGCGGCAATCGGTCGGTGCATGTATGAGCAAAACGGAGTGAACGAGGTGACCTATCTAATAAAGCTACTGACTAAAACTCAATAAAATAGGTATCTATTTGGCAACAAAAGAAGTAGATTAAAGGGTTTATTAAGTTATGGTAAACAATTAAACATTTTGAGAGGTGGCTGTGCTATGGCAGTACTGCAGTGGATATATAGATCGAGATGATGTTGATAGAAATCTTAGATGCATAGGTAAGTTCATGGCTTTGAATGCTTTAGCGCATACGCTGCCGGCCGTTAGACTCGAGACGTATCTTCGTAGCGTAGTGTGTATTATTATAAGATCCCCGAGATATGAAGTTGACTTTTCGATTTATCTTGTCAGCACCTACTTCATCTGCAATGAGCTTATTATACTTAACGAAAAAAGTCGTCGCTTAAAAAAGCTATTTGCAGAATTAATTGGTGCCAGTAAAAAGTAGAAGCCGCAGCGGCAAGCCTATACAATTTATCTTGTCAAGCTTTTGCCCTATAAATCAGCATGAGTGCGTCGCATTACACAGCATTATACCTCGTTTATACGCGGTATTGTCAGACTGGTTGTTATTTCGCCGCTATCACTGCGTTTGTATCGTCATATTATATTCATAATGCCGAAAAAGGTTGTTTACCCCTAAGACACCGACTTTTGTTGGTCATGTCATGTATTAATATTGGGTTATTTTTTTAGGACCGAAGTATGGTTGAGCCGGATTATGTCAAAAGTGGGATATTTACACGTTTATGTTTTATTGGAGCATTCCTCATATAATATATGGAAGTGAGCACAGTGATCAAAAATATAGACCTCCTTAGGGCTTCGCCGCACTCGGGTAAAAACATGTGAACACATCTCTTAGATTAACGTCCAATGCGTGCATGTCCAGATATTGAATGTTTGTGCAGCTTCGAAAACCAAAAAAATTCAATCAAAACGCTTATTTTATCAAAAGGCCGCTAGGGGTCTTTCACACATCTGTTTTTTAGACTTCCAGCGCTTTGAGGAAGACGATCATTGCCAAGAAGCATGCGCCGCAAGAAACTTGTCAGAAAGTCCTTGATAAAACCGACATTATTATAGGTATGATGGGCTGCAAAAGTGCATAGACATCTCGGGGCAATAATCGCGTGAGCAGTGTTTGATCGTTTGATGTTATTAACATACCAGCGCGCGCGCGCGCGCTCACGCGATTATCGCCCCGAGATGTCCATGCACTTTTGCAGCCCACCGTACTTCACTTAACCACTAATACAACCAAAACAAAGTTAAAATAAACCTACCGTAGTGTGCATTTTAATTAAGCTTTTAAAATTGAACTTGCCTTAATACCTGGTAAGTAACTGTGACCAAGCTTTGCTAAAACACGAAAACACAAGTTTTCCCAGAGATAAGATCAAGCTAAATCAATTTTACCCCCAAAACCAAAACCCGCACATTGCTAATTTTATAGAAATCGATGATCCGTTTCCGGGATCTCGAAATAAATACTAAACTAGAATTGCACGGTTAAAGGTAAGTAGATTAGGTTAGATTAGATATTGTTGTCTTGAAATCCTGTAAGTCGAATTACATATTATCCACTTTTAGTGATCGGATTCATGTGTTGTGGAAACAGATACGAGTATAATGTTATTTGAGTGACAATGTATTGACATTGTCACTCAATACATTATACTCGTACAGCCCGCAACAAATATATGTATTCTCCGACGTATATTATTACGTAGGTATTATGTAATATCAAACCATTTGATTTTTGATCTACGGTAGAGCGTTCTCACATTAAGTATCATTACTAATTCCCTCGCCAAGTAGTACAATATTATGATATTTTCTGTGTGAAGTTTTCACATTTTGGATCACGATTTGTGTACGCAGTTAGTTCGATACTAATTTAGCTGAAAATCCTTAATGCCACACTCTAAATTCGAGCGTTTTAATCACTGTAACACAATAACCGGTTCATTAGGAATCTAGCAAATATTTTAACAGTTCCTAGTATCTATATTGAATTTGCTAAGCTTAGCAATAATACAATACCGTATGATCACGGCTTACGGACTAAAATTAATCAACGTTGCGGAACCGCGCTCGTGGGTTGTTCCACTTATTACCCCTTAAATCTGTCCCTTGGGGAAATGTGGACAATTGCTGTACAGTTGGGTAGGGGAGCAGTTGACACGATTTTCCCTGTCGCTCTCCGTTGGAGTACGCACCGAGGTCTATTTACAATTCCGAATTCAATTACTCTGTTACAATTTCCTCAAACATGTTAGACGTTTCCCTGCACTGTAAAAACATTGTAGGAATCCACACATGATCAGTACAATGTTTCCTGCTAGATAAATAAGTAAATATTTTGTTAATATAATCTAAAGATACTGAATCACGTACTTTTGTTCTAAGATTCATATTAAAATACCCTTTAGTACTTAGAAATCATACAATGTTTATATGTATAGATAATTAAAATAAAAACTGAAGATTACTTTTCAAAGCATTAACTACAACAAGTCTGAACTAAAATCTCTTCTAAGTATCGTATTTTAGCAAAAGAGTTTCCACAAAAACATAGGTTGTGTATTGTTTATTTGTTCTTAAATAGAGACTGCATACATAATGATGATTTCTGCATTTTAGACGGTATTGAAAGAACAGTTAAGTTCTTGTTGTTTAAAGATAAAATTGACACTAATGTTGTAACGTCATATTATGATTCTATGCATCCAAAATTTTATGTTGACGAATAGAATATGACAGCGACGTCGTTACCGGATAAGTTTGTGGTGTCATCTGCAGGATGCTTCGGACCGAGTGGACGGTTGAGAGATCACAGAGCCGTTGGAGAGGGCTTTTGCTCCACCAAGTGTTAGGGAAGTAGTTTGATCATCGAGCTGTAACACTTTTTTCGGGTTTGTAGCAATTACAGATGGAATCGGAAAACATTTAAGGGTTGTGTATTTTTGGGGATCCCTTGGTTTCGCATAATCTTATTGTTTCGAATTTTGATAGTCAGAAAAGGTAATCCATAAATTGTATATTCATAAAAATTAATAGTCATAATTTTTGTTAAGTATAACGGTTAATGGTTGTAACTGTAATGGCCTATAATATTAAATACTATAATCACAAATGTCATAAAATTGATATATAACGCGTTCAGTAACATTTTCTAATAATGATAATTAATGAAATTTTGTAGTTAAAATTTTACACAGGTATGGTACCTAATTTACTTTTCTGGTCAAGAATTATATAACTTTTTATAATTATTGCGAGTGTTTTTATTGATTGTTGCATTATGAAGTCTGACACCACCATGACATTAAACGTTATGACTCGCTAATCATATGACTACCAATCATTATGACCTGCGAAAAACGACCTTACAACAATTATTACAAGCAACTTTATTACCTTTATCATTATAAAATGGCATACCATCTGGACATTTAATGTTATGAATAACCCAATTCTATGACTAGCGATAACTATGACCTGCAAAAACCGGAATTTCAATATAATTTTTTTAATGTTATGACATTTCAAAATTATGACGAAAAACGTCATGGATTGTAAAAATCGGAATTAAAATTTTATGCGAACCCATAGAGACCCGTATTTTTGATTAGCTTGGTTATTGTAAGAGATGAAAAAGAGCAAGAGAATCTCTAGATGGCGAGTGATTTGATCCTCGCCAGAGGGATTGCATGTCAGTAATTTTCCCGGCGGCTGTTCCCTCCATGCTTGTAGGTATTTTCTCATTTTTCAGGCGCAATATTTTTGTGTGATAAATTCCACGTTTAATGTAACGGTATCAATCGGAACATCACTTACGTGCTATATACGTTATTGTATTGGCGTGATTACTTAATTAGTAGACATTAGCTCGCCTAGGTAAGCCACTCTTCGCACGTTAGACAAGCTGTATTAGGCAGCAGTTAATTTCGGAATGAAGTAAACACGACAATTTATGGAAAATTAACACACATGGCTTCTAAGATAGAAATTTAATTGGTTAATGATTAACGGTACTGAGAAGTAATGTTTCAGTACGTACAGTTAAATTATTATTATGCCGTGGTAATATCTCGTGCCCTTTCATTCTGAGAGGAGGCCTGTGCCTTGCAGTGGGAGTCATAAGCAGGAGTGAAAGGGGTGATACGAAGGGCCGCACTGAGCAACTTTCACTATGGGACCAGCCACGAAATCGCAAAAAATCTGATGCATGATACATTTTGGATAGTTAAAGATCAATTACCGATCAATTAACTCTTGATTAGATGTTTTTTTTTCGCGCTTTCGGGCCTGGTTCCATAGTAAAAGTTGCTCATTTTGAATCTTCACATCACCCCTTTCACTCTTGCTCATGAATTATAAGATAATTCTTATTCTTATTCTTATAAGAAAACAATAATTAAAAATAGAAAAAAAATACACATGCGAAAAAGGAATGCACTCAGCACTCGTCGAGTCACTAAAGGTGGCTCGACGCTGATATTATGTGGATCCTGGTTAGCATCCGATACAGAACCGCGCGGCACGCGGGCTCCCGCAAACTCTCCTAATATGACTAAAAATATACCTGTCTCTTTTATTAAACAACAATTTCATGGTTATATATACAATAAACAGTTTCACATACATACATAACACAATTCGCTCAAACAGCACCCCACACAAAATTATTGTAGCCTGGTGAAATTGTGGCACAAATCGCAACACGTAACTTCAACCAGCAACAGGGCATCCACCCCACCCTCAGGTACAAGGAGCTACACATCATAACTCTCATCATGACTCCTGAATCATCCTGTATAGGCTGGAATGATGAATTTCTTGTGGCTTTATCGATATCGACGGAAATGTATGGTTAGGGGTATTTTGGATGTAGAAATCAATATACCAGGCTCTTTTAGATATTTTAGTGTGTAATGTTTGGTAGCGCCATCTATTGTCGAGTAGCTGACATATCCGACAAGCCGGTCAAATAATAAATTCATCGCGCCGCATTCTGTTCTGCTTCTAGCGCGCACTAAGAATACAACAATGTAGAGAAAATCGTCAGAATAGGTAAAAATATTCCATTACACAGTTATATGACAGACGGCTATGACGTGACGGTTATGATCACAGAACAGAAAAATCTATAGAAGTGTTATGCAGTCATGTCGAGTGTGGCACAATTATGCGGAGTTCCGCATAACTTGCGCGCAACCGGCTCAGATGCGCGCAGAGGCTTGTGTCAGACGGTTGTGAAAATAAAACGACAATTATAGAGAAAAGTTGAGGAAATATGCCTTAGTTTAGTTTTAGAGTGCAAAAATGATAGCCGCACCAAAAACGTCTCCCATGGTGGCATTTGTATCATCGCTAAGTAGTATTTCATTTTAATTTAGATAATTTACATTTTTCCTATTCCGTAAGACATTATTTAGAAATGCGTTATATAAAAATCAACTTTATACTAATACGATAACGTCGATTTTTGTCTGTGTCACAGAACGCTGTGAGACCAGAACATTCGCTACTCGCAAAGAGCGGAGGTGTTGTCGATAAAATTATCGATATTTGTTTCTGATTGTGAGTGTTAAGGCCACAACAAACCGGAAGCGCGGGGCGCCGACGGAGCGTGCCTTTAAGTAGAGTTGAATTTTCATTCCATTTTCTAGTTGTCGGGCATAAAAATTAAAACTAATATGTCTATACCTATAAAACAGTACCCTGACTGACTGACAGACAACGCACAGCCTAAACTACTGATGTTAGAGACTTGAAATTTGGCATACGTGTACCTTGAGTATTGTAAAGGTGCACTAAGGAAGAATTTTTCGGAATTCCCATGAGATAGGTAAATAATCTACACTTGCTTTGTTTCTTTGTTGGTAGCGGAATCTCTGAAACTATTAAGCCGATTTTAAAAATTCTTTCACCACCAAAGCAATACTATCTTTGTTTGACATAGGTTACTTTTTATCCGGGAAAATACAAAATTCCCACGGGATAGAAAAAAACCGGTTGTCTGTAAAGTCGGTTTACGGACGATAGTTTAACGTGACAACGACATAACAAAACATTCAAAAAACAAAAATTAAACCAGGCGGTCACCCATCCAAGTACTGACCGCGCCCGACGTTGCTTAACCTCGGTGATCGGACGAGAACCGGTGTTTTGTCAATTATCTTGAAAACGGTGCATCCTACGGCAAAATCAATGATATTTTCATCCCCCTTTGAAATCCCCGCACCCCCTCCCCCGCAACGTCCCCCCCCCATTAAAAATTACCCGAGCGCTAGTACTAAGATTGTACATGCTGGCGTTCGCTGCTCTCTTGTACATACTGGCGTTCACCGCTCTCTTGTACATACTGGCGTTCGCCGCTCTCTTGTACATACTGGCCTTCGCTGCTCTGTAGAATGTAACGTTACATGTACGTTACATTGCGTCATCCTTTTTCGTGTATGCAGCTGGCGTTCATCGATATTTTAGACGTTGTCACGTCAAAAATAATTCAACTTGATTTAAACGATAGTACCTGGGTGACCGAGCTCCTCTCGGGCTGAAACTCGGTACTAAGCGTTTTCCCAAAGATAAGACCAAGCTAGATCAATTTTTCATCCCCGAAAACCCACCCCCACATACCAAATTTCATCGAAATCGTTGGAGCCGTTTCTGAGATTCTGATTATATTATATACATATATACTAGAATTGCTCTTTTAAAGGTATTAGATACATAGATAGATAATGCAGCGCGTATTCTGTCAATCACGCCAACTGTCAAACAATTGACAGTGATGCCAAAAGTCATAAGGTTACACTAGAAAAGTTAATATGGACGTTTAAGTTTTTAATTTTCCAAGAAATTTCTCCTGACAATAACGAACACAACAAAAAAATAACTAGCGAAATCAGTGCAACTGTTCATGGGTGATGCCGTGATCAAGGGAAATACTGCCGCCTTAAGGAGAAAAACCATAAGTGACATTTTTTGCAAAATTGACTTTTTACCAGACTCGCACTTCGGGAAAAAAATGTGATTTTTCTGTCTAGCATTTATTCGGATATCTCTTACAGGTCATGATTTAGACGAGCACAAGTCCATGCCAATTTGTTATTTTTACTTCCTGTTGGAGGAAGAAAAGACATAACTATATACTCATAGACAGAAAACTACTTAAGTAACCACTTGTGTTTTTTTAAATTGTTGTCTTCGACTTGCGCCAAACATTTTTATAATAAGAAGAAAAACCATTTGTTGGTTTTTTAAAAAAATTTGATGCAAAAAACACACAAGTTCATAGAAATGCTGTTTCTTTTTAGTTTACGATTTTCATCAATTAAAAATCTCGGACACTGAAAAAGCACAAGTTACAAGTTATGTTTTTTCAACCTCGTATGATTATATCTTATGCTTTTTCTGCTTAGTATCGGTTTCAAAAAATATGGTCTTGTGGTTTGTTTCGTAAATGTTGTTGCTACTTATGCTTTATCAGGCTAGTAGTCGTCCCCACCCCGGCCCCTCAAGGACAGGATTTGGCCGGCCTGCGATGTATTAAAGACTAATTTATGTCCCAGATCTGAATTAAATTCAGATGGTTGTGATAAACAGTTTGTGATTGAGGATTCAGATGACTCTGTCAAAAGCAAAGACTATGCTCCATCTAATGGATCTCCATCGGTCTTTGATATTTATGAGCTTTCCTCAGAGGTCCGAAGCCCACCAACTGAACCCCAACTATCTACTTCGCAAAATATAATTAGTAGTACTTGGGGCAAACTGATAACGTTTAATTTTAGTTTTGTTATTATAATTACCCAAAAATCTCTAAAAGCATCTCATTTATTTTTCAAAACATTTGCTCGAAAAATTAACTTTCAAAGGATTCGAAAGAAAGGAAAGGATGGTTTGTAAGTTCATTTTATCGCACTAGTGCGATATTTTACAGTTTTTTTTTGTCTCTGGGCTGGCGCACCCCAATATCAGCTGCTTTCACTTGATCGCATACAGCGCAGGGCGTCCCGAGTCGTCGGCAACACCTCACTCTCCGATAAACTCGATCCTCTTGCTCTCCGCAGAGACGTTAGCTCCCTTTGCGTGTTCTATAAGATCTACAACGGAGAATGCTCTGAGGAACTCTTTGACCTCATTCCAGCTGCGGGGTTCCATTACAGATCCACCCGTCGTAAGCGTTCATTTCATCGTCATCATGTTGATGAATGGCAGTCTTCGACGGTGCGTTTTAAGCGGTCTTTTTGCCACGAACTTGCAATATCTGGAACGAGCTTCCCGCTGGGGTTTTCCCATCGAGTTACGACCTGGGTGCCTTTAAGAGGCGAGTGTAGGTACAATTTTCTGCAGGACCGACAACGCACTGGTATCGCGTAAAGCGCTGCGAGTGTCTATGGACAGTGGTGTTCATTTAACATCAGGTGACCCACTAGTTCGTTTGTCTGGCCTCTCTAACATAAAAAAAAAGTTTATTTAATTCTCCATTTTAAAAGTTACAAACAAATAGTTTTAAATTAAAAAAATAAAAAATATTGACTTATACGTAGAAAAATGTATAAATATATAAAACTAAGTAATGAATTTGCAAAATTGATTGTAATTATTAAACTGTAATTCAATTACCTCAGATTTTAATGATTTCCGCCTTTTATTTATTCGGAAAAATTGCAGTGGCTGAACGCGTCGAACCATTGCCTGATAATTTTAGTTAACCTAATTAAAAACAAAACTTACTCAGTTTTGTAAAACTTTGCGTTGTTTTGTTTTTATTTTTCAATTTTGTGTTATTAATTGCCTATTTTTTCACAAATGTATTGAAAAACGTCGTATGATACACGGTTGGCAAAGTTTTACAAACTCGTGACGATGAAAACCCTCACCTTGTGGCTCGGGTTTATCACTCGTCAACTCATTTGTAAAATCTTACTTACCAACCTCGTATCACAAATAACCATTGTTTACCTTTAATAAATTAATTTGATTTTTCATTGTGTTTTTATGAAACCCTATTACAAGATAAGACTAAATAAATAAAACCCAAGTACTCAGTTGTGTGTTTTCAACTCCGAGGCCAACTTATAATTATGTCCATAAGTGTGTACTTATGTTCTTTTTTCTTAGATATCATAGTGCAAAGCTGACACAAAAAACATAAGTGCACACTTGTGTTCTTTATTCTTAGTGACAGTATTTTTTATGATTTATTTTACGAGACAGTAACAGTTTTTTCTAAATATCTAATTAAAACAAAGAGATAATTGAAAAGTTTGCAATGCATAATAATTATGCGATATTCGTTTATTTAAAAACGAAAGTTTCAACTTTGTACTTTCAAGTTAAAGCAATTAAACAGAAGTGCAAAGTTTTTTGGATTTATCTCGAAACTTACTTTTTGTCACTTATGGTTTTTCTCCTTGAGGCGGCAGAATAGGAATTAATATTTATTTAAAGACATTATTGACCTACGAATTACATCGATATTCTCATAAATGCACTCCGCCCATCTCTAATACTTACGATTTATGAGGAATAATATTTTTCACTCGTGTTGAACCCAAACTCTATCTCATAGAGTTCATTATTCAATGGAATATTTTAACGACCTCTGACGGCGAGTAGCGGCGAATAACGGAATTTTTTTTGACACCTGTCATTTTAATTCAGCTACTCGATGAAAGACGGCAGCACTTTGTATGCAATTTTACTTACGTCTCCGTGTAATGTACTCTCAACGATATACCGTGGTAGTAAAGTTTAAATTGTGTTACCGGATTCAGAAGTTATGACTTTTTTGAATAGAAGCTACGACCAATGATTGCTAAGATTTCAATGTATTGCAATAATGTGTATGTGTGCGTTTTGCCACACCTGGTTTCGATACAAATCGGGACTCATGGCACTTCCACTAGTTTTTTCTGTTCCGTGGTTATGATGGACGGACGATTTGGTGAAGGCCGTAGGTTCAGGGTGGATGCATATCGCTTCCAATCGTAATGATTGGGCATCAATGAAGGAGGCCTATGTCCAGCAGTGGACGTCTTACGGCTGAAATGATGATGATGACAGTTATATGAGGTTATGTTCAGTTTTAAAATCTCTTTCAACTATGAAGCGTGAGAACTGTGAAAACGCTCTCTCGATATGATGTTCTTTTTGTATAGTCCGAAATATAATAATATATTTTTTAATTATCTGTACTAGTCAAGGAAAATATTTTACATTGATCATTCCCTCTTCAGCAATTAAGGACCGTTCTGCTGAACAAATTGCCAACGTCCTCTTGTATTCCGCAACTTCCGTTTTCAATTAACCCACTTAGGCTGGCCAGATGGGTTCCGGGGTGAGTGTACAGCCTGTTAATTAAGCGATTAAACCTTTCAAAAGCTTTGGGTTTGTAGAACTTTTCATAAGGAGCCGGTTGGAACGCATCGCGTGACTTCAAATTGCTCTAAGCACTTCAAACATTTGTTGGGGTTCCGTACGTTAAAGTGAAGAAATGGAATCGTTATAGGATCACTTCGTGTCCTGTTCTGATTAGGTTTAAATAAGTTACCCGTGAGTGTAATTAAAAAAAATGAGCACGTTACGTAAATAAAAGAATTAACAATCTGGGAACACCGTGCGACATGCTGAATCAGTTATTTTCCTTATCTTTTCGAGAACTGGTACCGATATGATATCGTTGAGTTTTGGGGCAATCTGTATGGCGTCGTGATCTAAAATCGGGTGCATGACAGGGAGTGGATGGAGAGGCTTAGGCAGAACAGACTCCGCGCTGCCAGACCACCTCCCCTGGACTCTCGTCGTGTTTGTGATTACTGCTGTAGAAGATACCGCTCTGGTAGAGGACTCTTCAGTCATCGCAGACGTTGTTATCAACCTCCCCGCGACACCTAATTTTACCTAACGCTGCAACAATCATCTGCTTAATGTAGATGACGTGGCCTATATTAGTGCCTATATTGATGATGATGTAAGTTTTTGGACATGGTTAACAAGCAAATCAGTAAGGAATGTGTAGATTAGATTCGGGGGCACGATTGATGGACAGATTAGAAAAATCAGAAACTAAGATTCAAAAAAAAACGCGTGCTATGTGATACATGTACCTATGTCAAATGAAAGGGCTCATTTCAAGAGATACCACAATACCACAAACAAGTATGACCCAATGTAATGTAAACATTTACATTTATTAACATATTCATCGTACGGAACACTCTCCATGCAAGTATGACTTGTTCTTTCCCTGTTTTGTCTAGAAAATATAATCGAAAGAAAGTGTACTCATGAAACGTAATACAATAAAATAGAAAGATTTAATCTCATACCCCAATAAACAACTATACTATTTGAGATATTAGTATTTATAAAAGAAAAGAAAAGAAAACTCAAAGAAATAGACGTTGCGATCTTATCTCGGTGAGGTAAAGTGGCTTTACGGATTACGTTCTTGAATGTTTTGTTTATTTGAAAAAATCCTTCTATGAAGCTTTTCGATTAATTTCTATCAAAGAAAATAAAAGACAAAAAGGGATTCATACCACAAAACTCGTGACGCAGCAGTGCAATACTCGACATCTTAGATTATTTATATACTAGATAGAGTGTCAGTAGCAAACATTGCGATACAAAACGTCCAAAAATCCATTTGACAGCTTCATATTACGATCGCGTTACGTCATTCAAACTGAACTGAAGGGAGGCAAATGACATATAAGCCAACAATTGGCTTATATTTTTTGGGACGTTTTCATGCCGCCTAAGCTCTATCTAGTGTATAAATAATCTAAGCTCGACATACATAAAAAGAACCCAAGTCCCTTTAACTATGTATTGCTACTACAGCTTGGTTTCTATTCTAGTTATACCGTTAGTTAATCATACACACCTACATACATAGGTACAACCATACCGATACCTATTCCTATTCATGTATCGATGTCTATTCACCTTGATTATGTTTTAGTTTACTGTAATCATTATAAGTATGTGTATTTTTTTTTAATGCACTATTTGTTTAGATTATTTTTTGATTTCGGATGTCTTTTACTTTTCATTGCATGCCTAGGTACTCTTGTTTCTAATGTCCTGTCAACCGTTCAAAGGTTAACTAGAAGAAATCTTTTTAAGGGATAACTGTGCCTTTGTCCATCTGTTTCTCTTGTTATCGGTTTTATGTACCTACAATAACAAGTTTTACCTACTTACACACATACCTACCTACGACACCGACATACTTTCGGATCTTCAGTGCGGTTTCAGCACGCCTCTAACCAAACCCTTCGTAAAATATACCTACTTATGTGCGAACATATAAGAAACTGTTTTATGAAAATTCGCTGACCCTTTTACCAGTGTTAAGCATTTATGTCTACGATGGAACTGGGATAGCGGCAACCTCGCTGGTTTTTTAAACAGACCCCAAAATCTGTTTTTCACATTTCCGTCAGTCTTATCTCCTACTTGTAAACCGGGATGATAGATGACTCCTTAATTGAGACGTCAGCACCAACTGCGCTTTAATTTCTTTAGATCGTATCTATTGTTAGAAAGAATAACGAAACTTCACTGGCACTCGCGAAAAAAAGAGATTAGTCACTGCCTTAGAAATAATGGCTTTTATAAATTGGTATCTTACATAGTTGTTTTAGTTGGCTTAAGCTTCGAAGCGAAATGACATGCGAAGCGAGACCGCGTTGATTAAATTGTCGTATATTGCAACTTCGCAAACTGTTGCACAACATGTTAGTGATCGCCAGATGCATCGGGTGCGGACTATGTAATGTATCACTTGCATTAATTTATTACTACGAATATGGTCGTAAGGGGAAGCGTTAGTAACGACAATGCTTTCCAGTGAAGTTCATGTAGTTTCGCAACCTGGTAATGTGGTATTATACTGTTTTTCGGGTTGCGTACCTCAAAAGGAAAAAACGTACCTAACCCTTATAATAGGATCACTTTGTTGTCCGCGATGTCCGTCCGTCCATCCTTGTGTCTATATCGAGTGTATGTGTGTGTATCGAGTTGAAATTAAAACCATAAAGGTACTCAAGTTTACATTCCCTTGATGCTGTGAAAATAACAGACCTTTAACTTAACGAAAAAAAAGTATACCTACGGCCTTTTATGCCGCAAAAAACGTGTATTACAAGTATAGGGAATAATCTGAAACTATACATTTGTAATTTTGTAAAGGGGTCCCAACTTGCCAATATAAAATTAATGATCCCATACTACGTTGAAGCAAGTTTTCAGAAACGCAAATTTCTAGACCCACAATTAGCCAAAGTATACGTTTGTTGCAAATTCTTCTACTGCTACTGTGTCACACACTGCCTCACATACTGTGTCACATACTGTCTGTGTGGCATATAACTATTCGAAGGACGTAGGAAGCTCGTTTCATCTACGATTTCTTGGTTCGTGGCTATTAACATCGGTGTCCCCAAAAAAGGTTCTTTACAAAGATCGCGATAAATAAAAATCTCGGTTTCTGACCAAGCAGCGAATATAACCAACGTTCCGTTCAGATTTATTGCCCATAAACCGTTTCAACAAGCAGTAAGGGCCACGACTTACGACTTATTACCACTGTGGTACCGTAAAACAGCCTTGTATGAAGCTATATTGCTACGCATGATGAACGTTGATTTTACTATCTTGCATTCATGTGGCGTAAAGTAAGAGCAACCAGACTTTATAAATATCAATGTTAAATCCCATTCCAACTAAGAAGTAAAACTGCAAGCAGAAGAACCTAACAACAAAACAACCAACCAACTAACGAACTAACAATACTATTTACTAATAGTTCCCGTAACCACAAGTCCTGAGAAGGGTATAGAGCGTCGGTATTTTATATATTTAGTTATTTATAGCGATCTGATCTACTGAAGTTAGTCATCTTCCATAAATTTATTCCTTAGAAAATAGCAATGATCTTAGTGATTAGTTAAAATTGTCACTTATTTCTATCTATGCATCAGGATACAAGAACATTCGATCTTAGTCCTCAGTCGTCAGGCAATCTCTAGCTTTGCAGGTGTTTATGAGGATGCGATCTGGTGATCCACTTGCCTTTTGCCACCCTACTTAGTAAAATAAGAACATTATACTCAATAATGCTTGCCACCTGCTGTAAACTAGTCTTTCCTTCTTTCTGGTAAAGGGTTGCCTGGAAGAGATCGCTCTTAAGCGATAAGGCCGCCTATTGCTTACCTTGTATCTTTCTCTCTGTGTACCTGTTTTCTGTATTGCTTACTATTCCTGGTGTACAATAAAGAGTCATTGTATTGTATTGTATTGTATTGTAATGCTTGACTCCGCGCAAGAACTAAAGTCACCGCCATAGCTCGAAGAATCGACACACTCAAGTGGCAGTGGGCAGAGCACATCGCTCGTAGAACTGATGGCCTATGGGGCCAAAAAGGTTCTCGAGTGGCGTCCACGGACCGGAAGACGCAGTGTAGGTAGGTTGCGGATAGCGCAGGACTGATCTGTTTGGCGAGCCTTGGGGGAGGCCTATATATGTTCAGCAGTGGACCTCTTTTGGCTGATATGATGATGATGAATGCTTGACTACAACATAACAATTTACCTTTTTCACAATGTTTGTGTGAATGCGCATGTTTGCAAATAGTGCAAAAGTTTTAATTAAAAACTGAGTAATTTCACCGCTTTTACAAACTATATTAAATTCACTGTTACTCTAACATATAAATTCCCCCACTAACCTAGCATGTACATACAAACATGTTGTACGCGGGTTTGTTAGTACCCGCGGTTGAAAACAAAGCTAAACTCGAAGTTATAATCGTTTATCCGACTTTGAATTTCTAACAAAGCGAAGCTTGTTTTAATCAACGTTTATAAACATAATTGGAGACAAATTTAGGTGTATCTTGCGGTTTCGGGGATGATATTGTCCGTTGTGTAGACTTTAATTCCAATTACTGCTTGAAACGTAACCCTCGATACTCAAGGAACTATGGACGTAAAGGATACCAAGACTTGGGGAACATATTTTTGCTGCTTATCCAACGATAAATATTTTTATTGCAAAATTAGATATAAAATATTAATAAGATATTAAATATTCACTTCGTTGCATCAAACATTTTCTTATTTATAAAATTTATCACAGCTTTAAAGTAACAAATAGCACAATGTCAAATTAAAATAAAAAAGCAAAAAGCAATAATAAACTCAGTACAATACAAGACTTAAGAAATGTCATGTCATGCATGCTGTGTTGTATTGTGATAATTATTCTTGTGAATGTTTATCAACGCGTCCGTGAAATTAATTATATACTGAAAGATCAGAATTTACAACAAGGTTAGAACGGGTTTCCTCTTCTTCCCTTTTTTTAGAAAAAATATAATTAAGAAACGTTAATTGAGTATCCAATTCCTCCAGGCTCAAATTGATGGGTATCGAAGCTAGTAAAAACTTTTATTACTGAGAAATTGGTTCCATCAGCCGGTGCTTTATATCTTTATGAATAGCTTCATAAAAGAGAACTGCTACTTAAGCCTTCAAATAGCCTTTCATTTTACGATTTTGGACAGACCACACGAACCTGCCAAAATTATATTTTAACAACCCATTAGTTTTGCAAATATTTACTTAGATTAACTTTTAAGCTCAAATAAACTTTTAAGTACCTATCTACTACGAGTAGGCAGGTTTAGAATTCAGTGATTGGAACCCGAATTAGATTCAGTTCAACAACAGTATATTATAAATATGAAGGTTTGTATGTGTGTTTGTTACGACTTCATGCTAAAAGGTTGGATGAATTTGGATGAAATTGGATGAAATTTGGTATGTAGCTGGATGTCTGGAATAACATATTATTATTAGACTATTATTATCCCAATGTATCCACAGAGTTCATGTAAACCCAAAATATTAACTGCTAAGTGTAGAGACTTGAAATTTTGTGTGTTTGTCATACATTGTATATAGAGACCACGGTGCAATCTTATATCATAGTAAGACAGGTGACAGATGGGTGTCATCTACTGGGCGTTGAGGTGTCGAGCATTGGTACGTTTACCTTACCGGGATTTCAAACGCCTGTATATTTTAACGTCTCAGTATTTTCCGCTGACGTTGTTGCTTATGGTTACAAAAAAAATTAAGTAGTAACTTGCAATAAAATAAATTTTAAATTCTCAAGCAGAATAAGTTTGTTCCGGAAAATTTTGATTTGCTCAGAATCTATTTCATGCGTATTTACCCGACTGTTGAAGCTTGCTTTATTTTTCGAGCGTTTGTATTTATACATTTGTTTGTTGTTGTATTTATGTAAGTATGTATCATTCTTTGGCACGCCCTGTAGCCTAAAGAGCTCGATGGATTTTAAAAAGTGAGGAGTCATTAGATTCATTTCAGTTGCGAGAGTGATGTAGGGGACATATTTTCCCAGAATTCCAATGGGGACGGGAATAACACAGGAAACACGAATTTCCGATACCACTTCAAAACTTCCTATTGAAAGTTGGTGACCCGAAAACGGATGTGTAACGTAAATAAATGAATTTTAAACATGGGGCCACTTATGGGTTTAATTAAGAAAAAATTTTTACGCAATCGGTTATTTTTTCGAAACAAATAATCTCTAACTCCCTATAATTACTCACCTGTGTGTGTGTGTGTGTGTGTGTGTGTGTGTGTGACTTTTTATGTTTTATGTTATGATTGTTGTAGGTAATATTGTAGCATAGGAAATCCTTTCCTATGCTACAATATTATGCTATTCCTTTATGTTAAATTTTAATTAAGCTAATTTGTGTATAATTGATTTGGTATACTATCGCATTGGGTGTCCTGTAATGATAGTGTCCTGTTTACTTTAATAAATAAATAATAATAATAATAAATAATAATTCCGTAAAAAACTTTGAACCTGTAGAAGGCATTCTTTATCTTTGTGCTAACATGTTCTTTGTACCGCATTTTACTATCCATTAGTACTCAAACCCAGATTCCGCGCTGTTTGGTCTCTCTCTATTTTCTGATCATTAATGCTTACTTACGGATTACGAACAATTAAGTACGTACTTGTTTACATGGATACTTGGTTCTAGAACCCAGTATTTGGATTTTGCCGGATTTGAGACAAGTTTATTATTTACCCACTATATATGCTATCCAGATCTTCGTTTATCAATTCAACGGTCCTATCTGTTTCCCGCTGGTCATAGGAATAATATCGTTGCATATCGTCGGCATAGATATAGATAGACCTTTGTTTGGGGCAGGCACCGAGTAAAAATAATCAGACTCGTGATTTTCTGCTACAATTTCGGGTCCCATCTGACAGACTAGTTAAAACTAAAAAGTCTTTTCTGGGAAGACAATAACCGACTAAACAGATACAAAATGCAAATCTATCGTCAAGAAAGCATTAATGTCTACTGTAAATTAATTATTTTATATCATGGACAGGGATGTTTGGAAATGATTCCAATCTACATTGACGATCCCTAGTTTCAAATACCGTATGTACCTACTGTATTAAATAAATTTAGTTGTGTAGAATAATTTAGATGTACATATGTAATTTACTTAATAACATTGTAGATCTATGCTGTTTGAAACAAAAATATACCTTGTTGAGTTTCTTGCCGGATTCTTCTCAACAGGGTTTTTCCGAACCGGTAGTAGATTGTTCAACATTAATAAGTACTTGTTATAGCCTAAATTTGATATAAATACATTTTGTCTTTGATTAAGTCATCTGTTACACGTGCAAGTGCCGTTGTTGTGCTGTGCTGTTACCAATATGAAAACCGGAACGTAAGGTAAACGTACCAATGCTCGACACCTCAACACCTATTAGATGACACCCATCTGTCACCTGTCTGACTATGATATAAGATTGAAGGTGCCATGTATTGGGTCAGTGTCGAGCACAGGGACGTTTACCTTATGTGAGAAAATATTTTGTTATCCTCAAATACGTCGTCAGTTAACAAACAGCTTTTTTGACTATTTTTGATGCAGACGTCAAAACGCTTATAGGTCACGGCTTCTCGTTGGCTAACTTCCATGCATCCAAGATGCATCCGGAAAAAACCGGATGACTGGAACTGATAAATATAGCTGTTATTATAATGGAGTGTGAACAGCAAAGAGATTTTTTCCAGCCGCGTTAGTTTTAATATTCATACCTACTACTTAAAAAAAAAACAAAACCAAATAAGCAAAAGTCTCTGCCTGGATATTAGGTATGCCTTCACGCTTAAACCACTTAACAGATTTAGATGAAATTAAGTATAGAGATAGTTTGAATTCCGAAAAAGAACATAGGATAGTTTTTATTCCAGATAGGTATCATTGTCTAAGGGGATGAAAAGGGGTTGGAAGTTTAAATGGGGAACCAATAACCGCTGAATCGATTTAGTTGAAATTCGGTATGGAGATAGTCTGAGACCCTGAAAAGGACATAAGATAAATTTTATTCCAGCAAATTGCACATTTCTCACGGGATAGCGATAAATAAATTATTTGCAGACGTAGTCGCGGGCTACAGCTTGTCATTTATAAAATGTTTAAATATAATTCAATAACCGGCAAGATAAATAAATACACAGCCAAAATGTATCGAAAACATCCGGGGCCACCCAATCTCTTTACGACGGGCTCTTTCTTTTTCACTTTAGGTGCTCAAACTGTCAGTAAAATTATGGGCCCCCAAAACGCGTTCAACGTAATGTAAATTGAAGTCCTCAAAGTGCCATAATCGCAGAACAGTTGTAAAATTTTATCTCGAACTTCGGACAAGTTGAGTGCAATAAACTTTAGAGTCGGACTCAAATTTATTACATCTAGAGTTTATTTGGATCAATTATGGTCAGACTAGCTTTTGCCCGCGACTTCGTACGCGAAGACAATAACGTTAGTTGTTTGCATGAAATTTGACATACTGGTAGTTTATTACGTGGATTAACACATAGGATAATGCCAGAAAAATGCAAAGTTCCCGCGGAATTTGAATAAGTGAATTCTAAAGCCGGTAAGCCGCGGTGGCCTAGTCGTTTGACCTATGGTCTCTTAAGCAAAGGGTCATGGGTTTGAGCCCGGGCTTGGACCTCTTGAGTTATTCCGAATTCGTGTGCTAAATTACGTTTGAAGTTTACAATCGTTTACTGTTGAGAAAAGCTGCACACATCTGAGAAGAAATTCAATGGTACCTATACACCCGCACTGTACAAATCGCACTGGGCCCAAGTGGAAACTACGGCCCAAGTGTTCACGTTCTCGGAGGAGGTCTGATTGAAACAACAACATTTTATCCCGGGAAAGTGCAAAGACAGCATACCGCGGGATAGAAATAACTGTCAAAACATTTTGAAAGTCAGAGAGCTTTTTACTAGTGAAATAATTTTAAAAATCAGCCCCTACGTTCTATTCACTTATTTCTTCCCGTGGGAATTTTACATTTTCCCATAGAAAAGTAGCCTATGTCAATTGGGGATAGTCTATTACATATATCATATGAAATATTTTTCTAAATCAGTGCCGAAGTTGAATTTACTTATTTGTATCCCGTGGGAATTTTGCATTTTCCCGAAAAAAAGTACCCTATGTCGAACAAGGATACTGTAGCTTACTATATTGGTGAAAGAATTTTTAAAATCAGCCCCAAAGTTGAATTCAAATTTTTCTATCCCGTGGGAATTTTGTATTTTCCCGAAAAAAATGTAGCCTATGTCAATTGGGGACAGTCATATCATATCATATGAAAGAATTTTTAAAATCAGTGCCAAAGTTGAATTTACTTATTTATATCCCGTGGGAATTTTGCATTTCCCCGGAAAAAAGTACCCCGTGTCATTCAAGGATACTTTAGCTTAGTATTGGTGAAAGAATTTTTAAAATCAGCTCCAAAGTTGATTTCAAATTTTTCTATCCCGTGGGAATTTTGAATTTTCCCGAATAAAAAGTAGCCTTTGTCAATCGGGGATAGTCATATCACATAATGTGTAATAATTTTTAAAATCAGCCCCGAAATTGAGTTAATTTATTTCTATCCCGTGGGAATTTTGCATTTTCCCAGATAAAATGTAATCTATGTCAATCAAGGATAGTGTAGCTTTCTAATTATGAAAGAATTTTTAAAATCGGCTCAATAGTTTCAGAGATTCCGCTACAAACAAATAAACAAAGAAAGTTGAGATATTTCCCTATCCCGTGAGAATTTCGAAAAATCCTTCCTTAGTGCACCTCGACAATACTCAAGGTACATGTACGCCAAATTTCAAGTCTCTAACCCCAGTAGTTTAGGCTGTGCGTTGTCTGTCAGTCAGTCACGGTACTGTTTTATAAGTATAGATAGATAACTGGTTGCCCGGAAACGAATATTTTACAGATTTTGGATAGAAAGGACATGAATTGAGGATAGTAATTTGATTGAACCGATCCCCGGTAACATGTTTTTTTTATATCACTATCATTCTTTTTATTTATTGTTTTTATAATCTCACCTAGGAGGTAAAATATTGCAGAGGTTTAAGAAAACTGTGATATAGAAACAAATTTTCGTAATAATATGCGGTATGTGTTGAGGTTGACTGCTTTATTGTGTTTGTGGATGGGTGTATGTCAAGAGTCCGGAGGCTTGCGTGGAGTGTTTTTTAGTATGACGCCTCGTAAAGAAAATGATCGGAATATTCTTTACGCTACGGGCTTGCCACTAGGTAGGTATGTTTTTTATCTCAATTGATATATCTGTGTATTTGGTAGGTATTTTTTTCAATTTGTGTGGTGCAAGCTGTTATAGTGTTTCAGATGGCAAAGGGGTTACTGAGATTTGTTATGTCTATCTAGTAGAGTCTGACTGTCGTACCGTACGTCTTACGGGCAAATAAATAATAATTTCCTTTTGCTATAAGAAAATAAAAGCGACGACGAACCATTTTGTGGTTTTAATTTTAGTTTTATACAGTTTATATTTTATATTGTTTTGTTGATATATATCAATCATAAAACATATTACCTTGGTCCAACTTTCATTCATATGAAGCCACTTCCATTATACAAATTCAATGCCTTCGTTTATTGTTTTAAATAGTACATTACTGCAGAGGCCGGAAAGTATGGGGTTGCCGGCCGAGGCTTGTATGTATAGTGCTTTTCTCAAACATGTAATGAAATAAATAAAAAACTTCAAGAAAACAGTAATTATTTGTGAACGTAAGGTTAAAATTTCATTGCATCTTTGAGAAAAAAATATTTATTGTATCGGCGACATGTTGTTCGATTGCCGTGAAATCTACCTGTTTTTGTTATTTATACATATTACTAGCTGTTGCCCGCGACACTGTCTGCGCAGAATAGGGGTAGGTATACAAAAAATATTCTCTAGGTACCAAATACGGAGAAAAAAGTTTCATAAAAATAGGTCAAGCCGTTTCGGACGAGTTCGATAACAAACACCGTGACGCGAGATTTTTAATATTAGGCAAGACTTGAAAGAAGAAGATCACATTAAGTAATTTGAAGTAATTAAAATAGATTTTAGCATTAAGTTCTTATGTAAGTGAATGTGAAATTCTTCATGGGAATAAATGATCTTTTAACCTAATAAAACCTAAATCTGGTATTCTTCTAATAATAGCCCTAAAGGTCAATTCCCGGCGCAAAACAATATCAATTTTACAATGAAACGAGCACAAAACTCATTCAAATCGTTGTATTTTTTCGGCAAAAACCAACGTTCGAGAGTGTAATACGTGGACAGGGGTAATATATTATTTACACTCGAAAACACAAACGGCATCGACCCGTTTCATTACTTTTCGGGCTCACAGCATTAAACTTATGAGGATTACATAAACCATTGCTTCTGCTTGCGGCTTTGCCCGTGTAGAATTAGCAATTTAAAATATTTAAACCTATACAATCGATATACTCCGACACCGACATAGCTCTAAGAATCGCCAGGCTCAAGTGGCAGTGTGCATGGCACATCGCTCGAGCTAATTGCCGATAGGGCTAAAAGATTCTCGAATGACGTCCACAGACCGGACGACCTTGTTAAGGTTGCGGGAACGCGTTGGATGCAGATGGCGCAGGACAGATGAGTTTGGCGAACCTTGGGGGAGGCCTGTATTCAGCAGTGGACGTCTTTCAGCTGAAATAATGATGATTCGATATACTATAATGTAAAAAATATAGTTTAACAATTTAGCGCGAAGGAACTTGAAAGAGATTTCTTCACGCCTGGCATTAACGATTGGTGGCCAGAAGTCAGGCAGCTATTTCCGTCAACGATTGATTCTGGCCATTCAACGTGGAAATGCTGCTTGCCTTGGGAATTATGCCGTAGAGTGGTATTTTAGAAAAATATTTATTATTTGTATTATTAGGAATAAATAAGACTTGCAACACCACTGCGTTGATTTTAGAGATCGTCAATTGACTTTCGTTGCCGTTATGTCAGTGGTGAGCGCCGGAGCTCAGTCTCGTGAGCCATTCTTACCGAGCACTTGGCATAGGACGGTCGTATTGCTCTGAGCTTATCCTTTCGCGCCTAATTTTAAGATTAGAAAGTGTTTTCTCCATATTTTCGTTCGTTTTGCAATTATTTGTAACTTTACCTATTGTGATTAAATAAAATTAGTAGTTGTAATTTTTCGTTTATTTTGATCATCCCTAATAGTATCTTTTTAATGTTAGTTTTAGTGTATATTTTTCGTATCTTTTACATAGGCATTTAGTTTTATCGTATTTAATGAAACCCTATCGTATTTATATTATAAATGAGAAAGTATGTGAAGATGTTGGGATGATTGAATGTTAGTTAGTCAATTACGGAATAACGGCGGTACGGATTTATATGAAACTTGGCGTGCAGATGGGGAAAAATCTGGATTGAAAAAATGAAAAAATGAAAATGAAAATGTATTTATTTCAATAGCCATAGAACATACAAGAAGGTTAGAGACCTCCTAGTAGGTATGTGAGAATACCTGTGACAGGAGATCCCGCTCCTCTAGAATAAAATGTAACTACAATGACATGACTAAAAGCAGTAACATTAGATAATTCACTTATAATTATATAAAACAATCACAGCAATATTATACAATAAAGATAACGATTATAATTTTATGTAAGCAATAAATAATAAATTTTAACATCATGCATTAATTATAATATCATGCAAAAATAACAATTATTAGTTAACTACAATTTCATAAAATTCCACATTCGATACATTACAATTATAATTTAATTTTATACCCTTTTTGTTTGTGTGTGTGTGTGTGTGTGTGTATGTGTGTGTGTGTGTGTGTGTGTGTGTGTGTGTGTGTGTGTGTGTGTGTGTGTGTGTGTGTGTGTGTGTGTGTGCGTGTGTGTGTGTGTGTGTGTGTGTGATGATTAAGCTACGCGGTGAAAAAGTGCTTCTGTATCGTCATAGCTCAGGTCTCTCAACCATACGCTTAAAGTTTTCTTACAGTCATACCAGGTTAGCGGGTAAATATTAATCATTTTATTAATTTTATTATACAGGTACGCAGATTGCGATAAGAATTGTCTACGAGCGAAAACGGATCTGCAAATTGATGATGGGGCAACAACATCAATACGCCTACGATTCAAGAGAGATGGGTTAAATACTAGGGTCTTGTGTAGTTTTAGTACTGTGGATAGAATGTACAACTTTCTCATCGTTAAGAGGCCACTGATGCGATACAATTCACTGGTAGAGAATCTAAATGGCTTAAAATACATGACCTTCACAATGCAGCGCTGGCCCCTTTCTATTTCAAGGAATTTGGTCTTTATTGCACCTCCCCAGACACAAATGCAGTAGGTCATAATGGACTGTGCGAGGGAAATGTAAAGTTGGTTAAGTAGCACTTTAGTGGTTACATGCCTCAGCTTTTTAAATAACCAGACAAGCTTCCTAATTCGACCATTAAGATGTTCAACATGCGTGTGCCAGGAGAGACGCTGATCAAGCATTAGGCCAAGGTATCTTGTGGAAGCAACCCTCTCAATTTCCATACAACTGCACCGAGAAGAACAAGACTGGTTACAGTTATGTATCCTTAATTTAAAACCACTACAAGGCTGTGAACTTACATATTTAGAAAAACATATGTAGTTAGTTTTACTTATATTAAGAGTAAGGAGGTTATCCCTGAGCCAAGATGACACCGCCCTGAGTCCCAATTCTGCAGATTCGAACGTACTCTCCCAAGTTTTACCCTCAAAGACTAAAGCAGTATCATCAGCATAGGAGAAAACGCTGCCACTCCCCAGTTGCAGGCCAGTCAGGTCATTAATATAAATAAGGAATAGGGTGGGGCCAAGCACGCTTCCCTGCGGGACACCGAAAGTGATAGCTGCTTCACGACTCACCAAATCACCTATCTTTACTCTTTGAGTTCGACCATGAAGGTAGTCACTTAGCAAATCCAATGCTATGCCTCTGATTCCAATTTGTTCCAGCTTACGCACAAGAATGGGGAGAGAAACGGTATCAAACGCCTTCTGTAAATCCAGGAATACTGCCAGACATTTATTTGACTTATCTACAATACCAGCAATTAAATTAGTGACAGCCAAAGTAGCATCTTCAGTGGATCTACCATGTCTAAAGCCAAATTGTGAATCAGAAAGTAAATGAAATTTATCTAAATAGGAAGTGAGTCTATTATTTATTAATTTTTCAAGTATTTTGGACATGGCAGGTAGCACAGATATGGGTCTATAGTTGTTTGCAGCGTCACTGTCCCCACTCTTGTGCACAGGCGTTACCAAGGATTGTTTAAGCAGGGAAGGAAAGACACCCGTACCAAAGCATAGATTCGCCAAGTGACTCACAACAGGGGCGATCTCATTCCTAACTAGCCTGAGAAAGAGGGTAGGGATATTGTCCCAGCCGGGTGCGCTATCAGGTTTAAGTTCCAAAATGATATCAATAATCTCCTGTGGCTCAGTATCTAATAAAACAAATGATGACAATACTGAATCACTAATATTATTGCTGGCTTGAGAGATCGAGTTAGTAACACTATTTGCAAGTATGTTCTCTGCCAGTGTCCTCCCAACGCCAACAAAAAAGTCATTAACATGATTAACAGACTCAGAAGGAGTTTCTTTTACATTAAGCAAGGCAAGATTTTGAGTTTTGGTAGACTTATAGTTAGTTATTCTTTTAATGGTTTTCCACAGGGCTCTGGGATTTTTAACTGATTTTTCTACCTGCTCCCTATCATATTTACGTTTGAGTTTTTTTATTAATTTATTGCAGAAATTGCGGTATCTCCCATAAGTGACCTTCAGGATCTCATTATGCGGTTCAGAGCGAACCCTCAACTGCATTTTGTTCCTGTTCCCAATGCATCGCAGAATACCAGGAGTCATCCAGGGCTTAATACTACGTATACACTTAGGAATAGACTTGATAGTTAAGCTCTCCTCCAGAGACTGCTGCAGCCTACAAATCAAACCTTCCGCAACAAAATTAGGGTCCTGACTAAGAAGAAGAGAAACAATGTTTTTACTAGCAAGCTTAAGTGCTGCCACATTATAATCTATTCTACTACATTTTTTAGGACAAGTTACATTTACTCTCTGATTAGTGAGGCATAGAAAAATGGTGAGATGGTCAGTAATCGATGTGTTTAATACGGCAATATGTGCAGATCTTAAACTTCGTTCTATTTTTAACATATAGTGATCCAAACAATTATTTCCTCTAGTAGGTAAGGAGTGACCAGGTAGGATACCATGAGTGCAGAGCATATCCAAATAATAACTTCTATTACGGGTTTCATGTGAGGGTTCCTGTAGACGAGAAATGAGATTAATATTGATATCCCCAGTTATTATTATGTTATTATATGATTTAATAGAAGCAAGATGATTATTAAGGGAATCAATGAAATCTGAGGCATCATTATTTGAGGGGGAGCGATAGATGCCAAGAATTAAGGTGGAATTGACTATAACCTGAATGCAGGAAGCGTGTTTAATTTTTATCTCCTTAAAATCAGCTTTTAAACGGTTGTTAACAAAGACTACAACACCGTCATTTTGGTTAAAATTATTGACGGTAGCTAGAGAAGAGTAATTGATAAGTTGCGGAATAGGTTTATGAGGAACAAGACGACACTCTGTTAAAATCATAATGTCCACATCAAAGTCTAAAAGCGTCAAAGTTGCCATAAAATCATTCAAGTTACTGTAAATACTCCTAATATTCTGCGAAACAAAAGTAAGGTCATTAGACGTAATGGGCACATGTCTCTTGAGGTCCTGGATGTCACAACTAGTCGAAAACGCAACCTCCGTTTCATCAATATCATTAATTATGTCAAGTTGATTACTCATTATTAAAATAATTAAAATTGAAATTGCAGATAGGTTGTCTAAATATATACATATAAGCAACGTTGAAAGCCAAGCTGCCACTATTATTTTTTACCTGAAGACATTTATTTAATATGATTTTTAAGTTATGTACAATGTAGGAAAGAGACGAAGTATGCTGTACAAAAATTAAATTGCGTGTGTTTTGTATGTTAGTTATATACGAGTTCGATGTGTTTAATGAGCTTCTGAGTATGTGTGGGTATTTGTATTTATACGAGTAGTAATTTGTTATAGTAATTAGATTGTGTAGTATTTTGTAGACATGTAATTTAGACAGAAATAAAATAGATGCAAAAACAAATCGAGACTTAACATTATTAAAATTAACAGAAGCAAAAACAAGCCAATGATCTTTAACCACCAAAAAACAAAAGAGAGCTATTTTCATCATGAGCACAAAAACTAGGGCTAGTCATTTTAATTTAGCAAGATCAGCCTCGGATTCGATATAAATAGGTTTCGAACGCTCCTCTTTACGTAAATAAATCTTTCCATGCGAGGTCCAGCATCCATGGTACAAGTGTGTCCTCTTAAACTGCCTGGCTAGGTAATGAAGATTCTGGGCTTTCTTCGTCAGACTTTCAGCAATATAGATAGGCCTAACCGGGCCTGCATATTGTATATGTTTTGTATTTAAGGGTTGTTCCTTGTTATTTTTATTAAAAGTCCTACAGGCTTTTAATAAATTTTCTTTTTTAGAGATGGTAGTGAATTCAGCGACTATTGAGCCGACCGTCCCCTCTCTTGTTTTGACACGGTAAATATCCCGCAAGTCAGAGTCTTGAATATCTTGCTCAAGGACGTTGCCCACCGTCTTAATCAAATTGTGCAAGGTCTCCTTTTTTTCCGTATCAGACTTTGGGATGTTCCTAATTTCTAGACAAGATGCTTTTGAGTTTCTCTCAAGGAGCTCGAGCTTAGATTCCAGAAAAGCAATCTTGTTTTTTTGTACAACATTTTCATTTTGTATTGAGTCAAGCTTACTTAAAACCTCATCATATCTCTGCGACATAAATTCAACAGATTTTTGAATTTCGTTGTTCTGTGTTATAAGAGAGGCCATGGCCACAGTTAGGGACTCAAATTTCGCATCCTGTTTATTATTGCAAGCCAAAATTAACGACTTAATCTCATCCAAACTAGAATCATTGTCCACTGAAAGATCATCAGTTTTCCTTTTCACCCTTCTCGAAACAATATCAGAACCATCAACATTTGTGGCGTCAGTGAGCTTATTCAACGATGGATCAGATCCAAAATGCTGTAATTGATGAGCTGAAGGGATAAGCTTGGTCGGTGTACGCTTCATTTCTCGATATAATTCGGATTAATAAGAAATATTAAAATTGTAGGCCTAAATCAACGGCAAGTTGCCGTCGGCAAACGGTTAGTGAAGTGGGCGGTGCCGTGCGCTTACGCAGTGGGTGGGTGGAGCCAACAGGCCGAATCGCGCGCATTGATTGGTCAAGAGTGCAACGAGTAATTGAAGCAAGTTCAGATAATGTAGCTATCACTTTCCTGCGGTGCTGTCTTACTCACACAATCACTCGATGAGCGCATCGGGTTTCTAATGTCCTGGTATACGACGAAAATTCAATTTGCACAAAACTAATAAAATATCGGTATTTAATTTTAATTTAAAATAATTATTTAATTGACACACGTCTAATCGCTAAAGACTGCAGTGAGGATTGAGACATAGGATACTTAATATCCCGGTATAATGATTTCCTGTGGGATAATATTTGGGCATTTCTATTTTTCCTTGTAACCAATTAAGAAATTGTTAATAGGGAGTTAAAATTAGTCCGTTTCGTTACGTACTTTTTCAAGCCTTACAATAAAAAAAACGTAACAAACGGACAAGTTTAACAATGTTTAACAAGAAGTGAAGACTTGTCCGGTTTGTTACGTTTTTTTTTATTGTAAAGGTTTGAAAAAGTGCGTAACTAAATGGACTAATTTTTACTCCCTATTAAATATTTCTTGTTGTTTAGAAGAAAGTTTGAAACCTTAGGAATAATGTAGGATAGGATAGTTTTTATCCCGGAAAATTGCATAGTTCCTGCGGGATAGCAATAAACGAATTCTTCGCGGACGGGATCGCGGGCAACAGCTAGTAATGAATAGGTACCTACTTTATTGACGGCAATTGAGATAGCTAAAGATTTCCTTTTGAAATTATTAGTATTTTAGCTACCATGGAGTAATTAAACATTATTAATCATTTGATTCATTTCCGTTCCAGAATGAATGTTTACAGGCAAACATGTATGTTGACTCAGTATTAACACAAATTAATATCTCCCGGGTATCTAGCATTTGATATCGTAATGTCGACATTTGAAATGTAAATAGCGTGGACTAAGGTCAGGCACGTTATTTTATTGTTTTAACGCTTTTTTCCAGGAATTAGTTTGGTAGATTTACAACTATTTTACAATTCGACTAACAGTAGGTATCAATTTAAAATGTACCTGCGACTTTTAATTAGGTAGTTTTGGGGTTTTCTAACTCGGAATCAAGAGAGCTATTGATTTTAATTATTAAAAAATGACCCTAATTTTCCATAGCGACTGTGGAAATGTAAAATCGCTAAAGCGCATACCTATACAGGGTTATTTGTAATTCATTAGCATCCTTTTAACCCTAAACTCCTACCACTTAAACAAATGTTTTTTTGTTTTACGGCTTTTGTCATAACTTAATATTTTTGGTGTAATAACGTTTTGAAAATTTGAGATTACCTCTTATTTTTACGATACTCTGTGTATTTGTATGGGAATAAAAGTGCTTCATTTTAAAAAGTCGTAAAACAAAAAACATTTGTTTGAGTGATAGGAATTCAGGGTTAAGAGGATGTCAGTGTATTAAAAATAACCCTGTATAATATACGGCACTTTAGAGTTTTTAACTTAGTGATAAGATTTAAAATAGCTAAAGCTCCCATATTACTTGCTATAAATTGCTATCGGAGGTTGGGGTTTGTGGTTCGCAGTTCGCGTGACTTTTCTGATCCAGTAGCAATAAAGTTGGTCTACACTGCTTTGGTCAGAAGTAAACTCGAGGCAGCTTCCGTGGTATGGAATCCGCATGAATCTACGTACGTCTTACTTCTGGAGAAAATCCAAAAGGCATTCCTTAGGTTTTTCTATAAAAAAATGTATGGGTACTACCCATTCTTGTACCCAACGAAGTTTCTTCTCGGTGTCCTAGGATTTAATTCTCTGGAGGTGAGACGTAATTACGCGCTTCTAACGATGGCTTTTAATGCCTTACGTGGGGACTCCGACAGCGTTGAATTGGTGATGCAATTGGCTCGTCTGCATGTCCCACCTTTCACTAAGTTCAGTTTTAGGCCTCGTCACCGCCATTTACTGGCAGTGCCATGTTCGCGAACTGTTGCTCGTAAGCAGTCACCGCTGGTCCGCGCGCTGTACTATGCCAATGCTCTTCTTGCATCAGCTCCTGAGTGTGATGTGCTTGCTGGGCATTGGAAGAGTGTGTGTGTTGCATGTATTAGGTTCTGCGAGGCGATGGATTCACGTTTGTCTTCATGTATTTAATAGTTTGTTTTAATTTATTTTTCACACCACCTGCTCGACAATGCCTCATTATACATATATCATGCAAACCTTACTCAAAGTAAATCATTATAGCCCTTGTCTTTTGCCGGGGTGTAATGTTGTACTGAATTTCATTATAACCCGCCGGGCAGTAATGTGATTCTCACTTCTCTTAGTTCTTATTGTTATGCATTTAAAGTCTAATTCCGTCAAAATCGCGCGGCGCGCGGCTGCTGCAGCTGCTGGTGGCCGACGGCGAGGAGGTGGCCGGCGGCGCGCGCCGCGCCTCATTTATTTGAAAATCGAACTTATTCGAAAATCGAGCTGGCCACGCCACGACAAGCCGAACGAAAAAAAATCAATACTTAAAACAAAAGCCGCGAGTATTTCAATACGGTGCAATCAGTATCAGACAAAACTGCAAAAGAAGATAGAATAAAACATTAAGAAAATGTCGAGTGACGAAAGTGATTTAACTCCGGAGTCCATTAAATTAGACGCCTTAGGTATTGTTAATAACCTACTACCAGAGAAGTCGAAGGAAAAATACTTGAAAGCTTACGACGATTTCCACAAATGGAAAACTGCAAAAGGCGCAAAGTCTGTGTCGGAGTCAGTGCTTCTTGTTTATTTCGAGTATTTATCGTGTACAAAGAAGTCCAGCAGCCTGTGGTGTATCTATTCGATGCTCAGGTTAACAATAAGCATCAAACACGACATTAAGATAAATACATATAGCAAGTTATTGGCATTTTTAAAGAGGAAATCAGATGGTCATCGAGCAAAGCAGTCAAAAGTATTGACAGCGCAAGATGTGGAAACTTTTCTGAATGAGGCTCCTGATCACAGCTTTCTGGCCATGAAAGTAAGTATGAGTACTGCCTACTTTTTAGTTACGTTTCTAGTACCTACCTATAATAGCTCTATAAAATAGTTAATGAAAAAAAGGGTATTTTTATGGCACACATTTAAAAAATACATATTCTAAGGTTTTGTCGCTAGCTTTTTTTATAATATAAAGGTCAAAAAATGTAGTAGTGTATCTATCTATTTACTCACAATCCTATTTTTTGTTACAGGTAGCCTTGATTTTTGGAGTGAATGGCGCATGTCGTGGAAATGAACTCGTAAACATAAAAGTCAATGATATCAAAAAACATGCAGATTTATTGCTGATTAACTTACCAGATACCAAAACAAATAGAGAACGTTCGTTCATAGTTCGTGAAGATTATGCAAGAATTGTCGAAAAGTACCAAGCTCTGCGCCCCTCTAATATAAACACCAACAGATTTTTTATCGATTACAGTAATGGCAAATGCACCAGGCAAGTCATTGGCAAGAATAAAATCAGCGCCATGCCAAAAGAAATTGCAAAATACCTCAAATTGCAAAATCCCGAGCTCTATACGGGTCATTGTTTGAGGAGAACATCGGCAAGTCTGTTGGCAGATTCAGGAGCAGATATGGCCCAGATAAAACGTCATGGTGGCTGGAAATCCGATGCAGTAGCGGAGGGCTACATATAGAATTCCATACAAAACAAAAACAAGATAAGCTGTCGTATTGGTGACAACATTCATCTGAAAACTACGTCCATTATTGATGATCCTTGGAAACCTTTGCCACCACAGCCATCTAGCTCAAAATATATCCCGTCAAGCCCACTGCCTCAAGCACCACCTTCCCCAACCTTTACTATGCCAAACGACCCTCACACGCAATGTTCTGATGTATTGGGTGCTGCTACTCAAATAAATTCCACCTCAACTAACATAAGCGTACCAAATAAAAATATAACCATATCTTTACACAACTGGACTAATGTATCAAACATCAATTTTAATTTTTAATTTACTTTTTATTGTTATTTACTGTGCCAATTATTTTAATAAATAAAATACTTTTTCTAGTAGCCTTGGTTTTTATTGTCTCGCAAAAGGTGAGAAAAGTAGAGTTTACTCCTCAGGGATAAAACTGATTTTGCCTTGGGCGTGCTTAAATCCTTCACTGCTCTCAGGACTCCATTTTAATTCCCTCGCTTCGCTCGGGAATCAACTCAAAACCCCCTCGCTACGCTCGGGAGTTAAATCTGGAGTCCTTCGTTACGCTCAGGATTCAATATCGCGCCCGTGACATAATACAGTGCTTTATCCCCTTGGTGTACAATCTACTATTATTTTTAATTTTATTCAACTTTTTATTTCCATGTAATTCTTTATATTTTGTGTCTCTTTTAGTTTTATTTTTGTCCTACTAAGTGCCCTAGTTTATTACTGTCATGCTGTGTAAGTTGTTATAAATAAATAAATAAAATAAATAAATATATATATATGAATTATATGATATACTTATATGTATGTACTGATATATATAATTATATGCGCTTTTAGCAATTTTACCTTTCCACCGACGATACAATTTTAGAGGTAGTGTATCAGTTTTGTGATACTACAACAATGTAAGTACAACTCACTATGAATTCATTTAAACAAAAAATAAATTGGTTATGGCACATTTTTTTAGGTCCCTACCTTTAAATTTATGATAATGTGTAATAGTTTCTAAACAACTTAAGTGTTGTGAATTGTATTTTAGAAACTACTATGGCATTTATAATTTTAGATCTCGACTAGGTATAACAAACGATACGTTTCAGAAGTGACTTTATATTTAATTCAAACGTAAAAAATTTTGATGTTCACACGTGAGTGGCGCAGTGCCTAATAAAAGTGAAGTTACCTAACTAGTTAAATAAAATGTCTGTTAAAAAAGTACAAGAAAACCATTATCATAATTTCCAACGTTTTAAAGTTGCATCTAAGTAGGACTACAAAAGGTGTCGCCGCCGCCGGGGAATCACGACAGCGACAAGTGGTATAAATGGTTAACCAGGGTTCTTACATTAAGAAATAATAAGTAACTTCAGTATTACAATAAACATAGTTATAATCTGCTTCGCATTATCATTCTTATAGTCTCATGAATATTCATATATCTGTGTCGGTGCGTTTTGGACAAAACTCATACATACCCAACATCAACTATCGCGTCATTCGGTCCCTTCTATGGGACGAGCTTCTCCGAGTACAGAGGTGGTTGGTATCTCAGCTATCTCACTGCACAACCTGTTGAAATACAACAAACATGACTTCTATGTCACTAAACTTGTCCCAAGCTTCTCCACGGATGTCTCAGGGAATAAACCACACAAAGAGAGCATCAACGCACCTAGTACATCCCAAAGAGAGCTCAACCATGTCCTCTGGGAATATACCATCTTACGAGGTAGCCATCGGTATGATGACCTGAGTTCTCTCCGAGACAACTATTGCGTAATAACAGCCCAAGGCTGCATGGACAATCTAGGGGTCATCCTCGTCAGGACCCCCCGTGAGGTACATCAGATAATTAAACATACCACCCAACCGGGCGTAATACACTAAGCAGTGCAACAGGCGCGCGATGTACCCCACACATGTGACATTAGTGGTCACGTCCATAAACGGCAGAACGTCAGATTCCCTCCATTTAGCTAGGATGAAACCACGTTCATATCATTAAATGAGAAGCTTGGGCACAAATCATCAATACTTAGCTTTCATCGACGCCATGACGCTCGATGTTGCTTCCCTTCGTTATACACAATCACTACTAACTGTTTAATCATTTATAATGTGATAGCAAGGAATACGTTAAACTATGTGCACACAAGAGACGTTACTTTTAGCAAATTCAAATATCTTACCATAGACAAATAAAGGAAATGACGGGACAGTCGGATAAGTGTTGCCAGTAATAAAGGTACATCGCGAGAATTCGCGACACACCGGCCGAGGCGAGCTATTGTTGACTAGCTAATGTGGTCATCAAGTGGTTGGTCCATTCCTTAATCTTCTCCATGGCTTGGACCGCTGCAGCTCTCTTCTGTCTTTCTTCTCTAGGTGGTGTCAATGATAATTTATCAACGTTTGTTTCAATTTCTTCACATGTCTCATTTGCGTCTGCACCCATTCGTTCTGTGCTCTCCTTAGTCAAGTTTGTCATATCAGCGTTAATTGTCTCGTCCATGTTATCTGTTACATCCATGTTAATTTTCTCATTTGATAAGTCAGCCAATTCCTCTATTACCGTCACTGGTAAGTCTGGCTTTCCTTCAGTGTCTACTTCGGTTGTATACGAAGTTCGGATACTCACTGGTCTGTTACCAGAAGAAACATCATGTGATGACGTTTCATCAACTTCTAACGGATATAGATGGGCAATAGATCTCGTGAATATAGTATCGCCAACCTTCACTCTTGCTACCCTACATAGTCCATCTGTACCTCTAAGCAGTTCGCAAATACGCCCTACCTTCCAACCTCCTCGGTTTTTGGCTTCCCCTTTAATTTGTACGATATCACCCACACGTGGGGTGTTATGAGTCTTGACCCTAGGTTGTTTTGGAGAGTGGTGATAACGTTCCCGTAGACTTAATAAGTATTGATTTATAAACATGTCTTTATATTCATTAATTATTGTTTCGCCACGTTTCCATCCTTCTACAAGTTGTTTCTTAGTGGAGGTAGTTGACGATGATAAATTCTCTATGAAGTTCTGTAGATTTAAACATTTACCAGGTGTTAAGAAGTCTGCGGGTTTTAGTATGTGTTCCAAATCAGCTCCTACATAGGTTAAGGGTCTGGTGTTAACCACTGCCTCAACCTCCTTTATGATGGTCAGTAGCTGATTGTCACCGAGTAAATGTTTCTGTAGCGTACGCTTTAAACAATGTTTAACTACCGCTACCAGGCGTTCATAGGCTGCACCGTGCCAAGGAGCGAGTTGCGGTATGAACTTCCATACTATCCTTTTGTCTGACAGGCTTCCAGTTACTACTTCAGATAGCAGTTTAAATTGAAGTGCATTATCTGTCAATATGAACGTAGGAACTCCTTTAGAAGCTATGAACCGTCGAAACGCTAACGAACATTCTTCTGCAGTCATATCTTTCACTACCTCGAGGTGAATAGCTCTTATCACCAGACATGTAAATAAACAAATCCATCGTTTCTCTTGGTCCCTGTCTGATTTTACCAACATAGGACCGAAATAATCAATGCCTACGTATGCAAACGCCGATTCATATTTTACTCTTTCTGTTGGTAAAACAGGAGTGACTGGTAAAGCATATGGTCCACCACCATGCTTCACACATTGAGGACATCTGCTTATAACCTTTTGGACTTGTGTTCTGCCTTGCGGAATCCAGAAACGTTGACGCACTAAGTTCAAAGTGTGTGATACTCCAACGTGATGATTTTCCTCATGAATCTTGTTTATAATATTCTTAGTAAAATTACATTCCCTTGGTAAAAGAATCGGATGTTTAGCCTCATATGGCAAATCAGAATGTGTTAGGCGACCTTCACATCTAATTATTCCGTCAACATCAGTGAACAATCCTAAATTTCGAACGAGATGTGTCTTTTTTCCTTTCATTTCATCTGGGAAGAATTGTCTTTGTATGTTTATGATCTCTTGTACTTCGGAGGTTACTCTCATGTCTATGTCTACTGGTGTTAGATTTTTATCTGGGTTTTCTGAAGTCTGATTATCCAAATTTACTTGTTCATTACCTAACATATGTGTTTCGTACTCTTCTATTGAGTGTAGCCTTTCTTCCTCTGAATGCAACTCTGTCTCCGATATGTCGTTGTTCGATAGACCCTCCCCCAACAGAAGAGAAGTGTCTCTTGTAGGTCCAACAGGCCAACTGGATGGGTCCTGAGACAAAAATTTCGGACCTTTCAGCCATCGCTCCACATCCTCACTCGACTTGATTGGCCTGGTTGCGACGTCGGCAGGGTTGAATTCAGATGGAACATACCTTATCGTCAATGTCTTGTTACGTTTTATCTCTTCTATTCTTCGTGATACGAAGGGTGGTAACAATTTGTTCGAATGACACCAATCTATCACAATTTGACTGTCAGACCATAGGACTTGGTGTGTTATATTCACTTGAAGGTATTTCGCAACATATTGGATTAGTCTACTTCCAATTAAAACTCCTAATAGTTCCAAGCGTGGAATTTTCAGGTTTTCTTTATCTTTCATGGGAACTAATCTTGATTTGCCTATAATGAATTTCACATTATCCTTCTGTTTTATGTAGACAACAGCTGCATAAGCTTGGGTGGAGGAGTCTGTAAAGCAATGGAGTTGACAATCCTTGTGTTTGAAGATGTTTCTTGGTAGACATATATCATTAACTAATTTTAAATCTTCTAAGATGTCCTTCCATTTAACTGCTACGTTTTCTTGTAATCTTGTGTCCCACTGATATTTGTCTTCCCATAAAGATTGCAATAATAATTTAGCTGGTAAAATTATAGGTGCTGCGAAACCGCATGGGTCATATATTGATGCAATTGTTTTCAAAACCCCTCTTTTGGTCAACGCATTATTCATAATCTTCACTCTGAGTTGAAGTGTATCTTGGTTTAAGTTCCAATTAATCCCTAAGGTCTTTACTATTTCATTTTCACTAGTATCTGGAATGTGTTTCATGAGTTCCTGGGAATTAGAACTCCATTCACGTAGATTCATAGATATCTGTTGAAATGTTGCTTTACTATCTTTATACAAATCCAGTGCTTCTTCGGTGTTACTCGTACCTGTTAAAATATTGTCAACATATATCTCACTTGATAATTTTCTTACGTTTTCAGAATCTGCTTTCAACAGATGATGTTTAATTGTTGCATTCAACAAGAACGGGCTACAGATGATTCCAAAGGGAACCCGGGTGAAACGATACTGAACAATGTTATCCTCCGTAGCTGCTTTGGTGATATCCTTCATCCACAAGAATCTAGTGACATCTCTATCTTTCATATGAAGTCCCAGTTGCAAAAAGGCTTTTTCTACATCAGCGGTCATACCTATAGTGTGGCATCGAAATTTAATTAATAGTCCTGTTAAATCCTCCAACATTATTGGCCCACAATATAGGCACTCGTTTAGACTTTTGCCATTTTTTGTTTTTGCAGAAGCATCATATACTATCCTTAGGGCTTTTCCTGGTGATGATACTCCATGGTGAGGCAGGTAGTGTACTGGATGATCAACCTTGTCCATGTTAGGTACATGTTCTATAATACCTTTGTCCAACTGATCCTTTAGAGTTTGGTCGTAAACAAGCAAAGTCTCTTCGTCTAATCGTTTCAACAGGCTTATAAGTCGACCATGTGCTAAACCCAAGTTGGATTGTAGGTTAGGTGGGTACTCTGTCCAGGGCCAGCTCACAAAATATCTATTGTCTATGATCATTGTAGTCTCATTGAAGTATTTAATTGCTTCATCATCTCTGCTGGTATTAGGTGAGTCTGTGATGCCGATTGATTCCAAGTCCCAAAGGCACTTTGTATTTGCTGTGTCGAAAGGTGGATCTGGATTGCTCAACCTAGTATCATAAGACGATTGGAAATAAGTAAGGATTGTTAACTCATCCATGGATGTATCCTCAATCTTACCCGATAGAATCCAACCAAATTCAGAATTTACGAGGTAAAGATTCTCATGAAGCTGTATCCTTTCCATTGACATCATTGAATAATAGTAATCGTTTCCAATTAAAATATCCACTCTTTCTGACAAGGAGCCATCATCAGCCAGTACAAAGTTCCTGTTATTAATCCATTCTGATAGTTCTTGACCTGGACCGGAAATATCTTGAGTAATTGAAGGCACAACATTTGCGAACAAAACTATTGTTTTGTCAGTTTTTGTCTGTATCTTAAACTTGACTAAATGACTATCAATCTCTTGAGGGCTCTTTGCACCAAACGTGAATACAAACAGATGATTATCTTCTTCGATTTGCAGATTTAGTTCCTTCGCAATCTTACTAGTGATATAGCTCCTCTGGCTACCAGAGTCCATTAAGAGTCGACACTTCTTTATAGTACCATTTTGACCGATTACATCGACCACTGCCGTTTGTAAAACTGTACATCCTCCTCCATGTACATGTAAAGCATTGACGTGTTTGACATCAGATTCTGCCGAGAACATCTTGGGGCACAACGCTCTGTTGTGTTGCCCTTTTGTCTTGCAATGTGGGCAAATCACCATTCTTCTACAGGCAGTACTAATATGTCCAGTTTGAAGACAGCAGTAACAGCGGCCAATTAATTTCTTCTTTCTTTCAATTATTGTTTTAAACTTGGGGCATTTATCATTAAAATGGTTATCTTGACAAAATATACATTCTAGCCTTCTGCGTTTCTGTTCAATTGTTCTCTCTGTCTCGTGTTGTCTTTTCCTTGGTACAAAGGATCCAGCAAACGCAGAAGTACTCGGTCTATCAAACCTCTGAGAATTCCTTCCTTTCCCATTAAATTTAAATTTTGTTTTGTTGACCAATTTTCTTGACCTTGCGTCTCTTGTGTGTAACATCTCCGTTGTATATTTGGTTTCTTCACTTTTATTCTGTGTATTAAGTCCTTTTGCATCTTCTCTCGCTGAAATTATGACGTTTAGCTGCTTCCTCATTTCTTGTATAGATTCAGAACCTAATTTTAATTTCATCTCGTATATAACATCTTCAGGAAATTTTTCCATAATTAGGAACCTTAAGTGATTATGATTTGTGTCTTCACCTAATGAGTGTAAGACACGAAGATGTCTTTCAACCTCGTCAAGAGTTTTCCTACAATCCTCAAATTTGACAGCTTGTTTTATTTTGTACAACGTTGAATAATGCGCATCCACAATCTGTTCACGCCTTCCATATCTTTCTCTCAGCGTGTCTACAGCAATTTTGTAGCTGTCATTGGTGGTCTCCAAGCCATCAATCATAGTTTTGGCTTCTCCCTCCAAAGAAGCCTTCAGATAAAGCAACTTGTCAACATCTTGTAAGTTTCGCTGTCCAATGTTGGAATTAAATTGGTCCCAAAATTGATGCCAACCTAATACATCTCCTCGAAATGTCTGCAAAATCAATTCAGGTAACTTGCTTCGATTCTCTGTTTTATGGGGTCCCAATAACCGAGAGTTTTTACTAGTTTGAATCCGCGCATTAAGTTCCGCTAATGATTCTTCACCTTCCAATTGGAGAGTAGTTAAATTTGAAACTTCATCCGCGTTAGGGCTTGTTGATGTATTGAAATATTGATAAAGATCAGCATTAAATCTGTTAAGCATGGATTGTAACTTGGAGGCAATGACTGCGCCTCTTTCCAATTCATCATTACCCCATGGACGACATGCACATAAATTCTGAGTTTCCTGAGACAAAGTTTGAATGTTAGACGCAAATGTAGACAAACGTTTCAATAGTATTTCATCCATTTTAAATTTTCTGATCTGAAATGCACCCAACAGAATGTAAGTATTATTCCTAATTCAAGATATCAAATGCATAAATGTGACTAGGTACTTTAAAAGGTAAATATGTATGAAAAAAAAAAATATATGTAAAATTTGTTTCACCCTTTGTACTCTTAATTGCACAACAACATCAATAGAACCTGTTAATTTGTACCATAAACAATGTAAATCAATAATATACAATTACACAATGGAGACCCATTTAGGCTTACTGCATAATTATTGTCACATTAATTTTTACTAATGAGAAATATTTAACCGGTGAAGTATATGAATGCAAATGCAAATAAACAAACTAATAAACTTGTTTAATAAACCAGTTACCTACCACATCATCATAATTACAGACTTTGACATACCTGACTATAGGTCTTCTGCTATTAAATTTGGTAACAATTACTATACTCTGGCAGATTAGTTGAGCCGGTGCTTGCTCCAATAAATCCAATTGCGGTGGTGCTTGATAGGCCGAATTAGGTGAATTAGCTCATGGGATCTTGTGGTTTGCCTAAGAAATGAGACCACAATTCAATGTCTTGGTTTTATATCAAAATCAAACCAATTTCAGTTATTTTTTAAATGTAATAAACACAGATAAATGAATATTCATGGCACGCCAAAGGTGAACTACCTAATTTCTACCATTATTTATTAATTAGCACCTTAGAACATTTAATTTCAGCCAATCCATTCCATTGACATAATATTCTCACGACATTTTATGTCAAACTATGTTCCAAACACTGTAGCGTTATTATAACTTATAAACAAAGTTCGTTGCGGGAAGAATTTTAAAAACACACCATCGTTCGCTGCAGCGCTTCAATCAAAATGTCGTCTAACCATACAGTTAAACGTGCAGCGCAAGTCAGATGCAAAGCAGGTTGAACTAGAACCGTGATTTCTATTGCAATTAGTACATATGTCGATAATCCATAAGCCATCACATGTCTCATACAGAATAGTTTAAAGCTTAAACTAGTTTTCCACAAATTATACACAAAGGAAGCACGTTTTGATAGAATATGGAAATTGACTCCTTATAACAAACACTCACCGCCTTTTCTGCAAACTTATATTAAACCCACTTTTCGCAAATTTCACAACACTTACTCTATGCACCAACCGCAAGTATACTTTAAAGAAAATTTATGCTGCCCTTTTCACAAATATATCGAACCATTTACAGTTTTACACCGACCGGCCAGACTGACGCCGACGCCATTTCAAAACACAACGGAAGAGATAGCCATAGCCGGAAGTATATCACGTTGTGGTATACTTTTGTAACACTTGTATAAATTAATTAACACTTAGTACATTAATCACAATCTTATAATTAATTTTAAATACATTTCCACGTATTCATCCGTTTCTTTCTTAAAAATAAGAAATAATATTTAACCCAAACCATTGAAATAATAAACACATGTGTAACAGGAACGCTATGAGCTAAAAGACGACCCACCAGAGGTGAATGTCTCACTCTATCATGTTGGCACTGGCAATTGTTAGAAAGGGACACACTCCCCTATGTCATTCCGTACTACCATAATAACTTTGACCTGACAACCATTATCCGACTGCGCCGATGTTCCTGCTAAAGGTAAGAACATACAGTATTTTATAAATATTGTTAGGAAATATAAATATGTTATTTAAATGTTTTCCTGTCTCGATAAATCGCGATCTAATAGGTTTGATCACTCATAATTTTCACTGGCAACCCTGTACTCTGAGCTCTGTAGTTTACGCTATCCGACAACAGATGGCATTTTAAATTATTGATTAACTGGTAACACTGCGGTTTTACTTCCGCTATTTGACACTAGATGGCAGCACCAGTCATTTATTCAAAGGAAAACTCAAATTCAATAATGCTGTAATATTGCTACAGATCATTCAATTACAATTAGATGTATGAGTTATGTCCACTGCAAGCCGACCTTATTCTCAATTAAATTGTGATACTTCAGTCAATTTGTTTTCACATATTTAAATTATGTACAACCAGCAATCCCTTCAACACTTTCCCCAAAATGTTGTCAGGATCCCAGCATCTCCACCAATTTGTCGCCGCCGCCGGGGAATCACGACAGCGACAAGTGGTATAAATGGTTAACCAGGGTTCTTACATTAAGAAATAATAAGTAACTTCAGTATTACAATAAACATAGTTATAATCTGCTTCGCATTATCATTCTTATAGTCTCATGAATATTCATATATCTGTGTCGGTGCGTTTTGGACAAAACTCATACATACCCAACATCAACTATCGCGTCATTCGGTCCCTTCTATGGGACGAGCTTCTCCGAGTACAGAGGTGGTTGGTATCTCAGCTATCTCACTGCACAACCTGTTGAAATACAACAAACATGACTTCTATGTCACTAAACTTGTCCCAAGCTTCTCCACGGATGTCTCAGGGAATAAACCACACAAAGAGAGCATCAACGCACCTAGTACATCCCAAAGAGAGCTCAACCATGTCCTCTGGGAATATACCATCTTACGAGGTAGCCATCGGTATGATGACCTGAGTTCTCTCCGAGACAACTATTGCGTAATAACAGCCCAAGGCTGCATGGACAATCTAGGGGTCATCCTCGTCAGGACCCCCCGTGAGGTACATCAGATAATTAAACATACCACCCAACCGGGCGTAATACACTAAGCAGTGCAACAGGCGCGCGATGTACCCCACACATGTGACATTAGTGGTCACGTCCATAAACGGCAGAACGTCAGATTCCCTCCATTTAGCTAGGATGAAACCACGTTCATATCATTAAATGAGAAGCTTGGGCACAAATCATCAATACTTAGCTTTCATCGACGCCATGACGCTCGATGTTGCTTCCCTTCGTTATACACAATCACTACTAACTGTTTAATCATTTATAATGTGATAGCAAGGAATACGTTAAACTATGTGCACACAAGAGACGTTACTTTTAGCAAATTCAAATATCTTACCATAGACAAATAAAGGAAATGACGGGACAGTCGGATAAGTGTTGCCAGTAATAAAGGTACATCGCGAGAATTCGCGACAAAAGGAGCGTCGGACTACGGTTCTGCCCAATTTACAGATTCAATTACGTAAGCCATTCTCATCTATATTTTATTTAGAAAACCGGGCTTAGAAACTCCAGAGGCTGAACATCCACAAAGGCCTGGTGCTAAGGCGAAATTACACGGCACAATATAGAACGATTGCATTAACAAATTAAGATAACCGGCAAGATGGCTCAGCAGTTTGTTGAATTCCCTTCTGTATTAAGGGTGATTAAGGCAACACAGCGGGGCAGTAAATTGTTGTTTGAAATTTTTAGTAGCGTTCCAATTGAAATTTATTTTGTTACGTTTAAAAAAAATGATTGCGTGAGTAGGCTCTGGAGCGATCAAAATTGACAGTAGGTACCGTAGCTTTTTGGTAAAGACTACCTGCGAGCAGTCATATTTTCCATTTTAGGATTAACACATTTAGGGGAAATTGGGCACACAAATATTAGTATTTAAGAGGGTTTATACCTGCTGAGCTGGCAACGTTGCATTTTTGTTAGTTTTTCTCGATTATTCCATAAAAATTGATTGAAAATTTTAAATGTTTTGAATACAAATTGTTCTAATATATAAGTTAATGTGTCTAGTGCAATAATAATTCGTGATAAGACTTTTATTTTCTTTAAAAACCGTTAGGTAATAATTTGTTCGTTTTTAAAGAAAATAAAAGTCTATCACGAATTATTATTGCAGTAGACAAATTAACTTATATATTAGAACAATTTGTATTCAAAACATTTTTAATTTTCATTCAATTTTTATGGAATAATCGAGAAAACTAACAAAAATGCAACGTTGCCAGCTCAGAAGGTATAAACCCTCTTAACGTAGAATAACATTATATATTACACTTGTTATACCGGAGAATTGCATAGTTCCGGGGGATAGCGTTAAAAGTTGTGGTAGCATAGTAGGTTTGACCTGCGGCCTCTCAGGGAAAAGTCCATGGGTTCGAGGCCGTGGTCGGACCTCTGAGTTTTTCAAAATTTATGTGCGAGATTATATTTGAAATTTACAACGAGCTTTACGGTGAAGGAAAACATCGTGAGGAAACCTGCACACACCTGCGTAGAAATTAAATGGTGTGTGTATAGTTCCCAACCCGCATTAGACCCGCTCGGCTGACGCGGAACGATTTGTATCCGATGGGAAAACGGCGATTTGCCGAAAAGATATTCGCATCCATACGCCGCTGTTACCAGAAAAAATACCGCCGAACGGCGCCGACTACGGCCGAGTACTTCCGATGAGGGCTGATTAGCGCTGGCGATAGCCGTTAAGCATCGACGGCGTCCGAACAGAGCCGAGGATAGGCGAACAGCGCCGATGACATTTAAAGGCCGACTGATGCTTTTGTATTTAAAATATCACTTCAAAAATTGCAGTCGATCTGACATGAACACAGAAGAGACAACATAATGGCGGAAGAAAAATTTATAATATCAGTCAACAATGGCCAGCGACGACGATGCAGACCAAGACGGAGATGGCGGGACGCTTTAGACGTGTACGCAAAAGACTGGCCTGTCATTGCGCCAGATTGGGAGTTATGGAAGTCAAGAGGGGAGGTCTTTGCCCAGCAAAGACACTACGACAGGCTAAATAAAATAAAAAGTCAGCAAATAGGTATATCATTGTTTGTTTGACGTATCTGACTCATATTATAGCTTACGATTGCCAATCACAAGTTGCTACATTCATCCGGCCGACTAGCTATAGGTTAACAGCTGCCGCGAGAGCAGACCGCAGGCGATCGGGCGTCTCAACGGCCGTACGGAGGATGAGACTGCTGAATGTTTACAACCGCAGAGACGGCCAATCGGTTAAATGCGAATAGTGTGGTGTAAAACACTCGGGTGAAGCCGATATTGCGTCGATAAGGTGTGGGAAGACACTCAAAACAGTCAGGAGACACGGGGAAATTTTTCAAACGCGTTCTCGAAATACTTTTTTAAAGAAGCACCATCTATTTGAAAACTATACGACTGTACGATATGGATTAGGAAGCCGTGGTGGCCTAGTGGTTTGACCTATTGCCTCTCAAGTAGAGGGTTGCGAGTTCGAATCCGGGCTCGCAGGAGCGTTTCGGAATTTATGTGCGAAATTATATTTACATTTATGAATTTTGTAGATAAATAAGCATTACTATGTATTTCTTTAGTGTATTGCCTGAACAAAAACAGAAGGCAATATTTTGGTGTTAAACTAATTTTGAATATAAAAAATATATAACTTAACCATACCAAAAATAATAATAATTTAACCAAAAACTGAGGTATGTCTTTATGACCGTTCTTCTTTACCATGAGCTTTACGGTGAAGGAAAACCTGCACACACCAGAGAAGAAATTCAATAGTGTGTGTGAAGTTCCCAATCCGCACTGGGCCCGCGTGGGAACGACGGCTCAAGCCCTTTCATTCTAAGAGGAGGTCTGTTCCCTGCAGTGGGACGTATATAGGCTGGGATGATGATGATGATGATACAGATGAAAAAGTCGTGGTATCCTAGTGGTTTGAAGTATGTATGGCCTTTAAAGCAGAATCTGAGTTTTTCGGAATTTATATGCGAAATTATATTTCAAATTCTAATCTATATTTCAGTTTGTATTTAGTATGAAATTTACCATGAGCTTTACGGTGAAGGAAAAAAAAGTGAGGAAACCTGCTCACAACTGCGAAGAAATTAAATGGTGTGTGTGAAATTTCAAATCCGCACGGGGCCCGCGAAGTAACTAGGTACGGCCCAAGCGCTCTCATTCCGAAAGGAGGCCAGTACCCTGCGGTGGAATGATGACAGGATGCATTATTCTAACAACGAAAGAAATTCCGTAACGATCTATTGTCGTCTGTTATATTTTCTCCGTTGCCAAATTCGAAAACAAGAATGGCCTTTTTCGCACCTTTCCCGGTATAAATCAGCAAGACAAAGCTGTGTCCGTAAAAGCTTTACTAAATATGCAGGTCGCGTCCCTTGTAAAGCAGGTTAGGGTCTGATAAACTAATCAAATTCATTAGAGAACTTCCGGGACTTTATTACGATAATGCAAGTGAAGTGCAAAATGTAAACAAAGGGATTCAGAGAATGGCTTTGACCCAGTTTGAATTCAAATGATTGTGATAAAAGCAGAGGACTGTTAAGTTAGCCTTACCCTAAAAACGATTTGAGAAGATCCGTAGAAGAACAAGGGTCATCGAAATAGCAAAACGGATTAGATCGTTGAAATGGGAATGGGCAGGCCATATAGCGCGCAGAACAGATGGGTGTTGGAGAAAAGTTCTCGAACGGAGACCACGGATTGGCAAGAGCAGCGTGGGTCGTCCACCAACAAGATGAACGGACTATTTAGTAAAGGCCGCAGGTTCAAGGTGGATGCAAGTCGCTTTCAACTGTAACGATTGGTTATCAATGGGGTAGGCTTATTTCCAGCAGTGGACATCCTCTTATCTTCAAATCCCTCAAATCAAACTCCATATCGTACAGGTAATATTTGTAAATAAAAAAATAAAAAATCATATTTTCCTTAACGTCCTGGTTTTACTCCCACTTTCCCCTACATGTCGCAGGGAAATGAAAAACAGAGATTTGAACAAATCTATGTGGGTTACGATCAAATCACTGAAACACGTCAGTGTGTTGACGAAACAAACTCGTAAAGTCAACTTGTTTTATTACTTCTCTAGAGACGTTCAGTGATATGATAAATTGTACTGGGTAATTTCATATTATTATTATTTTCTAAAGGTTTTAAGGTTTTAGTTAAGGATAATTATAATAATATATAGGTTCATAATCACTTTCAGTTTGATTATTAATTAGAAAAGGAGGAGGAGGGAACCTCAAGTCCAGCAGTGGACGTCCTGTGGCTGAAATGATGATGATTAATTAAAAGTACCTGGGCGACCGAGCTCTGCTCGGGCAGAAACTCGGTACCAAGCGTTTTCCCAGAGATAAGACCAAGCTAGATCAATTTTTCATCCCCGAAAACCCCCAAATACCAAATTTCATCGAAATCGTTGGAACCGTTTCCGAGATCCTGATTATATACACCGGAGGGGTGGGGGGGGGGGGGTTGAGAGGGGGGGAGGGGATGCGGGGGAGGGAGCGCGGGGGTATTAAAGGGGGGATGAAAATTTCATTGATTTTGCCGTAGGATGCACCGTTTTCAAGATATTTGACAAAAACACCGGAGGGGGTGGAGGGGTGAGTCACGTTGAACTATCGTCCGTAAACCGACTTTAAAGACAACCGGCTTTTCCTGTTCTGTGCTCCCAATAGGGAACGTGCACATAGACGGTGCTGCCAACTGGTGCCATAAGGGTGCCATCAATTTGAATGTTTTACCTTGATAAGTTTGTTTTACTGTCCGCATAGTGTCTCTTCTGTCGCATTAGTGCTGCCGCCTATAGTTACTGCACGTTCCCTATAATACTTTTTCTAACAAAAAAGTAACTTTTTCTCGCAAAAAATAACTTTTTCTCACAAAAAAGTAACTTTTTCTCACAAAAGAAGAAACTTGACGTTTTCTCATAAAAAATAAACTTAAAAAAAAAACTAAAAATCATGAAAAAAAACGTGGTATCGAACCGAGGTCGGCTGGATCCGCGACCACCCGATTTCTAATGTGCCATTATGATCTGCTCGAAGTCGGCGAAATTTAGCTTTATATTCTAATGCAAACAAAAATAGCCGGAAAACACGAGTAAAAGCGATTTTCTGAAAATGAAACATAGCTAGATCAGTTTTTCATCTCCGAAAACCCCCACATACCAAATTTCATCGAAATCGTTGGAGCCGTTTCCGAGATCCTGATTATATATATATATATATACATATATACAAGAATTGCTCGTTTAAAGGTATTAGATTTCATCGAAATCGTTGGAGCCGTTTCCGAGATCCTGATTATATATATATATATATATATATATATATATATATATATACATATATACAAGAATTGCTCGTTTAAAGGTATTAGATTAGATAGATGTTTTCGAGTTCAATACACTTTTACTCTTTTATAATTAGATAGCTCGTTGTGAAGTCTAAACTGAGGACGACATCAAATCCGAGCTCAATAAAGATTTCACACTCGCACGCAACAGCACATACTAACTTCAGTACGCTTAGTATAAGTTTTACTTCACCAAAATACTTCTCGATCGCGTTTACGTAAAAATTACAATTCTATGGAAACATAGACGCGTGTGCGCGGAGACGCTGCCCATGTTTCCATAGTAATTGATTTTTTTACGTAAACGCGATCGAGAAGTATTTTGGTGGAGTAAAACTTATACTAAGCATACTGATAAGACCTCGATGCCTCGATTACCAAGTACTAGCGATATTGCTGTTGCAAAAACTTTCCGTATCAAGAGAACGATTATTACCTCGCAGTACTTGGCACAACAATAGTTTGTGTTATCCGAGCATTATTGTTCCAGATATAATAAATGTTGCCTTGTATGCGCAAGCTGGTGTTGCTAACTTTTCTTTTTGTAGCTAGGAAATTATTTGAGCCGAAAAATGACAATGTTTTATTTGATCCTGCTAATTATTACAAATTTGTTTTTATTTTTTATATTTATTTTTATAGCGGACCTGAAGACTATGAGTCCACGATCTGGTAAAGGTCAGTCATTTGGCTTTTAACTAAGTATATGTCATTTAATACTGATGCGAAATAACAAAATTAAGGAATTCAATTAAAACTAAAATATGTATAATACTTTTTTTATACAAATGAAAGACAGTAATGTCCTGGCTTATTAAACTTGATCAAAGTCATAACAACTTGTTCTATTGTAGCAATACACCTGTAATACCTGTATAACAAAATTAATAAAAAGATTAATATTTACCCGCTAACCTGGTATGACTGTAAAAAAACTTTAAGCGTATGGTTGAGAGACCTGATCTATGACGATACAGAAGCACTATTTCACCGCGTAGCTTAATCACCACACACACACACACACACACACACACACACACACACACACACACACACACACACACACACACACACACACACACACACACACACACACACACACACACACACACACACACACACACACACACACACACACACACACACACACACACACACACACACACACACACACACACACACACACACACACACACACACACACACACACACACACACACACACACACACACACACACACACACACACACACACACACACACACACACACACACACACACACACACACACACACACACACACACACACACACACACACACACACACACACACACACACACACACACACACACACACACACACACACACACACACACACACACACACACACACACACACACACACACACACACACACACACACACACACACACACACACACACACACACACACACACACACACACACATACACACACACACACACACACACAAACAAAAAGGGTATAAAATTAAATTATAATTGTAATGAATCGAATGTAGAAATTGTAGGAAACTAATAATTGTTATTTTTACATGATATTATAATTAATGCATGAAGTTAAAATTTATTATTTATTACTTACATAAAATTATAATCGTTATCTTTATTGTATAATATTACTGTGATTGTTTTATATAATTATAAGTGAATTATCTAATGTTACTGCTATTAGTCATGTCATTATAATCTATCTAATACCTTTAAACGAGCAATTCTTGTATATATATATATGTATATATATAATCAGGATCTCGAAAACGGCTCCAACGATTTCGATGAAATTTGGTATGTGGGGGTTTTCGGGGATGAAAAACTGATCTAGCTATGTTTCATTTTCAGAAAACCGCTTTTACTCGTGTTTTCCGGCTATTTTTGTTTGCATTAGAATACAAAGCTAAATTTCGCCGACTTCGAGCAGATCATAATAGCATATTGGATATCGGGTGGTCGCGGATCCAGTCGACCTCGGTTCGAATCCACGTTTTTTTTCAAGATTTTTATTTTTTTATTTTAAGTTTATTTTTCATGAGAAAACGTCAAGTTTCTTCTTTTGTGAGAAAAAGTTACTTTTTTGTGAGAAAAAGTATTATAGGGAACGTGCAGTAACTATAGGCGGCAGCACTAATGCGACAGAAGAGACACTATGCGGACAGTAAAACAAACTTATCAAGGTAAAACATTCAAATTGATGGCACCCTTATGGCACCAGTTGGCAGCACCGTCTATGTGCACGTTCCCTATTGGGAGCACAGAACAGAAAAAGCCGGTTGTCTGTAAAGTCGGTTTACGGACGATAGTTTAACGTGACTCACCCCCCCACCCCCTCCGGTGTTTTTGTCAAATATCTTGAAACCGGTGCATCCTACGACAAAATCAATCCCTCCCCCCTCTCACCCCCCCCCCACCCCTCCGGTGTTTTTGTCAAATATCTTGAAATTGAAATATCTTACGGCAAAATCAATGAAATTTTCATCCCCCCTTTGAATCCCCCTGAACCCCCTCCCCCGCACATTATATAATCAGGATCTCGGAAACGGCTCCTACGATTTCGATGAAATTTGGTATTTGGGGGTTTTCGGGGATAAAAAATTGATCTAGCTTGGTTTTATCTCTGGGAAAACGCTTGGTACCGAGTTTCTGCCCGAGCAGAGCTCGGTCGCTCGCCGCCGTTTTTTTCAGAATTATGGACACATACAATTTTACATAAATTAATTGTACTGCCAAACTGCGTAGCAGTTTGTTGGCAGTTCGATTGCTCTTGATACACTTTGTGTCTTACATCTAATTAGTTATATTCATGCATTATTATTTACTAGGTATACAAAAATGCTAAGCATGCAATTTGACATTTTAATTTTAGTGAGGATTAAAAGCAGTGAAAAGTGGGTGATGATAAGAATGCAATTGAAAAGGAAACAAGTGATAAAGCCTTTGTAATAGAGCGGGAAACTGTTTGGAATCAACTTTTAAGGATACAAAAGCGGAAATAAAGGCGTTGCCACTTCCAACTATTCGAAAGTTTTTTAACTAAATGCACTCCTTACAACTTCATTAAAGTAACAGCAAAAATAATATAGCAGACGAGATATTTTTTGTTAAACTGGTTTAAAGTACTAAATAGCTATTAAGTTTTAGAATTTAAGGCTGTATTATCTTTATTTCATGTTGTACCTACCCACCTCCAAATGTGAAAATCTGATTTGGAAAAACCCTGTTTTTAAGAACCCGTCAAGAAACTTAACGAGGTACCTACATTTTTTCCTATAAATCTACAATGCAAATAATCTAATCTGTAATGTATTTACTAAACTGTGCTGTCTTGTAGCCTGTGGGTACATGTATACAGCAGTTTTTAAATTATTGCAGAGTTCAGACTCAATCAGCCAATTCAGTAATACAAAATTTCAATTTTGTTATTTATAAATTAAGCTCGCCATTAATTATTAATTTAAATTATATCCTAGCATTTAAACAGAAGGTTAATTAAATTAAAATATCTTTTTATTAAATTCATAATTGCGATTATACTCGCGACAGTTATTAATCCATCATTATATCAATTTTATAATACGCTTTCTCCAAAACCATTTAAGTTCTGCTTCGTCATTGTCTTCCTGTCTAACCGAAATAGGGGGGTATTGCAGTAGATAAATAATAATCTTCTCTAATATATAAAAATCTCGTGTCACGGTTATCGAACTCCTCCGAGTAGGTCTGAGAATAGGTCGTAGGCTATTTTTCAGAACCCTATTCTTCGCAGACGGAGTCGCGGACAACAGCTGGTCTAATATATAAAAATTGTCACGGTGTTTGTTATCAAACTCCTCCGAAACGGCTTGACCGATTGAGAAACTTTTTTGTCTATATTCGGTAGGTCCGTGAATTGGTCGTAGGTTATTTTTTATCTTCGCAGACGGAGTCGCGGGCAACAGCTAGTTATATTATAATATCGATAGAGACAAACGCTGCAATGAAGGTCTCACGCTATGTCACTGGGTTCTAGACAGCTTAATTTCTAATAGGTATATTCGGCAATTAAATGTCTTCAATTAGGTACGATATAATTAGTTCAGTAAGTACAAGACTTAACTGATTAGTACTAAATCCGTAGACGTGTAAGTGATACGGGTAAAGTACCTAATGCTTGAAGGATCAAGTCAATGTTAATTAAATTTCTTAGAAAGGTTCGACATCAAATGATTTCTCTCCTCTTATTAATACAGCAGTAGGATTTTGCGTATTTATCCTTTTCGACAACAACGACACATATATCTGCACCGCAGATTCTACGCCAACGACTGATATATCAGTCACGGCGTGCAGAGCGATATCTACCTACATGCATTCCTGTATGGTTCAACTTCGCGTTTGACATTTCGATGTTATGGCGTATGAGTGAGAGCTGTTGTGTTTGGTTTGACAGAGCGTTGAAAACGTTAAACCTAAATTGTACAAATTGAACTGTGTGCCGGCTGGAAGAAAAAAATAGAGGATCGCAAGATTAAATCCTGGGCTTCAAGCCTCTGAATTTTGAGAATTCATGTGCGAAATACATAGTGATACACATTGTACCCACCCTTCTAGATTCTGATTCTGATTGAGCCAACTTTGAGGGCGGCAGGCGTAAGCGTTTGCCTTTGGAATCCAAAAGTTTAATGGTTACTTGACCTGAAATGTGACATTGGAAGACAACTCCAATATTTTTATTTTTTATTTTTTCCTTTTTCCTTTTTAATTTTTTTTTTTTTTGACGTTGGAAGCATTCTACACTTCCACTTAACGTAGATATAGTTAAGATGTAGGTATTGTTTTAGTTTTTTTAACTAAGGGACCCAATACATCCCTGTATTGTTTTTTTTTATATAATTATTTTTTTTATTTACTTTATTCTATATTTGTATGATTTTTTTAATTTGTAATTTATTATATTTTAATTTGAAAATATGACTTTCTGCCAAGTTTCTTGCGGCGTATTCTTCTTGGCAATGATGGTTCTTACGAAAGCGCTGGTAGTTTAAAAAAAATGACATGTAAAAGAGCCCTTTGCGGCCTACTTGCAGAATAAACGTTTTGATTTTTTTTTTTTGATTTGTAATTTAAGTAGTGGTAAGTGAGGATACCTACATACACTTGCTAAGCAATTCAATGGTGAGTGTGAAGTTCAAAGAATCTAGTCAGCCGCTAAAATGAGCAACAAATATACAAACTTACGTAAATCCACAAAGATTTTGTATTTATAAATTAATTTGAGTACGTCATTGCCGCATACCCTTTCAAAATGACATTTAAATTTTTACTGATATACAAACATGATTTTATATCATGTACATATTTCAAAGTAATTGTCATCACCAAAGCTTTTCGACACACAATTCTACTGTAAATAATAAAAATGGATTACCCTTTTTAAATAAGCTGACTCTTGTTGGAAACAAAACAATCATTATCAGAGAGTCCAAATAATTGAAATCGAATCTCATGTTATCTTTCGATCTTATATTGACATGCTGCTTTGTATGCCTAAAATATTACATATTGACTACGGAATTGTTATTCAGTACATATTCGCTTTTTTTAAAGAATACTTAAACGATTACATTGATCGAGTAAAAGCTAATTCTTATCTGCCTATACACGTCAGATTAGCTTGGGTCGTAGTTCCCACGCATGCCCAGTGTGGATAGGGATCTTCACACGCGACGTTGAATTTCTTTACAGTTTTATTCAGGCTCCTTTACTGAATAACTCGTGATAAATTTCGAGTGTAAATACTTACATGAATTCTAAAAAACTCAAAGTTCAAGACCATTGGTCAAACCACTAGCCACCACGGCTTTTTTCCAATTACGATACACATTAAAAATATTCCTCTACTGTATTTCAAACAGCAGTCAAATGTTTTATTTATAAATAAATACCACGCTAATATTTCTACGAAAACACAAGTTATACGGCAATTATTAAGGTATCTAATTCGGTTTCTGAAGCCCGTATTAGTAAATAAAAATAACCAATAATATATTTGACGTGTAATGAAACGTTATACAGAGGCAAGGGCGTCGCCAGCCGATGATCAAGGGGGGGGGGCTAGTAGAAATATAGAGGATGGGATATGTACAGTCGAGAGCTTATGAAGCAAGAGAAAATTTCAACGTGCTTTTAACTGAAAAATAAATAAAACTCGTAAACATAGTGATTAGTAAGTCGTTTCTTTTAACACATAAAAGTAAACTTCACAAAATTATTGAGATTCTTGGGTGTTTAATATATTTATTTAAGTATGTATCTATCTATAATAATAAACTATGTAACAATAAATTAAATTCAAAATTAAAATTAAACATCAAAATTAATTATCAAAACAAAAAAAATAACAATTAATAATTACAATAAAACAAAGTCATAAAGAACTAAAACTAAGTATCAACACCGCAAAATTATCAATTAAAACATAGTCTACGCGGAATTTTTGAAAAAATTTTGATCACTTTTTCGGTGAAAATCTTGCAAGTTTTCATAAATAACTTTCCCATGTACACTCGTCATGGCCAGACCATTGAGACGATCTTCTCTCATAGTGCTTCTTAACCATGTTTTGAGCTTCCTAAGGCTGCTAAACGATCGCTCTACCGTACACGTTGTACACGGCAGAGCGATCAAAATTTTCAATGCTTTTCCTGTTTCGGGAAAGAAGGTTTTTGCCTCTTTTAGTACATCAACAACGGGAACGGAACGGTAATAGAGTTGGGTTTATTACCCCACAATTTTTGCCAAAGTTCTATTTCATATTTTAAATTGGGTAGATTATAAAATTGGTCGATGGTTTCGCAAGTTTCAGTGAGATTTTCCACGGACATCGTTTGCATTTACGCTGGGTGCAATTTCGATAATTCGAATGATGGAGTGTTGTCCTCAGCAAAACGTGCTTCAAGAGATGTAATAATAGAGTCCAAGTATGGTATTATTAATGACCTCTTCCAGTATTCTGAAGCGTTATCTACGGGGTGGTTGTTTCGATTACGTTGTTTCCCAGTAATGCGCGGTACTGATGTGATTTCCTCATCCAGTCCGGCTTTCGCCGCAACAACGATAGCATCTTTTATTATTTCGTCTGTGACTTTTTCAGGATTGTCACGGTGACTCCTAAGTAATTTTAGAATGCTTTTGATGTGCTGCAAAGCCTTGACCACGTCTAAAGTTATGGATTGAAGCACATTTACGACAGGTTCCATCAAAGCCGAGTATTTAGCTATCAAAATAATGCCCAGAATAAATGAACTTCTGGAAGCTGCCGCGTGGAGTTGAAAGGCATGTTTTCGAGTCGCATTATTGCCTTCACGCGATAAAGTTTCTAAGGCTTCCAATATGAGAGGGAAATTTTCCTTAAAAACTCTTATAGCTTTGTGTTTCTCACTCCATCTTGTTTCACAGAGTCTGGACATATTATGTATCAATTTCCTTCTCAAAACTGATTCCCGAAAAAATGAAATGATATCCATGGTGGTTCCCATGGCGTTTCGAATTTCAGGAACAACGTTAAGATCATTTATTACTAGGTTCAGTTTATGGAATGAGCAATGAAAAAATAAAGCTATAACAGAAATATTTATTAAGGTCTGTTTATATTAAGTTTAATCCGTACTTTATTTCCGCACGCAAAATTAACATGAAAGTGGGCGATCGGTGGCGGCAGCAAAGGATGCTTGAATGACAGCAGTTAAGAGTTAAGTCCCTCCGAGAACAACGGCAGGGTGACCATCTCAATCTGCCTGAGATTGGCCAAAAATCTGCCAAACTCGACTCCAGAAAATACCAAAAATATGCCATCATTATTATTACCTCCGTGGGAACGTGAATGAATAAAAAAGTAAAAGGAATTTCTTTATTCCATTCAAAATACATCACAATATTTTTTTTGTCTTAAGTTCTACGCTACTAAAGACCGGCAACGCACCTGTGACACCCATAGTGTTGCGTATGCCCATGGGCGGCGGTGATTGCTTCCTATCAGGTGCTCGTTAGCCCCCTCTTATATGTATAATAAAACAAACACTATTCGTCAACATTTGTTTCAAATTCTTCATTATGTTCGTTTTAGATCAGTTAGTAAAATAATCTCCTATCAAATTCTAATAAGTCATAAAAAAATGAAAGTAACTAATAAGATATAGAAATTTATAAGTTTTCTATTTGTATTTCAAAAATAATAAGAGTTTCCTTGAAATCTGCCACATTCTGCCTCTTCAAATCGCCAGCTTATTCTGCTAGAGTTGTAATTTAAGGGCCAAATCTGCTCAAATGGCAAAAATCTGCCACAAATGGTCACCCTGACCAGCGGTGTCCGAACGGCGCGCGCGGCGACATAATATGACCTGCCCCTACCCTCCTTTGTTCCAACCACTAAAACGGCAAGGCTACCAAAAAAATAGCGCACATGAGGTTGTGCTTAACTTTTTCATCTTGAACGAGTTTTTATCAGTGACAAGTTCACAAGTGATTTACGAATGTGACTACAGATGGTTTTGTATTATGCGTCTATCGGTGGGTCAAAAATTAACAATGGCTACATTTCTTCGATTCTCTAGGAGGGGGGCAGCTGCCCCTCCCTGCCCCCCCTTGGCGACGCCCTTGTACAGAGGCCGTATTGTCTAACGCTTCTGACGCTTGCCTTCGCTATCACCATCTCTTTCTGTCATCATCTTATACCGTTTGACAGAAAGAAATAGTGATTGCGAAGGCAAGCGACAGAAACGTTAGACAATAAGCCTGCAGGTCTTATTCTTCGAAGGTATGGGTCTTACGAAAATCGACCAATATGTCTATGAGACAAACCTATTTCTTCTCTACCTGTAGATTTACCTATTCTATCTAGATCGGCTTGCGTTGAAGCATTTCTGCACTAAAATGTATGCGATAACTTACTAATCTATTATGGTGGTAATAACCTAAGTATTTGATGTTCTTACAGTGCAAGGGTTATCTTGCAATATTGATTAAATGCGAATTGTCTCTTTATTTAAACGGGTTATACCTAGTCGCGATATCTTTCCTGGTATTGTTTGTCTGGGTAACCTGAAGTGAGATGTCACCTAAACAATTGCTAAGGAATTATGTAGTGACCAGGAAAAAATATAATTAGTGTGTCAGTTCGATTATCAAAAAATATTGTACACGTATTTTTTCTTTTATCAATGAGACATAAAAAATACTAAAAGCGTTTCAAAGTTAGATAGTGGACATACGTGGTTTCACATCTAAATGAAGTGTACAGGAGCCGTAACGTCACACGGGCTAAGTATATTTTCATCAGTTTTGGTATAATTGAAAAAAGAAAAAAATATGTGGCCAATATTTTCTGATAATCCAACTGACGGACTAATTATATTTTGTACGAATCTAGCCTATTGCTGTATTTAATTATAGATAATTAATAACGATTATTAATTTATTGGTTACCAATATGGAACAATCTTTTTCTGAAATAATGAGTTTGAATTTAATTATAATTAGTTAGGTACTGGAATGACTATAGTATTTATTCATAGAAAACCGGTCAACTGCGAAGTCGGACTCGTAAAATGAAGAGTTCCGTATCTTCGATTTCGTACAATTTGTTTTTATTTGTTGTAATTGCTTGCCTGCTTGAGAGGCCATGGGTCTAACCATTAAGACGCTGTCAACACCAACGTCGGCGCACACTGTCTATTTGTATCGGAGTAAACGAGATGCCGCTATTACTGGGCAGCCGGGTATATTGAAATTTATCGGGCAAATATTGAATTAAAAAAAAACTGTGGATTATTTGTAAAATATGACTCGTTAGCGGTTTAGGTATGAATATGTTCACTTCATGTTTTTAATTGCAGACGCATACGCCAAAAAAATAAAGACATAGAACCGTTTAATGATGATTTTAAGACCTATCTTTGCAATTATTTTCTATCGAGCCGATTTCGTCCAATTATGTATCGAGTCCGTCCACGGTCTTTGAAATATGATGAATTATTAACATATAATTTTTTGATGTGCTAGAACAAATAGTTTTTCTTAAAAAACTGTTTAAATGACATCAATTTCAACAAAATTAGGTGTTTTCAGCCTCTTAAGCTATCACGGTATGAGCTCGGCATGAGGTAACAAGTTAAGGTAAGGTTGTTTAGTTTTAAGTACTATTGTGTGCCCTTGCAGGGCGTCATGGACCGACTTATAAAACTATTTTTACATGTTTTAAAATGTATACCTATGACTTTACAGTGAAATAAATAAATAAAATATAGTTTCAATGGACGTGTCTTTTGCACCACCAAAATTGACGATTAATGTCCAAGAACTAAAACCAATTACTTTGCTATTCCGCCACAGGTGCGTGTGTGGGTCTTCGTAACAAATAAATAAATATCACGGGACAATTCACACCAATTGACCTAGTCCCAAACTAAGTAGTAACTAAAAGTAGTATTAGTAAGCTTGTACTATGGGTACTAGACAACGGATAAACATATTTATATAGATAAATACATACTTAAATACATATTGAACATCCAAGACTCGAGCACACACATTCGTATTTTTCACACAAATATCTGCCCCGACCGGGAATCGAACCCGGGACCTCAAGCTTCGTAGTCAGGTTCTCTAACAACTAGGCTATCCGGCCGTCTAACAAGGTCATTGATTTTAGTTCCTGGACAGATTTCGTCGATTTCGGTACCGCAGTTTACCTGCCTGGATACTTAGCACTCTACAAACTTATCTTAAAACATGCTGTTACAAAAATGCGAAGGTAAACGTTTATTCCAGTAATAGTCAAACAATGAAATTCGGCACATAGTAGTCAATAAAATCCGGAACACCACGCTGCGCTTTAAAACACGCATAACCGACGTTGGGAAAAAGACTGCTAAGCTAAAATGGGACTGGGCCGGACATGTGTGTCGCATGCACCCACAAAGATGGGCTCACACAGTCACTTGGTGGGTGCCGGAGAACGGCCAGCGACGACGAGGCAGACCAAGAAGGAGATGGCGGGACGATTTGGACGTGTACGCAGAGGACTGGCCTGACATTGCGCCGGACCGAGTGTTGTGGAGGTCAAGAGGGGAGGCCTTTGCCCAGCAGCGGGACACTATAACAGGCTAATAAAAAAAAAAGTAGTCAGTAAATAAAATACAAAACCCTTAAAAAAATAAAGAAAAAAAATACATTGCCGAAAAATATATTAGTGTTGCGTGACATATTCTGTCGCAGTGAGGAATGCGCTCGTTTCCATCTTCTGTTATAAGCGCTCTGTGACGTGTACAGATAAGCTATCCCAATAAGTAGTTATTTTTAATTTCCATTAATCGTTCTTTTAAAATTATCACTATGACCTAATAACATTAGACAATGTCACACAAGTCCGTTACTCTCAACGCTTACAGTAAACATGTAGGTACTAGGTACCGATTGTTTTGCTATGACAGCATTATCATCTGACACACTAAGATCGCTTATCTAAGTGGTTATTAGAAATTTATATTCTATTTGAACTCAAAGATCAGCTAGAAATGTCAGCTTAGATAAGTTACAGATGCCATAGCAACCCGTGCGCCTACCTTCTGTCAAAGGTCTAACGTGTGACCCCATGAAGCGACAGTCTTCATTTTATAGAATATTTTTGTAAAAATTGTTACATGCATGTTTCTCATCATTCATCATCATTTCAGCCGAAAGACGTCCACTGCTGAACATAGGCCTCCCCCAAGGCTCGCCAAACAGATCGGCCCTGCGCCATCCGCATCCAATGCATTCCCGCTACCTTCACCAGGTCGTCGCTCCATCTTTTTGGAGGCCTACCTACACTGCGTCTTCCGGTCCGCGGACGCCACTCGAGAACCTTTCGGCCCCATCGGCCGTCAATTCTACGGGCGATGTGCCCTGCCCACTGCCACTTAAGTCTAGCGATTCTTCGAGCTATGTCCGTGACTTTAGTTCTCGCGCGGATTTCATCATTTCTAATGCGATCCCGCAGAGAAACTCCAAGCATAGCCCTCTCCATCGCCCTCTGAGTGACCTTGAGCTTCCTTATAAGACCCATCGTTAGCGGCCACGTCTCAGTGCCATAAGTCATCACTGGCAACACACACTGGTCAAAGACTTTTGACTTGAGACACTGCAGTATAGAGAGTTGGTCTTAAATTGAACATGTACAAGACGAAGGTCATGTTTCTCATGCAGTTTTAATTTATGTGTTGACTATGGAAAATTAGGTCAATAGTCAAACCAAGAAAAAAGTCGTAGTAGCCTAGTGATTTGACCTATGGCCTATGGCCTCACAAGCAGGTGGTAGTAGGTCCGCGCTCGCACCTCTGAGTTTTTCGAACTTCATGTGCGAAATTACATTCCAAATTTACAATAGGTTTTACGGTAAAGTGAAACATCACGAGGAACTCTACACCTACGAAGAAATGGAATGATTTGTGTGAAGTTCCAAACTGTATTGGGCCCGCGCGCGAACTACGGCCTTAACATCTCATTTTGAGAGCGAAACAGACAGAATACCTACAGTAAGTACAGTTAACGACCGCTTTAGCCTAGTTGGTAGTGACCCTGCCTACGAAGCAAGAGGTCCTGGGTTCAAATCCCGGTAAGGGCATTTTTTTGTGTGATGAGCATGAATATTTGTTCCTGAGTTATGGATGTTTTCTATGTATTTAAGTATTTATTTATCTATATAAGTATGTTTATCGTCGTCTAGTACCCATAGTACAAGCTTTGCTTAGTTTGGGACTAGTTCGATTTGTGTAAGATTGTCCCCTAATATTTATTTATTTATTTTATTTTAGTAAGTCGCGGCGACACGTTGCGCACTGCTTCTGCCTGCAGATGGCTAAGGACGTCCCTGTGCTCGAAACTAACACAATACATGGCACCTTCAATCTTATGTCATAGTAAGAGAGGTGACAGATGGGTGTCATCTATTTGGCGTTGAGGTGTCGAGCATTAGTACGTTTACCTTATTGCATTCTACTTTTATAACTTACCTATGTCCTTTTACATCCTTGTTTTGAATTAGTTCGTCGGTGCAAAGGTTGACGTTGCACAAGAGATAGCTCCTGACCTAAACTGAGTTCATTTTCTATTTTGTTTATAATTTGATTTGATAACGTAGGTAACATCCGACGTTATATAAGCTCTTGTGATAAAATGAACGCGCCAGTCGTTTAGTGAAATTATTAGTGGTTCTTGTAAATTAGTTATAACATACTTTTAAAATGATGACGTGGACGGTGTCTTGGATACTTATGGTTTGCGCTGGAAGCGTCTTGTCGGATCAAGGTAAGGATATCAGATTATTAATTTGTTTCGAGGAACTGACTGGAATTATACATATACATATACATATTAACACGTTGAACGCCATGCAAAAACTCAGTTGTACGATATCTAGTTATAATGATTATGTGTAAAGCTATCCTTGTAACCCTGTACAATAAACCAATTATTATTATTATTATTTCTTTTTGTTAACAATATCTCTCCTGCTCAGGAGGTACAATAGTGCACGGGCCTAAGCCAAGTGCTTCTTTTTTTTTTTTTTTTTTAATGTTAAGCTATGGAATGGATAAAAATTTACGTATTATGCGGCATGTGTTGAGAATGACTGCTTTCTGCAGGAGTGTGTATGTGGATGGGTGTATGTCCAAGGTCCGGAGGTTTAAATGGAGGGTTTTTGGGATGACGCCTGTTGTGGAGAGGATGATCGGAACAGTCTTTACACTACGGGCTTGCCACTATGCTTTGATCTCAATCCAGAGATCTGTGTATTTGGTAGTTTTGTCCGTACATGTGTTTATTAAGTTGTGGGTGTTGCAGATGGCGATTTCTATTAAGGTTACTGATTTGTTATGTTTTATTATTATGTTTTTTATGAAAATTTTATGAATAATAAAAAAACGTGTGGCGCGGGGTGAGCTGCCCCGAATGACCCCGCGGCCCCTGCGGAAAGAATCACATTTCCAATATTTCCGTTTATACTTGCCTTACACATGGTATAATCGTTAAGTGTGCACAGGCGATTATTCTTTAACTATTTTAGATATCAAAAAACATAAACTGACGTTGAAAGTACGTTACCTAATGAGTAAAATGACACCAATTACTTGTTAAAAATAAAACGAGAAATATCGAAAAATTTGTCAACAAACACTCCCATACATTTAATACGAGATTAGTAAAAAGGTTTTAGTTTCATTATTTTAAAAGGTTATTTATAAGCTTACTAATATTTAGGGACACTTATTTATGAAACTAACAAAATATTAAAACTATCTTTTAAGTTGATGAAATCAATGGGTGCCCCTTGTTTTATAGACAGAAATTTCATAGAATATCGTTTCATAGAAAATGTTTCACATAATATTTGGCACATGTATTTTTATTCTAATATTATCTTTTCAAGGACTAATTTGTTTCAGTGAATCTTGTTTCATAGAAACACAATTCAATGAATTTTATGATCTCATATTTTCATTTCACAAAGTTATCAAACAGTAGAATTATTTTTTAAAGAATATTATTTGTTCGATGTATGTTTTCATAGTATTTTATTTCGATGAAAATTTGAAAAAATAGACGTTAAGCGAATCGTGATTTTATAAAGGGTGCGTCTCACGAGATATAACTATAAAATATATAATTTCGAAATGTAAGCGAAAGGGGGGAGTGGGGGGGTGGAGCTAAATGTTCCTTACTACTGTAGTACCTACTAGTAAGTTAGGTTAGGGTTATCTTATGTCCTCAGAGCGGAAATAGGCACCCCGCGAAGCGGGCTGACGTCGACACGCTGGCAATTTTATAGGAGGGTAGGTATGCGCTTTGTTGATTCGATAGAAAGTGTTTCTTGGTTAAAAGTTTTTTATGAACTAAACAATATGAGGAAAGATAATATTTGAATTAAAATTCTATGATGTGAAATTCTTAACATTAATTATAGTTATTTGAAACAAAAATCGAGGAACAAAATTTCTTCAAAATAAATATTCTGCGTATTTATTTTGTTTTGCCAGAGGGCGATGGAGAGGGCTATGCTTGGAGTTTCTCTGCGGGATCGCATCAGAAATGATGAAATCCGCGCAAGAACTAAAGTCACGGACATAGCTCGAAGAATCGCTAGACTTAAGTGGCAGTGGGCAGGGCACGTCGCCCGTAGAACTGACGGCCGATGGGGCCGAAAGGTTCTCGAGTGGCGTCCGCGGACCGGAAGACGCAGTGTAGGTAGGCCTCCAACAAGATGGAGCGACGACCTGGTGAAGGTAGCGGGAACGCATTGAATGCGGATGGCGCAGGGCCGATCTGTTTGGCGAGCCTTGGGGGAGGCCTATGTTCAGCAGTAGACGTCTTTCGGCTGAAATGATGATGATGATGATGATGATGTATTGATATTTCTATGAAATGATTATTATGAGAAACATTTTCTACAAAATAAAAATCTATGAAATATTTGTCTATAAAATAGCGTACACCCGATATGAATATTATTTATTTCTTAGTAAGTAAGGACAACAAGGACGTCACTTCGAACAACTGCTTTAAATGCAAAATTTTGAACTGATAATGTTGTGATTTTTCTATAGAACTATTAAGCTTGGAGAGTACTGTCCTGTCCTATGTTTTGTAAGTTTAGATAAAAAAAAACTCACCCTCAGTTTACTTGTTTGGGAATTATGATTTTGGTGTGATTTTATTTTACCACATTGTCCGCGAGGTTAATACTAATATTATTATTATACCCCGTAAAATTGCAGTCTCCTAGCATTATCAGTCTCTAAACTAAGCGGCGTAGAGAAGCATAGTCAGACAGACGGACCTGGCGATACTATAAGTTCTTTGTAGGACTACGGAATCCTAAAATGTCGTAGATAATTTATTATTATTATTATTATAATTTTATCATCGTCATTATTTCACTGCTGAACATAATATGACTCAGTTTCCCCAAGGTTCGCCAAACAGACCGGTCCTGCGCCATACGCATCTTAACTAGGCAGTCGGTCTGTCTTGTTGGAGGACTCTACACTGCGTCTTCCGGTCCGTGGACGCCATTCGAGAACCGTTTGGCCCCATCGGCCATATTCAGTTCTACGAGCGATATGCCTGCCCAGTGCCCACTGCCATTTGCGTCTGGCGATTCTTCGAGTTATGTCGGTGACTTTCGTCCCCAAAATCCCGATCTTGAAACTCCGAGCATATTATCATAGGCCCTATCCATCGCTCTCTGCGTGAACTTAAGCTTTCTTAGATTATGTGCTAATTTGATGGTATTGAATGTTGTTTTAGAACCACTCCTCCTGGCGCCATGCAGCATGGTTGATATTGAATGCCTCAGCAGGTCAACAACGTCATTTTTAGGAAGAACATATAAAGGAGATCCTAAATATGGTTTTGTGGCTATAGATCCCGTGACCATTCCATCAAGTGAAGTCAATTTTGGAGATAGTGTGGGAATAATTTATAAATATAAGAACTTAGTTGTCACAGGACTAAGACATCAGACCGTTTCAGATTTTAAGTAAGTTTTAATGATTTGCTGTCATAAAGTACAAATGGATAATCGTCCACACAAAACTATGCGTTGAATCAGAAAAATTCCAATTTTAAATACACCAATATAGTTGTCCATCCAAAAGTTGTCGGAAATGCAACCATGTCTAACGATAGAGCAAATTGGAGGAAAATAGTTCGATTTGCCTTACTAGTTAAAAACCTAGAGCAAATTCAACTTTTTTTCTCCAATTTGCTTTACTATTTAATGAAATAAATGGAAAATTAAACTATGAAAGAAATAAAAATAGCTCTAGCTCAGAACTAGTATAGCAAATTGGAGAAAACAGCTCAATTTTCTCTATCGCTAAATCGTAGAGCAAATTGAAGGAAAATGTCCAATTTGCTATACTAGTAGATACAAATCGTAGAGCATAGTGAGTGGATAGATTATGCGTAGAATGTGGTCCTCGATGGGTAGCGGAATGATGGAAGTCCGCAAACGCCTGCATCAATTAGTTAATTGAATTGTCTATTTATTTCTAATATCTCAATACTTGAAGACTGTAAACGGGTTAAAGTAATTTGATTGTGTTTTTTTCTTTTCAGAATGGATACTACTGCAAAATCAGTAGTTCTTACCACAAAAGCCGATGTTAATATCACAGGTGACCTTGTTGTCGAGTTTCCGAAAAAATCGAAGAAATTTGCAGGATCAGTCTCAGGGAAAGGAAGTTAGTATTCAACTTGTTCCTTTTTTTAAACAGTCGAAAAACTCTGGAAAGAGTTTCCATTCGCTTCCACAACGTGTTAAATATGTCAACGTGTGTAATATGTGTAAATAAAATGTTTCGAATTTTGGTAAGAGACGGTTGTCTCACAATAAAATTCAATTTTATAAAATTCAGTAATTTGAATTATCGTTTTCAATCATTCTGTTACGTTTCGTCACTTAAGTCAACGTACGAGCCCTAAAAAATTAAAAGGAACATTTTTCGATGTTGTGACCTAACGAAATCTCATTATGTATGGAAGCAATTTAACACAAGCCTGTTTCCTGATTCTTAGGTTTATTTTAACTCTAGATCGTGCAAGCGGCCCTTAACACGTTGGCTGCGAAACCATGTCTTTTGCGCACGGTACGCATGTTACCGCCTGTGCGGGCGCTAACATTGTGTCATCTCTCTCAGTGCAAGAGCTCTATCTCGGGTTTAACTTAACGTACAAAAGAGATAGTTACATTATCTGTGCTTGGTTTTTAGTGTTCATGACGTCGAACGATTAAAACGTGTACCAGGTTTACCCAACTTAGTTCGTACTGGAATTAATTTGAATTAATTCAGTGCGAAACCAGGCCTTAGTTTGTGGGCCTGGTATCCCGCACTGACTAAGTCGCGAGGGCGGGCGCAACGGCCACCGCGGCTAGTGATGTCAGTGTTTTCGTTAGCTATCGAGTGTGCGCACGCGTCTTTTATTTGTATTCTTGTGTTTTGGCACACGGCGGACACGACGCACAAATCACGCCTTCCTGAATCCACACAAGCACGACGACGTCTGTACACGCGTCAATGTGTGCGTAAGATGCACAGGGCTGACTATCGCAAAAAGAGATAGAAAAAGATAGCTGCGGAAAGTGAATAGCGCCGTTCGTTGAGCGCGAGCAACGTTGTAATGTAAAATAAAATGAGTAGGTAATCTAATTATCGTAGTACTAATAATTAAACTTATCGTTTGTCTAAATTAAGTGTAGTGTAATAAGTGAATGAGTGTATACCTAATTCATTTTGTAAAGACAATTAGAGAATGTAATTGTAGATATCGATAGGAAATAATTAACCAATTAATTTTACTAATACCTACCTACTAATATAAGACGTCTATTTATACATTATAGTTAACAAACTTTTAAACCTACTTTCCATAGTTACTAATGTTACATGTTGCTAATTAAAATTGGTTATCTACCTTCTTTCGTCCTTCAGAAATCGAAAAAACTCCTTTCCTTGTCTTTGGTTGATGCCAAACACCCATACAATGCACAATATATTCCCATTTCGCAAAAGTTTAGTGCCGTGCGGCCACGGACCAGTTGGTCCGTGCGTGCGGCTGACATCCATCGCGTCGCGCACCCGACTGGTGAACAGCAGCGAAAAGCAATCAGCGCCTTGGGGGGAGGGGTAACTCGAATCGGTGCGGGGCGGAGCGTTTCCATTCTGTACGTTAGTACTATTATATATTCTGTGGTTTTGGTAGACTTAAAGTGGTATTAAATATGGCTGGCATTATGAAACCACATAGTAACGCATAATCTAAATGTACGTAAAAATCAGCCCTGCAGCCAACGTGTTAAACTTGTTAAAGGGATTAAACGTTACCTAGTACTCATAGCACAAGCTTTGCTTACAAGGAAAGGTCCGGCTCCGATTTGATTTATTTTGATATGCTTATGTTAGAGAGCAGTATAAAATAACCAGTGATCGGTTATTTGGATTCTCCCTCGCGGGATATCAAGTAGAAAAGTTGATATAGATAGTTAAAATTCCTTAGAGATAATTTAAATTGTTTTATTTTTATACGGTTTGTTCGGTATTCTATTCGGTATTCTTCTTTATTAACTTTTCTACTTGATATCCTGCGAGGGAGAATCCAAATAACCGATCACTGAAAATAACAGACCCATATTTTTTTTAGCTGCCCAAACTCAACCTATTTGGAGAAATTGTCCTCTAAAGTACTGAAAAGTGACTAAACCTTCTAACTTCTAAAGAAATTTTTTTCAAGCAAACTGCAAATTATTACTGGTTTGATTATATGTTTGAAAACATGAAAAAATAATGAGCATGTGTTTTGTTATATCGGCTCAAACTCATATTTTCATAAAAAATAATTCTTCATGGTTTTATATTTTTCATCGGTGCTTTATTTTAGACTAAGGGGCTGTTTCACCACCCATTGATTAATTTTAACCGACGGATAAATGTGATGCCGTCTTCGTCTATTCGAACAAAACAAACAGAGACGGTAACACATTTATCCGTCAAATAAATTTGATCAATGGATGGTGAAACAGGGGGTAAGTCTCTAACATATATCAAAGTAAATCAAATCAGAACCGGACAATTGGGCGCCTTTCCATTGCTAGTTTGGGACTAGGTCAAATGATGTAAAAATTATCTCAAGATATTTAATTATTGTATATACGTATACATTTTCTCCCGGTTATAAATAGGTATCGTTAACATACAAATTGATTTTACAGGCGTATTTGGGACAGCGACTTACAATTACGAGCTAAAGAACAACGATAAAGGTGTTCAACACTTCGAGGTTGGCCCTGAAACTATTACGTGTCAGGTTGCATCGACGCCAGAAGCCCAACCAAACGCTGAGTTAAGCCAATCATTAAGGCAATGTAAGTCTTCGATATATTTTTTTTTAGCCTTTAAATCCGTCAGAAACGCTTACTATCATATTTTATCGGAAGTTAAACGGCAGGTATCATCATCATCATCCCAGCCTATATACGACCCATTGGAGGGCACAGGCCTCCTCTCAGAATAAGAATGTAAGGCTTGGATTTAACATTTAACTAACTGTTATTTTTTAGTCACTAAGGGGCCCATCGTCTGCCTGTAGTGCCCAGTGGGAAAGAGGGGACGCAAATGTCACAATGACAAAATTGTGGTAGGGGTTGCTTTTGACATCTAATGGAGACCATAATCCAACGTCTTCGGTGGCTAAGCAATTACTATGGATTTGTTTTGGTTCTTCAATTGCCTTATCCCGTGTGTTACGAAAATTGACTAATAATGTCCGTCAACTGAAATTCCCGATAACCACCGCCACTCGAGTTGTGGTGTGTGCTCGCAGAATTGCATTTGGTTTTAGTTTATGGACATTATCCTTAGATTTTCGTAACTCACGGGATACGGCGGTTAAGGGTGAGGCTCCACTAGTGCGTTACGTTGCGTTGCGTCGCTTCATCGCAACGAATCAATGAATTGTATGCCAAACCTGCGCTGCTTTGACGCACGACAAAAATGTACTTTTTCACGACACTGCTCGAAACTGTGGCCATAGATAACGTAAATCCAGTACTCAAAACTGCCTATATATGTACATTTAACAGCTGACTCATATGGATGGACGGGATGGATGGGTGGACGGGATGGACGGGATGGACGGATGGACGGATGGACGGGATGGACGGGATGGACGGGATGGACAGAATGGACGGGATGGACGGGATGGACTGGATGTACGGGATGGACGGGATGGACGGGATGGACGTATGGACGGATGGACGGAATGGACGGGATGGAGTGGATGGATGGAATAAACTGGATGGACGGGATGGACGGAATGGACGGATGGACGGGATGGACAGGATGGACGGGATGGACGGGATGGACGGATGGACGGAATGGACGGGATGGACGGGTTGGACGGAAGGACGGGATGGACGGATGGACCAAATGGACGGGATGGACGGGATGGACGGATGGACGGGATGGACGGGATGGACGGGATGGATGGGATGGACGGGATGGACGGATGGACGGATGGACGGATGGACGGGATGAACGAATGACGGGATGGACGGAATGGACGAGATGGACGGGATGGACTGGATGGACGGGATGGACGGGATGGACGGATGGACGGATGGACCGAATGGACGGGATGGACGGGATGGACGGGATGGACCGATGGACGGGATGGACGGATGGACGAGATGGACGGGATGGACGGATGGATGGGATGGACGGGATGGACGGATGGACAGATGGACGGATAGACGGATGGACGGGATGGACGGGATGGACGGGATGGACGGATGGATGGGATGGACGGGATGGACGGATGGACGGGATGGACGGGATGGATGGATGGATGATTATGATGTTGTTGATGATGATGATTTCTTCGCATTAGTCGTGAAAAGCACAATGTTTAATCTCGGCCAAAAGTGCAATAGATGGACTCGTACTTTCGAGGGCCTCCGCTACGCGTCGGCCCTCAAACAAACTCGTCCATCTATTGCTTACTTTTCAGCCTCTACAACAATGTACTATTAAAGAAAGCGTAGCGGCATCCGTTTAGGTTCATTTCGTCCACATTCCCAATTTGTCAGCAATCCCATTTCGTCCACAATCAATTCCCAATTCGTCCATTTCCCATTTCGTCCATATTCCCACTTAGTCCACATTCCCACTTCGTCAACATTCCCATTTTGTCCACATTCCCATTTCGTCCACATTCCCATTTCGAAACAAAATAGTAAAGTAATTGGTAGTGTATTCTGAATAGTATTGACCCGCACCGAGCTTATCACGTATTTTTCTTAATATGAATACCTAAATCACAAAATAAAATCTTCCCTGAGAATTAAGCTAAGTGATAGCGAAAACTGCATTTAAATCGGCTAGGAATGTTGACTAAGTGGGAATGTGGACGAAATGGGAATGTTGACTAAGTGGAAATGTGGACGAAATGGGAATGTTGACTAAGTGGAAATGTGGACGAAGTGGGAAAAGGACGAAATGGGAATGTGGACGAAATGGGAATGTGGACGAAGTGGGAATGTAGACGAAATGAACCTAAACGGCGGCATCAACCTCCCCCCTGCTTTGTCTCTTGTCCGACGATCCGTTGAAATGTCGCGTGCGACAACGCAACGCATCATGTAACATTTCTTAAAAAAATATATGTAAAATGTCGCAGCGTCAACGTTGCGACGACGCAACACACCAGTGGAGCCTCACTCTAAAACGCTTCAGAGCCCCACCTATTTACCATAAAAGTACCGTAATGATTTCATATTTTCCAGATCCTGAGTTCAAGAAATTATCTCAACAAAAGATCGAAGAATTAAGATCCAAGGCGTTTTGTGAAATTGTGAGAGAGTCGTACAAATCTGTTATTCATAATCTTAGAACTGCAGCAAAACTGCTGCCTGCATCAGCGTTCTTCAAAGAAGTTCAATAGAGCGTGTTGGTTGTTGATAGTTAGGGATGCAAGTAAATAATAAACTCGATATTTACATCCACAGCTCGAAAATATCGACAGTAAATTTTAATGTTTTGAACTTGAAAGTTGTTAGAACTAGTAAAGTAGGTAGTCGTAAGAGATAACTAATTGTAAGTAAAATAATAAATATTCTTAATACTTAAATAACAAGCTCACCAATCAGACATTTTTCAATTAATGACATTTTTAAATTTCCTGCATATTTATTTTATTTCCCTATAATTTTTATCAGCGGAACCTTAAATATTAAATAAACAGTTATTTTTATGAATATTTAAGGAATGCTGCCTTTCACATCCTTAACATTTACTGAACCTAATACTAAACATCACGTGTAAAGGTGTGGGTTAATCCTTACAGCTACATAGGTTAGACACACCTACATAGGGTAGGTTAGGTTAGAACTACGACCGCAACATTTCGGCTTTTTGACATTAGGGCTAGTGAAATTAGGTAGGTAGAACGATAGATTCAGAATGCTAAAGAGTAGTTTAAAAAAAAAAACACTATTAAGGGATTTAATTAAAACAAAACTTAATTGATTAGTTTGTGTAACGAAAGTTACCCATAGGTTGTATGACTAACTTTCGTTACATAAAGGACGCGATCGTGATTATGTTTTCATTATGCCCTTATTTAACCTTTCAACGCCAACGACACATATAGGTGTCACAATGTACATTGTCAAAGTGATCTTGACACAATGACATAAGATTCAAAGCAGGTTTACGTTTTGTCGAGGCGTGGCGTTGAAAGGGTTAATTATGTACATTTTTTTGAAACGACTCTAAAGTTAGGGCTAATAAATAGTTTGGAAAATGTAAAATTCGGCTTTTTGATTTTAGGGCTAGGCTAGTGAAGATGAGATTAAAAAATTTCGGGCTACAATAGGCAAATATTGAATGCAGGGTTTAAACTGTCAGTCAATTGAAATTGCAAACAACGTAAACAAACCTTGTATTTCAAATGTCTTTAATTTCCATTTTCCCTCATCAAATACTGCTATATCCGTGTGTTATTTAATCCATACTTACCACAACACTATCCTAAACCATTAAAACAATAAACAAGTGCTAGAATATGGATATTTCATTAAATGGTTTATTTACATTGTTCGCAATTTCAATTGACAGCGATTTTAGAAATAAATATTAATAATGTTAAAAAATATGCTTGGGCAGTAGTTGATAGACCGTTTGTGAGAATGCCCGCGTTTCAGTGCAAAGGATCCTTACTTATGCTCTAGTAATATTTATCTGTTTTATTATATGTTTGCTCCAAATGCTTCTAAAAGGAAAAAGAGCGGAAAAAAGTAATAGGCCTTGCGAGGAAAAACTCTTATACCGGCCAGTTGATGGCGTTTCTAATGACCCGCACCTGGGGCTACACAATCATCTTAACATCTTGTTACTTAAACCGTATTCGATGTTATTTTACTGCAGCATATTTGCAAAAGCCAATGGAAAATTATCTGCCATCCAAAGTTTTTTTTACTGAACAATTTGATCAACTTGAATGAAACATTTTTACACGCTTTTAATGTGGTGTTAGTAGGGGTAGAATTTTGGAAGTCTAATTTGACTAACTCCCAGCGGTCGTATTGACTTCAAATCCTACCGTTATTATACAGTTCGTATGTTTGTTGCTCCATCACGTAATAAATAGATGTTGCACACGGCTTACTATTAACATTTTATAGGATAGGATAATTTATACTCTGGAAAATTACAATGTTTCCGCAGGATAGTAATAAGGGAATTTTTCGCAGATAAAGTAGCAATTAGCAGATAGCTTTGGCATATGAAAGTTAGATAACAATGCAAGTATAATCAGCAAAAAGTACATTCAATAAAAATTCTTGTAAGTATACAAAATTTGACAGAAACTTACTAGTAAATTAGATACGTAACCGTTGTTAATAAAGAAGGAATTGATTTAAGTGTTTATCAAAGTCTAGATTAAACCGAAATGCAGGCAGAAGTATTTGCAGATGTGACTGATAAAACGTTCAGAGAGCCGAGGCGGCGAGAATCTAAACCAGAACCATTAGGCAACCGTGGCTTATGATAAGTTCGTAGAAATAACTTATTACACTTACGCAAGAACTTAAATCACCTTCCTTACGAGCGCCTAAGGTACTTTCATAATATCTCTCTGCCTCAAATTTAGTGTCAAGATCGCGAGCGTATCTTTCCGTGGAATTAAACGTCGTCTAAGATTGACGACATGGCACATAAAAGCACCTTTTTCACGAGTCCCTGTGATAGATTATGCCCAAGTTTATATGCCGTCCGTTGATGAGAGAACACTCGAGTGATTTTGACTACCATTTTAGTGCGGGAAGTTGCCTTTGATGGTAAATGAGACAGAATACTAAGTTGCAGATACCCGCCCTTTCCTGATCACGCTTGTAGAAGTCTCCTCGGAGGGTTCGCCACTTGTTTTATTACGCTCTTCACACGGGCTTGGCGTCGTCGTGGTTTAATACCCTACAATGCTTACTTATACCACTTTGAGATTTCTTTTATAGGTATCTGTACTAGCCAAAATTTATTTATTTCTAGGATTAAACCGCGGCTTCGCCAACGTCAGAAAAACTTTAACAAGAAAAATTTACAATCATGGAGTGTCGCATGGAAAAGGTTATGGCATAGAAAAAGCTTACGGTAATATTTTTAACGCACAACGTTTGCTGAAACAACGCCATCTATTGATCGCGCTGTCATATTGAAGGCCGATATAGGTAGAGTCGTCTTCATAAACATTGAAGCAGTCAGAGCGCTTAAAAATCGACCGTATTAAATTCTCAATCGCGTAAGCGCGTGTTCAGATATTTTTAAGCACCTAGAGTCCTAGACCACTCCGATGTCTATGATGGCGACTGTAACCTCAATGTTCTTAGACCGCGCCCTTTGATTTTATTTTAAGTTAAATTATTATCCCACAGGAACGCATTACCGGAATATTAAGTAATCTTATGTCTCAATTCAGATGTTTGTGTATCTGTACGCCAAGTTTCTCCGAATCCGTTCAGACATTATTGTGTGACTGACTAACAAACCTCCAAACATCTTAACCTCAATGTTATTGCACCGCGCCCTTTGACTTTGTTTTAAGTTAAATTATTATCCCACAGGAACGCATTACCGGAATATTAAGTAATCTTATGTCTCAATTCAGATGTTTGTGTATCTGTACGCCAAGTTTCTCCGAATCCGTTCAGCCATTATTGCGTGACTGACTAACAAACCTCCAAACATCTTAACAAGTTTGATATGAAGTAACTTTTGTATTTTTCATTTTTCAACTTCATTTTTTACTACTTTTACGGTCATCTCGTGGAATCCATATATTTCATACTAGTTAAATAAAAACTGAAACATGGATGCACAGAAAAAAACCCAGTAAAAAGACCAGCGCTGGGAATCGAAGTCCTCTGCATTCCGTGCCGCGTGCTATTCCCCTACACCACCACAGGTCAGGAGTTTAGAAACGAATTTTTCCCGTACATCGCACATCTCAGTCTGTTAGATAATCACTTTTTTTAAACGTACACTACCTTTTTAAACTATCAACATTATGCTCAGATAAATGATGGTCATAACTGGTAAAGCCCATGAATGGTGGGCTATAAGGCACTGAGTCTTTTTACTGTTAATTACTACCTAGTAATTAGCACGACTGCACGACTGTGCTTAAGACGCTGTCAACACCAACGTCGGCGCACACTGTCTATTTGTATCGGAGTAAACGAGATGCCGCTATTACTGGGCAGCCGGGTATATTGAAATTTATCGGGCAAATATTTAATTAAAAAAAAACTGTGGATTATTTGTGAAATATGACTCGTTAGCGGTTTAGGTATGAATATGTTGACTTCATGTTTTTAATTGCAGACGCCTACGCCAAAAAAATAAAGACATAGAACCGTTTAATGATGATTTTAAGACCTATCTTTGCAATTATTTTCTATCGAGCCGATTTCGTCCAATTATGTATTTTGATGTGCTAGAACAAGCAGTTTTTCTTAAAAAACTGTTTAAATGACATCAATTTCAACAAAATTAGGTGTTGTCAGCCTCTTAACATGTCCATGATTGGTGCCGTCACCCTACAACCAACAGTTGGGCGCAGGCCACTTCTCAAAAAGACAGCACATACCATCTATTTTTTACTAGGTATTTGACGACCAAAATAATAGCCCAGTGATTAGAGAACCTGATTACAAATCTTGAAGTCCTAGGTTTGATTATAATGAAGAATTAGAATGTTTATTTTTGAGTCTAGGGTGTTAAACATTTAAGTTTATTATTTATGTAAATATTTTTGTTCATCGGTTGCCTGGTAAACATAGTAAATGTTTGAAGGGACTAAAGTAAGACTTACTTGGCTTATGATGTAAACAAATACGATTCGGTAACAAAATCGCGTGGGAACTACGGCTCAAGCCCTTTCATTCTGAGAGGAGGCCTGTGCCCTGCAAAATGGGTCTGCAAGGCTGGGCTGATGAGCAAAATCACTTCTGTATGTCTTCATCCAGGAAAATGGGCAAATATTTATATTCCATAGTAGGTAAAAAAAGACACATGCACAAAAAAAAAAACTAATTAAAATTCAACATTCTGAAAAAGGTTATCCTTAAAACGATTATGCAGTCACGATTTTCAACGAAAATAACGGTTTCCATCCCCTAAACGTAATCCGATTTTGACCAACTTTTGATATGTTGTCAACACACGGATTTAATTAGCCGATTTGCATCTATGTTTCTAATAGAATCTGAATCTGGATTTGAATTAAATGACCTAATTTTCACTCATATCTAATTTTAAATTATTTAATATTTATAAACTGATGAATAATTTAGAACTGATGGCCGATGAGGCCAAAAGGTTCTCGAGTGGCGTCCACGGACCGGAAGACGCAGTGTGGGTAGGCCTCCAACGAGATGAAGCGATGACCTGGTTAAGGTTGCGGGAACGCGTTGGATGCGGATGGCGCAGGACTGATCTGTTTGGCGAGCCTTGGGGGAGGCCTATGTTTAGAAGTGGACGTCTTTCGGCTGAAATGATGATGATGAATATTTATAAACAGATATCTATTATGTCATGTTTGTTTGCATGATTATGACAAATAAGTGTGTATAGGGTTTAGATCAATTGGTGTAAATTGCCTCACGATAATATTTAAAATCAAACCTGAATAGTTTTATGAAAATAAAACATTCCGTTCGAAAAGAAAAACTTTGACCCAATTCTCGTAAGTGCGGAAGTATTTAAAAAGACATTTATATTCCTTTGCTTTATTTTATTTTTCAATAACATCGTCAGATTTTCCTAATCTAATTTTATCCATCCCGAATTAATAATGATCCCCTAAGTCCCAGAAAAGTTTAATTAACATTGCTAAAGTTGTTGTTCCGTTTCGATTGTTGTAAATTGGAACAATACCATCCCCTATGAGGACGTAAAACTTGATCCATCTAGTAGATTAAAGGTTCACGTACGCTGAAAATTGGGAAAACTTAAACAGACGACTAAGTTATTTTAGTTCCATTAGCTGTAAGTGCGCGATATTGCTTTTCTAAGCCAAGCTATTTTCTAGTTTTATCGCGGTATAAACCCAATACCAGATAAAACAATTTTTTACCTCTTTCGCTATTGTCAATTTTTAGGGTTCCGTAGTCAACTAGGAACCCTTATAGTTTCGCCATGTCTGTCCGTCTGTCTGTCTGTCTGTCCGCGGCTAAGCTCAGAGACTGTTAGTACTAAAAAGCTGTAATTTGGCATGAATATACATATCAATTACGGCAACAAAGTGGTAAAATAAAAAAATAAAAAATATTTGTTCCCATAGACGTAAAGTGGGGGTGATTTTTTTTTCTCGACTAACCCTATAGTGTGGGGTACAGTTGGATAGGTCTTTTAAAAGCATTAGGGAGTTGCTCACATGATTTTTCAATTCAGTGATCTGTTTGCGAAATATTCAACTTTAAAGTGAAAATTTTCATTAAAATCGACCGTCCCCCCCTCAAAATCTAAACTGTTGTGTGGAAAAATTTGAAAAAAATCAGAATGGTAGTAAATATATTAAATTTACAAGGAAAATTATAGCGGCTAAGATTGCTTGGGAATTATTTGTAGTTTAAGAGTAAATAGTAGCCTAAGGTTTAAAACATACCTAAACTTGTAAGATTCCGTACACATACCTACGAAATCCTTAGAAAAATATTACTTGATTTTTTCGTAATGGCTACGGAACCCTATCTTGGGCGTGTCCAACACGCTCTTGGCCGGTTTTGTAACTTGTAGCACGTTATATTTAATGCAGACTGCGTACATCATGAAAATCATTACATTAGTTTAAACTTACTGTTGCCCTGCCTCAGTTGCGTAAAATTCCTTTGTCCTTATCCCGCAGGAACTATGCAGATTTCCTGGATAAAAAGTATTTTATATGTTAATCCAGAATACTATCTGTGTGCCAAATTTCAACTGTTTGTACGTGAAAGCGTAAACATCCATACATCCACCCAAACAAACTTTGGCGTTTATTAGTACGACGTATACATATTTATATTACTTTATCCGTTCAGCCATTATTGCGTAATTGACTATAATAAATTCAAACATCCAAACGTCTAAGCATCATCACAAACTTTCATATAATATTAGTCGGATAGGTAGAATCCTAATCAGGATCAAGCGTAAAATGCAACTTTACTTCTACACGAAAAAAGGTTGATTGATCCGCGTTACCTGGCGGGTGTCCATATCCATGAGCGGAAACGCCTGATTAAAAGTGGCTGAAGTGTTTTGTTTTCGTCTAGGTAGGTATTGTCGATCAGAAAACCCTACTCTACTACCCTAAGGTTCAATTTCGGTTGTATGGCTTAAAAGAACAAAAGCTTATATCGCGTACAAAATCAGTATCACCATCCTTATTGTTTTTTTCTGATGATCATATTTACGCTCCCGACTTGTGTTGATCGTGTCGCACTCAAAAATGTCAACAGACATAATGCAGTACTTCGGATTGCTCACAATTACCAAAACTCGTAGGTATTATGCCAGAGTCTGTCGGTAGATTTCTATTTAAGACACTATATTAATCACTTACAAGAGACGATTACTTATCCTTTTTTTATGGAAAAAGATTAGGATAAATCCCAGTTAATTGACATCAGCCATTAACTTAAGTAAAATATAAAGATTACAATTTGAACACTTTAGTAATTGTGTCTATTCGAGCACCTTTTACAAGCCACTGGGGAATAGAAAAGGCATTATGAAAAAAAAATCTAATTTAATTTAATGGCTCTGTCGTCAGGTACCTATAAACTCAGATAGTAAAAAACGATATGATTTATTTCCTTTTTATGGATGACAAAATCATCCTTTTCAGTAACGAGGCAATAAAACAGTAAAAGTTGGGGTTAGTTTATTGCTGGTTGAATTCTTTTTATTACATGAGACGCAGCAGTATCACAGCCAAGGATCAACATCTGACGATATAGTAAGTATCCATCTTATGATATATAGACGTGCATGATAAATTAGCGGGGCTAGCCCGAGCCCGACGTGAGTGGGAACCTTAACCAGACAGTTTGCATGCCGGGATTACTAATGACACAACGTACGAGCGTTTAAAGGAAAATCGCGAAAAGGATCCTAACTTTTCTAAAAGGAAATCCGTATCTTTCCTTCGGGCTCTTAAAGTAATCCGCATTAATCCGTGCCTTGGCTTTTTTAGCTATTTTGTTACTACTTTTGTTTTTGTGGATTACTGTTTAATCCTCTTTTTATTAGTTGGCAGCGGTAAAATTGTAGTCAGGTTTTTACGAAAGAATTGCAAATACTTGTGAAAAAATCATTACATTCTCTTTGATGAACGGAACAGTTGACTATTCGTAAGCACTGCATGCAAATTAAATGCTTTTTACCTTAAAATATATTCGAAAAAGGGATTCCCTCTAAAAATACAATGGAACCGTAAGCGCCTCTCGAGAGTGCTCCGAGGACGTAGCCGTGACTCGGACAAAGAGCAAGAAATCTAGAACACAACGGTTTTCTCACAACTTCAGGCAATGCCTCCTTTGCTGGCGTGGACCGCTCAATTTTTATTGAGAACGATGAGCGCTCCTTTCCGAGCTTACAGACTTTCCAACTTCATTGATTGAATACTGTGCAACAGAAATATATAAAACCGACGCTCTATCGTACCTACTTAGAATACTATAAGAACTACAGAATTTATTTCAATATTGGTGGCCCCTCACGGCGTATGCTGCTTTAAGGGAAGGCGTTGGCACAATCTTTTTTCTGTATAAAATGTTACATTTTTGAAGACATTCTTTGTTATATATTCAAAACTTAACGATTGTATTTTATTTCTAGCTGTTGCCCGCGACTCCGTCTGCGAAGAATTCGTTTATCGCTATTCCGCTAGGACTATGTAATTTTTCGGCATGAAAAGATATATCCCATCAAAAACATTCCAAGTAAAAAATATAACCCTTTCCTTGCAGTCGGGTAAAAAAGAATAGATGCAAGAATCGCAAAGCAGTCTTTAAACTGCAAAAAAAAATTATGATGATAGTGAATTTAATATTATTGTGAATATTATAACTGAAAATTCAGGGCTCAAACGAAAAACCCCAAAAAATTACGGGAGGTTGAAAATAGCCTGAACAGCTTTGAGAACAGGATGGTACGCCCGTGCCTTTGTTCTGCTCGACTTGGCGGGGGAGGCACATCGGCAGCACCACCGTGCCCCCAGATCTTGTAATAAATATGTCAATCCAGGTAATAAATAAATAATTTGTGTGCCAAATTTCATCAGAAACCGCATACCGTATTAGCGCGAAAAAGTTAAAAAAAAAAACCGGCCAAGAGCGTGTTGGACATGCCCAGGATAGGGTTCCGCAGGTGTTACGAAAAAATCCTTGCAAGTCTTTATTAATTTTACTATTAATTATACTGTCCGTATTAAACAAGCAATATTTTATAGGTCAGGCTCACTATCACGTCAGGCTGCTATGAAGTCTTAAACTACTAACAATTCTCAAGCAAACTTAGTTGTTATAGTTTTCCTTGTTAATTTGAGATATTTCCTCCCATACTGATTTCTTCAAAATTTTTATACCAACAGTTTAGCTTCGAGAGGAGGGGGGGGGGGGGCGCTCGATATTAACAAAAAAAAAATTTAATCACTTTGTCGGGGTAATTGCTATAATTATATTCCATGCAAAGTTACAGCTTTCTAGCACTAATAGCCACTGTGCTAAGCCGCGGACGGGCAGACATACATGACGAAACTATAAGGGTTCCGTTTTGCCATTTTGGCTCCGGAACCCTAAAAACTTTCGTATTTATAATACATTATGTAGCATGCTAAGATGTCATGTGTGTTAAAACAGCACTTTGTCATTTTAAAACCAACGTTAACATACTCGTAATAATAATAATTGTAAATAATAAAATAAATAAATATTAGGGGACAATCTTACACAAATCGACCTAGTCCCAAACTAAGCAAAGCTTGTACTATGGGTACTAGACGACGATAAACATACTTATATAGATAAATAAATACTTAAATACATAGAAAACATCCATAACTCAAGAACAAATATTCGTGCTCATCACACAAATAAATGCCCTTATCAGGATTCGAACCCAGGACCTTTTGCTTCGTAGGCAGGGTCACTACCAACTAAGCTAAAGCGGTCGTATAATAACGTAATATTCAATCATGTTTCGTTACTTACTAAGGATCAAGAACTTTGGGTAAACTTTGTGAATAGTTTTGCACCCCGTCAAAACATTTCGCGAGATCCGCGAGCCCTAATCGAATCCAACACGTTTTTGTCATTATCCGCCGAGGCTTTCATTTCGAGAGAAGAGAAATAGTGTCATTATGACTCGACCGATAATTGATTACCTAAGAGATAATTTCTGTCGAATCAGATAAGGAGCTATTTTATGTTGGGTGAAATTACATATACGTACATTAATATAACGAGCTGCATAAGTTTGAAACAATATTAAGTAGGGTAAAAAAGGATAGTTGCCCCAGGGGTATAGTTGCCCCGATAATAATTACTCTAGTTTTGCGAAAGAATCATCGTATTTTATTTATTTCAGTTACTTTTCGAGAGACTTTCCAGCTACCACTAAGTTGACCGAGTCGCATGTCTTTGTGTGATTGCATGGGAAGGCAAAATGCGATCAAAGTTTTTAGGGAATACCTAGTTGTGCCGTTGCGGGGGAGGGCATCCTATACAACATTGATCGGGCAACTATTCCGTGGGATTGATGTCACAAAATGAAGAGTTCTGATAAAATTGGTTCCGTACCCTAAGGGTAAAAACGGGACCTTATTACTGAGACTTCGCTGTCCGTCCGTCTGTCCGTCTGTCACCAGGCTGTATCTCATAAACCGTGATAGCTAGACAGTTGAAATTTTCACAGATGATGTATTTCGACTGCCGCTATAACAAAAAAAACTAAAAAATAAAATAAATATTAAGAGGGGCTCCCATACAACAAACGTGATTTTTTTTGCTTGTTTTTGCTCGTTATTGATATCGGCAACAGGAAGGCGCTTGAAATATTCAAAGAATATTCAGTTATATATTCACTTTAAAAATAAATAATTAAATTAAAATAACACAAATATTTAAGGGGAGCTCCCATACAACAAACGTGTTTTTTTTTGCCGTTTTTATAGATAATGGTACAGAAACAGAACCCTTCGTGCGCGACTCCGACTTGCACTTGGCCGGTTTTTACTAAATGTTTTTTTACTTTTTGTAAATTGGTCGATGAAAACACGAAGTACCTACGGACGGTTTTATAAATAAAACATTTTACTTTTTTTATTAAAAAAATGGGGTGATTTCTAAACGTGGGGCAACTATCCCGGTTTTACTCTATCAAAAAACCATAAAAAATCAAGGGAGGGTTAAATTTCTGATGTGACTGTATACTTAGTATAACAAGGGTAATAATATTAAGCTTTATTTGCGTACTGTTAACATAGGGCTCACACCCAGGTTAGTTTAGGACACTGTTTACCATTATCATATTGTTGTGATTAAGGATCAAGATGTTTACTTTGAAATTTAACTTGATATGAATTAAACTTTGGACTATGGCACCTAATAAACTTACATGCATTTTTTAGTTTCTGTTTTTTTTTTATTTTTCATCACTCAAGCTCTGAAAGTAGGTTGCATTCGACTTGAAATCCGGGATGTAAATTCGATTTACATCCTTAGGGATGTAAGTAAATTTGAAAATCGAATGGTGCTCCTTTGTATTCAGGAACTGGTAAACAAGGTGGCGCGCCTCCGGGGCCGCGTGCTGCGCCACGCCGCCTGCGCACCGAGCTCAAGGTGTGCACTGTGCAGGCGGCTGCGGCGACGTGACGCCGGTGCCGGCCGCGGCGAGCGGCGCGACGCGCTCTCTTACAAATGGCGTATATATTTTTGACATAACGGTTTTTAATGAACTAAAACAATTACTTTGTTCACCCGCGACAAATACCCGCAATCATTAATATGGACCTCCGCAAAGTAACGCCTGATTCTATAAATTATAACGGATTTTCTTTATTTCCTCGCATTTGTGATGAAAAGTAGAGTGTTCAACTCGAGTGTAAATGATCAATTACACCCGTGAACTATAAGCGCCCTCGCTCGCTTTGCTCGCTCGTGCGCCTAAATATCTTGAGACATCTTCCTGACTCCTCTTCAAACAAGTAGTAATCGCCAAAGTTTCAGAGCACGCTTGCTGTGGACGCCGCGGCCGGCTGAATAGTTGTATGTAGTGGAAAATAATTAAGTACTTTAAAATACTGGAATATGAAACATTTTCTTTTTTTTTAAATTGTTCTTCGTTCTGATGCACCATAGAGTAAATGAGTCCGAACGACAGGGGTGTAGCTACCGCCGCATCAGCCGTATCAATGATACGGGCCCCCCGGGCTACAGAGGTCCTTAACGTGTGTAAGCAAAAATTAGCAAAATGTTATCCACAATGTCACTTAATCTCGTGATTCCCGGGAAAGCCCCTCAAACTAATTTTGATACAAGGCCCCTCCAAGGCACGCTACGCCACTGCCGAACGACGAAAAGTACTCAAATATAACTTAGTAAGTTATAAATATTACTATTTTTTTGCGTCGGCATTTGAAGGGATAGGTGCGTTTTAAGAAAACTAAGCTTTTATTTATTGCCAATATCTCATTTGATAGGTTAAAATTGTAATGTAACAAAAAATTTTTGTCAATTAGTATCTGAATTACAAAATTATTCTTTGTAAATAGCATTGGCCGGCAGAACTTTATACGCCGCTCTGGAATTAGAAATAACAGACGGGAGCGCCTTTGTAACAATTTCATCGATCGTTTGCTTGTTAAATTTCTTGAATGTTTCTTCGCTCTGATTTTTCCAGGAAACATCTGAGGTAAAATAAAAATGTATTAGTAAATCTTTTGGTTATCTTTTTTGCAAATTTAAGGTTTTTCTGTATTCGTTAACACAACGAGGTCGAGACCTCAAGATCAATATCACTTTATTCAATACGCTGTAATTAAGTTCGTGTATTTTCTTCATTAGTTAGGTACTCACTACTAATCGTTCCAAAAACCAAGAAATGTCGAATCATGCCCTAAAGTAATCGCATTCGTCCGCGCACAAATAAAACTTATGGTCAACCCTCGATCTCTATCCAGTGGGAAATTCCAAAAATCCCTCTTTACTGCACCTCTAATTATGATCCTTAAGGAATGATTACGAAGATAGGGTCCCAATAAATTGAATACATAAAGCCCGTCTTTTTAGGGTTCCGTACCTCAAAAGGAAAAAACGGAACCCTTATCTTATTTGTTGTCCGTCCGTCCGTCTGTCTGTCAAGACCCTTTATCTCAGGAACGGGTGGAGGTATCAAACTGAAATTTATATCAAATACTCAAGTCTACTGTTTCTTGGAGCTGTGAAAAAATCAAACTTCTAAGCCAACGCAATCAAAAGATACAGCCGTTTATGACGCAAATTTCCGCATATTTTCGAAACTCGCAAAGGAATCAAAACCTAAAGGGTACTTCCCGTGAACTCAGAATCTTGAAATTTAGTACGAAGCAAGGTCTTATAGCACAGATAAAGGAAAAATTGCGAAAAGCATAATTTTTTCTGTCTGTCTGTCTATATCAGTACCTAAACAACGCACATTTTCGACACTCGCAAGGGAATCAAAACCTACAGGGTACTTCCCGTGAACTCAGAACCTTGAAATTTGTCACGAAGCAAGGTATTATAGCACAGATAAAGGAAAAATTGCGAAAAGCAAAATTTTTTTGTCTGTCTGTCTATATCAATAACCAATCTACAATGATCCCACACTGCGCACATTTTGCTTAGGAGCAGGGGTCTGCTAAGACTGGATGTTCATAGATACATATAAATTTGTACGGAACCCTCGGTGCGCGAGTCCGACTCGCACTTGGCCGGTTTTTTTCTTATCCTGTGGGATTTTCCGGTAATCTTAAAATTATGGTTTTTTAGGGTTCCGTACCCAAAGGGTAAAAACGGAAACCCTATTACTGAGGCTCCGCTGTCCGTCCTTCCGTCCGTCCGTCCGTCCGTCCGTCTGTCACCAGGCTGTGTCTAGGGAACCGTGATAGCTAGAGAGTTGAAATTTTCACAGATGAAGTATTTCGGTTGCCGCTATAACAACAAAAAATATATTCATGCCAAATTACAGCTTTCTAGTACTAACAGTCTCTGAGCATAGCCGTGGACGGACAGACAGACAGACAGACAGACGGACGGACAGACATGGCGAAACTATAAGGGTTCCTAGTTGACTACGGAACCCTAAAAATGGAATTACATAAATATTTAAGGGGGCTCCCATACCACTAACATGATTTTTTTGCTCTATATTGATAACAGCAACAGGACACTTGAAACATTCACAGAATATTTAATTATATATTGACTTTAAAAATAAATCATTAAATTAAAATAAAAAAAATATTTAAGGCGCGCTCCCATACAACAAACGTGATTTTTATAGATAATTGTACGGAACCCTTCGTGCGCGAGTCCGACTCGCACTTGGCCGGTTTTTTTCTGTTATAATCATCTACCTGCATGTCAAATACGGAGATAGGGACACTTTGATGCGATAATATACATCCCGTTTTTCCCTATCCCGTGTGAGTTTCGAAAAATCCCTTCTTAATCTGTGATACTCAAGATATATCTGTGCCAAATCTCTAGTCTTTACCTTTATTAGTGGTTTGGGCTGTGCGTTTATGTATCAGACAGCCAGGACTTTCTTTGACTATATATGTAGGTATAGATAGGTTAATATTTTATTTAAGTACATTGACATTTTTAAATTCGTGAATCTTCTCAATGAAATGCCCGATTTCAATAATTTAAAAAGTAATAATCTTGTAAAACATTTTTTGTTCTACCATTAATTAGTTTCCGCAGGGCATGCGACATTTTATGGCCACTTTTTTACACCTTGGGTTACAGTATTGAAGTTTTTACAGGAGTCCCTAATTTTTTCTAGTAGTAAATATAGCGTATGTTACTCAGGGATAATGTAACATTCATTCATTCATTTCATTCTAAATCAGTCCATTAGGTTTTGAGTTTATTCGTTACAACATATAAATCTTTCCTCACAAATATTAGTGTAATGTTAATGTATAATTTAGGATTGTAGATAATGTAACTTAGTGTAGACTAATCTTACCGCTGTCAAGTTTTTCTTTTAGCTCATTGCTCCAGTCCAGTTGTGGCTCAGTGACCAGCTCGTATGTGATCGTTTCGGGGCCAGCGTTGTAATGCTCCACACCCTTATCGTTCTTCTCGATCAGTAGATCATAAGTGGTCGTGTAAACTACAGCTGAAAATGGGAACAAAATATTTTAGTTAAGTTATTATAATTGTTATATCATATTTATGCCGACGATACAATTCTGTGGTGTGTGTGAAATTCCCTATTCGTACTGGGCTTGCGTGGGATCTACAGCCTAAGACCTCTTCTCTAAGAGGAGGCTGTGGCTAGCAGTGGGTCAATTATAAGCCATAGAGGAATTAAATTTATCGTTCCAATCCAATTTTTTTCGATATGAAAACACAACACACGACACTGTCACGATATGAATTTCTGTGTTTTTTAAAATGACGCTTATTATTTTTCTAAATAACGCTTATCTGTTCTGATCTGGGATCTGCTTGGTGAGCCTTGGGGGAGGCCTATGTTCAGCAGTGGTCGTCTTTCGGCTGAAATGATGATAATGATGACGAAATGACGCTTAGTAGTTTTAGTTTAAAGTTGTTGTTGGTGGCAGTGTTCGCAAAGACAGTATTTTTTTTTTGGAAATTCCTGACCTCGGCATCTAATTAAGAATATAAGAAACATAGGTAAATATTAAACTATATGAATAGTTTGCAATTAAAATAGTTTCACTAGCCAAATCACGACAGTTTCTAATAGAAATATGCAAACTAAACCGCACTCTTGCGGGAAAACTTTGGTCATACCTATACTTCTTTTTTTTAGCAATAGAAATAAGGTAAACAATCTTGATATGTCTTTTAAAAACGCTTTTAAAAAAATAGTAACTATTACTTAGGAAACGAAAAGAATATAAATGACCATAATTATTTCTTTTTTCATTGTTACATATTTGCTGTGTTTTATTTATCAAAAGTGTTTTTCAATTAATAGACACGTCAAGATCGCTTGTTTACCTTCTTTCTAATGCTATAACAACGAAGTGTAGGTTCAGCCAGATAATATGTAAAAAATTTAGGTAAGTAGGTAAATTTAAAAAATAAGTGATCACTTTAACGCCATGTTTGAAAAGCCATACGAAATTATTTAACGACTGAAAGCGACAAGATACAAAAGTGATCACTTATTTGTGGCGTTGACTGTACTTACTTGGTTGCGACGTGAAGTAACCAGTAAAAGTAGTCGACTTCTTGGTATAATCTACGACGACATCGGCTCCAATGACTAAATCGGCCTTCAAAGTAAACGTTAGCTTCCGAGTCTGTTTATTAAGTCTGAAGAAATTAAAAAAAAAGTGTTAGAAAAAACAATATTTACTATGTACAGCCCATGTATGTGGGGGCACGGTAGTGCCCCCGCCAAGTCGAGCAACACAAAGGCACGGGCGTACCATCCTTTTCTCAAACCCATTCAGGCTATTTTCAACCTCCTGTAATTTTATGCTGGTTGCACCGAGAGCCTTGAATTTTCAGTTACATGTAGGGAGTAATGATTTTCGTCGGTTGAAAAGCAACAAGATCCCATCAAAAACATAACATGTAAAAAAATGCAAGTCTCGCTACGCAGTTCTTATACTGCAAAAAAACTTTGAGATGCAATGTTAAACTAAGTCGGTTATCTTGGTCAGTACCGGGTGTTGTCCATAGAACTCGTTTTCCACCGAGTTGCTTATTTTAAAACCGTTAAATTAATATTAGACATCTTTATTTTTTTTATACACATAATGAAATGGCAATCGCACACAACGCTTTATTCGTACTTGTATCTATTTGTTCTTATTGCTCAAACTGCATGGCATTAGGCCTAGCGCTATGTTCAAGTAGGATTGTTATAAATAGTTGACGTTGACTATTATTCTTACGTCATGAGGTAACCGTGCGATTGCCAAGTCATTTTGTGTGTTAAAAAATAAAGATGTCTTATATTAATTTAACGGTTTTAAAATAAGCAATTCGGTGGAAAACGAGTTCTATGGACACCACCTGGTTTTGACTAAGATAACCGACTTGGTTTAACATTGCATCTCAAAACTTTTTGCAGTATAAGGGTGAGGCCACACGAGCGTAATTTTGTGAGTCGTGAGCGGCAGAATTTCGGTTCGCGCCATACAATGTGCGGGCCATCACGTGACACTCACGTGATACAATGTATGGCGCAACCGAAATTCTGCCGCTCACAACTCACAAAATTACGCTCGTGTGGTCTCACCCTAAGAACTGCCTAGCGAGACTTGCATTTTTTACATGTAATTTTTTTAAAGGTATAGGGGGCAAACGAGCAGACGGATCGCCTGATAACCAAAAAACCAACCGTCCAACAACCAAACCATTACCGTCGCCCATGGACACCTGCGACACCAGAAGAGTCACAAGTGCGTTGCCGGCCTTTTAGGTAGGAGTACGCTCTTTTTACCCGACTGCGAGGAAGGAAAGGTTATGTGTTTGACCCGTATGTAGTATGTCCATTCCTATGTCCTCTCGTAACTAAACAAAGGCTGAACCGATTTTGATAAATGATACGTCATTGGATTCGTCTTGATAACGCTAGTAACACTGGGAACATGAAATTCTTGAAAAATTAAAATGGCGGATTTTTGGCGCCAAAATGTGAGTCTTCAAAAAAAATTATATTCAAACGTATCGAGTAGGGTATCAAAATAAAGGGATTTTAAGAGACATTACAAAAATGTATACAAGTTATGTGTTTAAATTTAATTTGGAATAGTAAATTGACAATCAATGTATTAAAACGACGACGTACCTACTTACTAAGATATCTTTGAGCAATAATTTTCTCTATGAAACCCATGTGGAAAATTAAGTACCTACATATTTCAAAATTGGTTTTGAACTTAAACTAAATAGCAACGGATTCCTAATTCAAATACTCAATAATTTATCTGGGTCTCAGGAGGTTACACTAAAAAGCAAGAAATAAAAAAAGTAATTAAAAAAACTAAAAACCCGCCTGCGGTGTAAATAAAATAATAAATTAAAAAATCAAAAAACCCGCCTGCAGATATACTGAAAAGGAATAAAATGATCAATAACAATAAAATTTAAAACTCGTCGATGGCAGTCTTTCAAAATTTAATGCAAAGATAAAATGCAGTCGGAGGCATGGGAGTCAGTGGCTGCATGGGATTTAATGTCACTTCATGCATGCCTCCGACTGCATTTTACCGTTGCGTTAAATTTTGAAAGACTGCCATCGACCTGTTTTAAATTTTATATTGTTATTGAACATTTTATCTTGTTTCCTCCTTTTCAGTATATCTGCAGGCGGGTTTTTTGATTTTTTAATTTATTATTTTATTAACACCGCAGGCGGGTTTTTAGTTTTTTTAATTACTTTTTTTTTTTGAAAGCTTGATGTAATGTTTTTGAAGGGATTTTAATTTACAACACACATTTTATATTTTATCCATAACACTTTTAAAATAAAACTACTGAGAGACATAGACATAATTATCCAACTAAGCTTAACTATGTCCATGGGAGGCCTATGTCCAGCAGTGGGCGTACTACGGCTGAAATGATGATCATAATGGTGAATTATCCAATTAAGGTACATGGGTCCCAAGGAACCACAGATTGGTTGCACGGATTGTCGGCATGCCTGAACTATTATTTTTTTTATTAGAGGGGGCAAACGAGCAGACGGGTCACCTGATGGAGAGCGATCACCGTCGCCCATGGACACCCGCAACACGAGGGGAATCATAGGTGCGTTGTCAACCCTTTTAGGAATTGGTAAGTTCTTTTTTTAAAGATCCCTAAGTTGTAACGCTTCGGGAATGTTGCCGCTAAGTATAAGTTGATTCCAGATCATCGTCGTGCGAGGAAAGAAGTTATTATTGTTTAGTATTTTAGTTAATTTTGTTTATTCTTAAACAAAATTCTTAAAAACTTTGTTTATTCTTGCTTAAGTAATTATTTCCTAACATTTATTTGGTAAGAAGACTACACCTGTTTATTTCTATCAGCGCTTTCAGAAACACCATGAAATTGCGCAACAAATATTAGAAAATATATTTAAAAGACAATTAGAAGCGGACTTGTATTTTTGTAATAAAAAAGAAAGATATCTGTATTTTAAAATATTTTTCGTTCATTTTTGGAAAAGATCTATGAGTTGGTAATATTTTCTACTCGAAGAAAAAAGTCTCAGTAGTTAATATAGCTATGATTAGTAAAGTCAAGATTTATTTAATTTCAACTCACTTGAAATCATGAATCTTCTGATTTTTTAATCCCGTCACATATAAGTTTCTAAGCTTGAAGGTCACTCCAATGTCTCCA